>JACJUM010003223.1:5444069-5512993 GCA_020976665.1 Heortia vitessoides | reverse complement strand
ATGTTTTATATTTGTACGTGATCTATTCATAATACTCATAATAGATCACAAAATACAATTAAAACCTTCACAGTGGAAAAACGAATATTCAAAATTTAAATTCAAGTTTCGAATTTGTTGATGTCATAATAATATACGTCATTCATTTTGACATTTCATCTGTCAGACTTGAGAGCGATTGCTGTAAAGTAATCAGAACGTCGATATAAAATGTGATATAAGTTGTGTAGTGTACTAAATAGTAATCCAGTCTTTATTATACACTTACGAGTACCTACGTAAATAGTCATAATAAGATTTCGTTTTATTGATATTGTACAATCGAAGTCCTTAGGTTCAAAGTTGCTTAACTATATGGTCTTTCCAATATAAAAGGGTAGGTCAATAACTAATTCGTGTTTATTTATAGCTTTATAGGCATTTCTCATTATTACTTCCATGCTTCATAATTAGAACTAACCCTGACTTCACCCAGTTATAATCCTGCTGATTCGTGACGTTGCGAGATTTGATTTATTTTATTTAGATTGAAATTGATAATTTACGTCAACTCTTTGAATGAAAGAAAAGTGTCATTTTGTTCAAGAGTAGTGAAAATATAAAAAATTCGCTAGGCTAGGCTAGTCTGATAAGAGATCAATACCAATTTCGATGAAGTTAATCTAAATGATTTTTCATCCCCGTCGGCATACGTAGACGCGTGCGCAGGGGAGCAGTTGAGCGTGGTCCTGTTAATGAAGCGTTGTTTGTGGCCGCACCTTTACGAGGGTGGGAGATTTGTTTAGCGTCGGTTTTTATGGATGATAAATCGTAAAACTGTACGATAATTATATAGGACGGACAGCGCGTGGTATAAACCAGTGGAGTTTTCCCCTTTATGCAAATTTTGTACACGCAATCCTGTTTTGTATCACTACAAAATTAAAATGTTATATCAAATGTTCATGCTGTGAAGTATCGCCGGAGCAGTAATCCCTTTTCCCGATACCAGTTGGCGTATGCCATAAATGCGGGCAGTACGGGCAGCATTCGCGTCGTGATGCTGCGTAGCCACATCTGCTCAGCGCGGCAGTTGTGAACAGTGTACGTTCTGCGGCTGCTATGATGACGACGATCAAATATATTAAACTGAAGTTAGCCGAAGCAGATTAGGGTGGGGGTAGACGAAGATGAGACACTTCCTAGAGGCTCGTTCAAGTGATGTAAACATATTGAAGGGAAATAGTTAAACCATTTAATTATAATCAATAATTGTAATGAATATATTGATTCGTTGTTCGCATACAGATGAAAGATTCTATTTTTTAAATGTAGTCGATACCGATCAGATACAGGACAGTAGTAGGTATTTTTCTCATACTAAAATATTCACTATATACGAGTAAAACTTACCATTAAAATCGTTTACCGCCATTGTCTTTTGTTATATTAAAAAAATATATTTCGACAGCAACTTGAAATATAAACTATCATGTTTTTGAAATGATAATGATAAAATGGTCTGACCAAAACCGCAGGATCGCGATGGACTATGTCCAGCAGTGGACGTCTTGTGGCTGATAATATATGTATATATATACACAAGTATATAGAAAACCAAAAAATAAAAAAATTGGATCTGTAATTGAAAAGTTCATCCAAAACAAACACCGTGATACGAATTAATTATTGATAAAGTAAAGTTACGATCTAGATAACAATAACAACAAACAATATCTAGTAATTAATAAAAAAAAAAGCTATCCGTCTGTTACGTTCACACTCAGATCGTTTTTCCGTGACCTTATCCGGACTATAAAGCTAATCATAAAATAATGAACTGGCATTTCATCCCCATGATAATGTAATCCATTTAGTATGATTGCGTCATCTCCCCATTTGATCCCGCGGGGATCCGATACGATCTCACGGCGTCGCGTGACGAATCATAGTTTGCTATCTTGTCGCGTTCCTACCACGGGAATTAGCCTCGAATGAGTTGTAAGTGACAAGACTTCGACTTTGAAATATACTTCTTTATAGTATATCACCAATGTTAAATTATAATGTAACCGATAATTATAATTGTATTTCATTGCTAATTGACATCTGTACATATTACATCTATATCTCTCCAGTAATTATGTTGTACGTTATTCACTTGTGAATTATTTCAGTGCATGTGACAATTTCGCTCAAGAATGCTATGAAGAATGTCTACCTCAGTTAATGAACGTTGAATTCTTCGCTTACTTAAATTTATTATGTGTCTGAGCCTTGCTTGGTGTTATTTATTTAATAGTTTTCCAAATATACTATAAATAATAGTGAAAGGGGGTAATCCGAAGATAATCTAACTCTTTTTTTTAAACATCCATATTTTTTATTAGTTTTGTTCTATTCTTATCGCGCCTGTTTCTTTCATTTTCTCATGTTCATTCTCGTGTACCTTCGTAATGGCCGTGTCGTACCTTCAGTATAGTACCTCCCCCTGTTCCAGGTCGTGTAAGTGGTGACTTAGGTACCAGAACAGACAGACGGCTATATCCATCCGAAAGCGGTGTAGGTGTAGCTTAAATATAACAAGTCTGAAATGGGTCGCATACCCAGCGGTGCAATTGTGGGTTAATTCCCTCTTTCTTGGGGAGATCAATGTTCAGCACTGGACTTCCAATAGCTGATGTGATGACGATACCTTCATATATTTTATTTATTAGCAATCTTCTTATCTTCAGGGTTAAGTTGATTGGTGAATGCCTTACCCAATGTTCACCAATTAATACTACACAGTATTAACTGGAGATTTTTGGACATTAGGTTTAGGGGTTAAGGAAGTGAGTTCCAACAGTACCGCTCACCTTCCCCGCACGTGTGTTTGCGTTCACGTAGACCAATTTACTGATTGCTCCTGCAAATTGATGGGGCAGGGATGCCGTGCCGGCGAACCGTACAGCGACCGCCATAAAAATATAATTGATTGAACCTACACCTCTGTACTGAGATAAAAAGCTTTTAGTTTTCTGATAAACAATAATAATAATAAATTCTCACATCTTCTCATACATTCACCTGACTCCGCGGTAAGTCGCTTAAAGCACTTGTGTTGCGGACGCCAGTCAACAGAGGAATCACAGATATACTACTTAAATACTAACATTTAACACCTAGACACAGAAAAAATATAAATATTTTCTCTGGGTGGGTATCGAACCCACGATCTTTGGCGCATAAGATATGATCGCTACCATCGAGCTTGGGGAAGCCTATGTCCAGCAGTGGACGTCTTATAGATGTACATACATAATACATGTATCAATAATGAAAAAGGAGGTCGGGGTAATTTTAATTCCCATAAAACGCAACACTATCTCGGGGGAGAGCGGGCAAACATCATTACGGGCGACGAGCGTACGTACCGTGTTTGTCGAGTCAATAGCTGCGATATGGCAACACAGGTAGGCATGACAACGAAAACAAATATTCATGTTTTTCTATAGAGGGAGCTGTTTTGGAAACGGGCCGGCAAATTGCGACTTTGTTGTGGGAAATGTCGTGTCATTGTGCATTGGTAATGCTGTGGATTTTACTGAGAAATATACCTAATAATTGTATAATAATGAATATATAAATCACCCACTGGCAAAGTAGAATAGTATTTCCCACTGCACCAGGTATCGTAAGAGGTGACTAAGGTACCAGAACCGAGAGATGGCGGTATATCCATCCGAAACAGTGCATCTCAAATGCACAGGACGGTGATGGACACAGGGCAGCAGCATCCCTGTTGCGAAATCGGCACTCGATTACAAACACTCTTGCCCACCGCGGCAATAATGGGCATAAAACCTCCTTTCTTGGAGAGGCTTATGTCTAGCAGTGGACTTCTAATGGCTGGTATGATGATGATGATGAAATCACACATCTCATACATTGACCTGATTCTGAGATGAGTCGCTTAAAGCACTTGTGTTACGGACATCAGACAACAGAGGAATCACAAATATATATTCAACACCCACACACAGAACAATATACATATCATTATATACATATTTGTCCTAAACATCAAACCCACGAACTTTGACGCACAAAGATAGGACCTACCAACTGTGTCTCGTCGATATTACAAATCATCATCATCATACCAGCTATTAAAAGCCCACTGTTGGACATAGGCTTCCCCAAGAAAGGGGATACCCCCTTATGTTGTCCATAATTGCCGCGCTGGGCAAGCGTGTTGGCAATCGCAGAGCGCAGCTTTCGCGAAGGGGAAGCTGCTGCCCATTCCTGCCCTGTACATCTGAGTTGACTTTTTTGCATAGATAGACCGCCATCTGTCAGTTTTGGTACCTTAGTCGCCTATTACGACATCTGGTACAAGAAGAGGTACTATTCTACTCTGCTGGTACCGCACGATTAGATATTACAAATACTTAGGTATAATGCTAAAATATGTATTTCAATTAATTATCATAGCATTCGTAGTCCACTGATAGACATGGCCTATCCTAGAATTGGTGAATTTTGCCCATAATTTTTTTGGAGTTCGTTCTTAAGTCTCAGTGTTTGCTTTTCAATGTTTCAAAGTACACATCATTTTAAATACTCATTACAAAAACTCATTGCATTATGGGGGTCTAGACAAAAGTACTTAAGTTAAATAATATATTGATCACTAAAAATACGAATTACTGAACCGAGCGAAACCACAACACGTAACTGACTTAATGCAGTATCAGTAAAAAGTATTTTATCTAACAATAGGTGTAATTCACTTCCTGGCCACCTGGCAATCAGAACCCCGACCAACGCCAAATTTCCGAACGAAATAAAAAATGATCTGTCAAACGGACAGCTTTCCCGCCAATTTGCCGGTGAATCGCGCCCCCACCACAGGGTTACCATACTACACGAACAACAGTGTTTGTTTTCTATTGTTTATAATTATTCAATATTAGGCAATGTCAACGAATCTGACTAATACGTAAGTAGATTGAATATTTTTTCTTAATAATTCAAGGCACTATCATGGGAGTACTTGTATTAATTTTAGGTGCTAAATCTTTATATAGAATAATCAACAAGAATCTGCTTACGTGAATACAAGCCTAATTTAATAAGCCCAAAATCAGTGATTATTTTCTAACACGGTATATATATTCACAATGATACTCGTTGATTACACATATTAAAAACAGTACAACTGAATATATACAGGATTAATTTAGCTTTCGCATATGATTTTTAACTTTTCGTTTGACAACCGTTTATTTTTGACGTAAATATATCTTAATATTTTAATTTGCTTCATTAACATCATCATATTACCCGTTGGAAGTCCACTGCTGGACATAAGCCGCCCCAAGAATAGGAGAATTTTGCTCATAATTGCCGTACTGGGCAAGCTTGTTGGTAATCGCAGTGCGTTAATTTCGCGATGGGGATGCTGCTGCCAATCCCCGCCCTGCCATTTGAGCTACACTTTTATGAATGGATATATAGCTATCTGTCGGTTCTGCTACCTTACTCGCCTATTAAGACACCTGGTACAGGGGGAGGTATTCTACTCTACCAGTACCACACGGCATAAAATTCACTTGCATAGTAGATTCAGTTAATAAACAGATATATAAAAATCTTTATTATAATAAAGTCGGGAAATATGGACCACCTTAGTGACAACATTAGTATCACGTAAATTCAAAATTTAATTAAATGATTGTAACTACAATATCATAAAATCAGAGAACTTTCATGTTAAAAAGTAAAACTTTTTACCTAATTTACTAAGCTCTCGCTCTTAACAAATACGTACACTTCACTCCATGACCAAGAAAAAGTCTCACTGCTAGTCGAGAGTTTGACAAGTATCAAGTAAACTGAAATATCAACAAGTTTACATAATTTTATAACAATCCATATGTTTTCGTTAGAGTGCTTACCCTACAAATTCGACACGCCCTCACTCCGAGATTAATAGGGCCTCATGTTTAGCCCCTGGTTGTCATGGCACCATGGAGGGATTGACAACGGAGGGGCGCCTAAATACCACATCTCGGGGGGGCGCGTTATATCTGGCAACACCGATTTAATGGCGCCGAGAAAAAAGATGTTGGCGGGAAAGGTCAGGGGTTAATTGGATTTCATTATGTTTGCTTCTTTTAAATTTTATTACTGGCGATTATGAACCCTGATTTTTTTCTAGTATGTAATTTTATTTATTAATTGTGCAATTAATTTGTGTATCTCATGTATATATAAATCAATGATAATAGAAACTTACCTTTTCTCTGACTGAATCTGTTTTCTAAACTGTCATATTTGCATTATGCTTCATACTTTATAACCAATATATATTAAGAAAATGTCAGTTTAAATAGAAAACATAAACAAAAACAATACTATACGTAAATACTCTTAGTTTAAATACAAGGATTACACTATATTATAAGACTATAAAAATAGATAGAACTACCATGTCTCCTAAAAGAGAAGGTAAAGAAAAAATGGAGAAGGTATTGCAGAAGAATTATATAGTTCCAATTCAGATGACAGACTTGTCCGTGTTTGATTCTCATTTCTTCTCTATGAAAGAACGGTTTACAGCCGAAATGACAAAGATAGAGGAAGAAATGAAAAGATTCAGGTAAGTTCAGGTCATCAAAACACTCTTTGTCTAATTACATTATCTATTTTTTATGTGACTAATCGTCGCTGTAGCCTCTACTCGCTCGTATCGACTAGAGAGAAGTACCAATTCCAGACCCTTGTATGAGGTCAAATCTTCTTCTCATTCCTCTGGAAAATTATTATTATAATTAGAAATTACTGCGTTAGTCCAAGCTACACATTGTTTCCAGCTCGGTTCTCAAGCAATTCTACGGCCAATCTCCAGCTGCAATGTCCATGACCCAGTCAGATTCCCGAAGACCTAATTCTCCTCCCGGTCCTACGGACTGGGAGACTCTCACCACGTCTCCCCTCGTGGAAGGGGAGGGGGAAGATAAAACTATGAAGTTACAATTCGATGTTAGCCAGTTTATTCCTGAAGAGGTCAGAAAACGATGTATTGATTAATGCGTAGTTCAGTTGCCAAAAACCTAAATTCCATAGAACAGTATTCTCTTAAGCATGATTCGTTATCACCATACCAACTGTAGGTAGGAAGTTTATTATTTGATATAAGCCTCCACAAAACACATCCATAGGTTTGTCTATAATTGAGCAATCACAAAGAGTAACCACACAATGGGAATGCTTCTGTCAGTTCGTATTGGATGTATTCATGTGTATGTTTGTTACTCTATCACATCGGAATGGCTAAACAAATCTGCATGATATTTGGCACAGTTTATTAATAGCCTGTGTTAACATGTTTCCATTACCTATTTTCATCCCGAAACATGTTCCTATGGGATATGTCTAACTTTTCTTTCATGGTATCTGCATGACTTTTTGCACAGTTTATCTGTGAAAAGAGTGACAGGGATGTGACAAATGGTTTGCGGACAAAGTCGTAAGCGTAAAATGTCTTATGTATGAGCGCTGCGCCGTCCCGGATAGATACAACACTATCAGATTCCTTACGGTAAAGGGGAGGACGGCAGACCAGACTTTAATGACAAATAGGGAGTTACCATTAATGAGACTAAAGATCAACGTGTTTAAAAAAAATACATCAAAATTGTCTGTTCACAGATTACTGTAAAAGTTCTTGACGGCGTACTAATGGTATCAGCTGTCCACGAAGAGAATTCAGATACCATAAGAGTTCGAAGGGAATATCACAAGGAGTTGGTACTCCCAAGAAGTGTGAACATCGACTCGGTGGTTTCCTCATTGTCCAAAGACGGTATCCTGACGATACAGGCGCCTCTGCCACAGTTGGAGATGGCAGATTTGAAGATAAATTAAAAAATCACAGATAAATCGCCTTCCGATATATGTTGCTCGAGTCCAGGAATTGAGACATTTATAACAAGACCAACAATGGAATTGTGATGCCATCTATTCCATCGTCATGGTAAGGTTGGAAAAAAAATTGCAATTAAATATAATCTAACTTCAGAAATGATGAATAAAAGTAATAGCTGACAGTTTCAATTTGCTTTTTCTTTTTTTATGTTTGTATTATTTCTTATACTCCTTGATAAGGCATACTGCATAGGTCCCAAAGTTACTACAATTTTGGAAACATCGCCATTAATTCGCAAATTTTAAGGAAGGAAAACTTCAAAAAACAACTTGTTCGGAAACAGATATAGACCCTAAAGTAGCTTTAGCTTTTAATTTCTAATGAAATGTCTACATAAAATTACAGTATAGATTTGTCAGCCTTCGTCTACGGGCACCATATATATTTATATATCTAAGTTATCAAACAAGCATGCGGTCCGTGTAATAGAAAGCATCAACTTATATACACGCTCGTGCTATCACAAGGATATCACTAACGCGTCGTTAAACCATTATTTTATATATCACATTATACAGTTATTTTACTGCCTCACCCTTCAAACCTTTAATTCGAATACTATTGTTTATTGTCATCAATTAGTTAGCCATCATCATACTAGCCATTGTAAGTCCACTGCTGGACTTACAATGGCTGGTAAGGCCTTCCGAGGGGGGAAAAGGGGGGATTTACGCATAATTGCCGCGTTGGGCAAGCGTGTTGGCAATCGTAGAACGCAGCTTTCGCGATGGAGATGTTGCTGTCCATTCCCGCTGGGTCAATATAAATACTTGTTATTATTATCAACTAGCAGCGCCCCGCGGTTTCACCCGTGTGAAGTTGTAGAACAAACCTATATTAACTATTTCACTGAAATAATTTTTCAAATCGGACCAGCGGTTCCTGAGATTAGTGCGTTTAAAAAAACAAACTCTTGAGCTTTTTAATATAAGTATGGATTGTACCAAATTGTATTTAATGTTCCAAGTTTAGATAGAACAACGTCTGTCGAATCAGCTAGCACATCTAGCGTCTACATTACTAGCTACTGTAGGTATACATTTATGTTTTAAAAAGGTTTTATAGGTGCATTTCGAAATGTAACATTAGCTTGCAGTAAATTTATATACCATGCAGGATAATGACAGTGTGGCACACAAGAGAGCGTATCGATAAATACATTATAGGCTCCGGCTATCTGTGTATGACATCGGTGACGTGGCCCCGCCAGATAAAGCCTGACACACACACACACTCACGCAGACACACACACTGAACGCGAAAGCTGGGGGCTCACTGGGCATTAGCATTCTTTTCAACCTCATTAACGTTTTCAAGCCGTAAATAAGTATTTTTTTTATTGTAAATGTATGTATTATAAATGCGAGGTTAACTCTGTCTGTCTGCCTGTTACGCTTTCCCGCTTAAGCCTCTCAGCCGATTTTGGCACAGACAATCTTTAGACCTTGATAAAGGACATAGGCAATTTTTAATTCGAAATAAGGGTTGTAAGGGGGATAAAAAATTATATGGAATCGCAATTTTTAGAGCTAGAAATTTATTTTTCAAGTCATTGATTATATTTACATTTCATTTAAAGTTTATGCGAGTTAAGGTACCCAAAAAATCTATTCCACGCGGACGAAGTCGTGGGCACAGCTAGTAGTTAATAAAAACTAAAAAAAGACTCTTTCAAAGCACATGAAACTATAAAGTGTAAAGTAATTAGCCATTGAAAGTCCGGTTGGACACAGGCCTCCTCAAAAAAGGAGAATTAAATTTCATAATTGATATATTCATAATTTCTGCGCTGGGCACGCGTGTTGGCGATCGCCGAGCGTAGCTTCGCGACGGGGCTGGTGTTGCCCAATGCCCGCCCTGTGCATTTGAGTTAAACTGTTTTATGGATATATGGCTGATGATCTGTCGGTTCTGTATCTTAGTCGCCTCTTGCGATACCTGGTACAGGGGCAGGTACTATTCTACTCTGCCGGTACCAAACTACACTTTCCTGGCCATACTGATCAGGATACTGAGATAAATTCATTGTATTGAGAATTTGTATTGTCACCAGTACAAAGTTTAAAATTAAACCTGTCCGTATACAGTGGGTCAAAATTCAGTTCAAGGAAGTCGGCTAGAAACTAAAATACAGGTGAAATTCTGATATTATCAGATTGTGAATTGATTGATTCAATATTTTTCCGGTGTTATGAAATCAAAGTACATTACCTACCTATACCTAGGACAAATATTTATATGTTGAAATACCTAAGATTCGTAACAGAACCAAAGTTACCGACATTGCCTGGTGGATTAGTAAGTTGAAGTGGCAGTGGGCAGGGCATTTGGTAGGCAGAACCGACGGCCGATGGAGTCAGGTAAGCGCAGCGTAAGGCAACCACCCCGCAAGATGGTCAAACGATCTGACTAAAACCGCAGGATCTCGCTGGATATAGGCCACATACAACCGGTTCTATTAGGGATTACTTGGGGTGGCCTATATCCAGCAGTGGACGTCGATATGATGGTGATTACTTAAGAAGGTATTGTGTTTCGTCCCGCAGTCAGAGACATTGTATATCCGTGCGACATCGGGGCGAGTTGCTAGTCAAGAAATAATTGATCGAAGGACCTTTCCAGCGTCCCCGGTGTGCCCCCAGCGCGCAGGTCACCTGGATATTCACACGTGGAGCGGGGCGAGTGTTGATGCGACGCGTTGCCATGGCAACCGCCCACCCGCTTCCCAGAAGACTCCAGTTTGTACTAACTAAAGCTAGAGTTATTGTACATAGGTGAGAGCTTTTCGAATGTGATTATGGGCAAATATTGGTCGGAAGACGGTACAAAGTCGATTCTCGCTGCTTGTCCCTTTGTATGCTTAGATCTTTAAAACTACAATGAATTTTGATGCTGCTTTTTAAAAGATAGAGTGATTTAGCAGAGAAACACTGATAATTTTAGAGGTTTTCAATATGACGTCGTAATTTTTTTTTGCGATTACCAACGCTGTCTAATCCCGACGTATATAGATTATAAAAATGTACTCCTATAAAACAACAAAAGAATGAACCATTGTACAGCTATGAGTCCGCCATAGTATAAGTCTATCTTTTAGAGATAACACACAATAACCATTTTTTATCCTCATTGCACCCGAGCGAAGCCGCGCGAGTCGCTATATTTTTTATATATCTGCATCATTGACAAAGTGATAAATATTTAAAGTTGCTAATTAAACAGAGATTCGTGAGAGAGACGGATATATTTGTATTTAACTATGTCTAAATCAAATGCGAATGTAGAAGTAAATTAATTTACTAGAAAATTCGCGAATAAAATCTATATACCTTTTTTTTTCTTTTCATATCACTGAGTCTGCAAAGCAACATACGGTCCGCTTGATGGTAAACGTGGCAGCCTATAGACGCTCGTGTCATCACATAGATATCACTAGCGTGATACTAATCTCGTGATCTAAAGATACTATGTGACATTTACCCAGTAATTTCATTGCCTCTCTCACCTATCAAACAGCAATGCAACTACTACTACAATAATGCCAATGGAGACGACCTTTGTAAGGGGTCTCTAGAAAGATTTAGTATATTGATATTTTTGCTACCCTTTAGTGCATTGAGCATATATTAATAAATTAAAGTTCTCATAACAAAATACTATATTATATCTGATTCACAAAATACAATGAAATTCATGACTTAGAGACTAGATCCATTCATGCCTATCGAAGGATTCGCTATTGACTAATAATAATGAAACTAATATTATAGCAGTGCCGTACCGGCGGAGTAAAATAGTACCGCCCTCTGAACCAGGTATCGTAAAAGGCGATTAAGGTACCTAATACCGATCTAGCAGCAGCATAGGCATGGGCAGCAGCACCCTCGTCGCGAAGTTGCACTCTGCGAATGCCACCACGAGCCCAGTGCGGTAATTATGGGAAAAAATCCCCCGATTTTAAAGAGGCCTGTGCGTGTGTGAGACATTCTATGGCTAAAATGATGATGAAGTTTGAGTGAATGGGTGTCTGGATGTTTGTCACTTTTTCTCTCACCGGCACGGCTGATCAAATCTTAATGAAATTTGGCACAGAGATTATTGATAGTCTAGACGTCTAGAGTAACATTTAGGCTCCTTATTTTTCCGAAAAAATGTAATTTTGTAAATGTATAAGGTCAGATTATAATGATGCGGACAGCAATATCGCTCAAAGCGATTTCGTCCATTTAATTCATGTATTTACAGTTTTCTATTCCTCTGTTGTCTGATATCCGTAACACAAGTGCTTCAAGCTACTTATCTCGGAGTCAGATCAACGTATGAGATGTCGTGTCAATATATTTATAACATATTATTTTTTATAATTAGTAGCTACAATGTCAGGAAAAGTTTAAACAAATACAAGTCTAAACTATATACCAGACGTAGTCGGCGTTTCGCCATCATTTGTTTACTGCAAGAGCCGGTTTATTCTGAAGTATAATTATCTATTAGGAGTATAAGGTGGTTTTCTATCAGGAAGTATTAATCTCATCAAGTATTATTATTATTGCCGTGAAGAACCCGCAGAGTAGAATATTACCTCCCCCTGTTCCAGGTGTCCTAAGTGGCGACTAAGGTCCCGAAACCGAAAGATGGCGGTATATCCACACGTAACAGCGTGGCAATTATGGGTAAATTCCTCCTTGTTTGGGGAGGAATTTTGCCCATTATTGCCGCTCTGGGCAAGCGTGTTGGCAATCGCAGAGTACAGCTTTTGCGATGGGGATGCTGCTGCCCGTCCCCGCCCTGTGCATTGAGCTACACTGTTCCGGGTGGATATGACCACGACTGTTCTACTCTACCGGTACCTCACGGCCGATTTTATCGATATAATGTTAATCCCTATTCAAATGGATTCACTATTCATCATAAGTCATTAATTGTGAATAGAATTGTCCTTGTCACAACTTCATTCCAATCAATTTATTTGGAGATAGAGAGATATCAACATTTAAAAATAACTCATCAACAAAATCGCGCATGGCATGTGAGGCGGGCGAGCGGAAGTAATGCTGTCCGGCGCGAAAGCTTGCGTAACGAAATATTCACGTGGACGAAGTCACGGGCATCGGCTAGTATGTTATATCAGTTAAAACAAATCGGAACTAAAACTCATAAATATTGCTTGAAAAAGCTAAATGAATTTCAAAATATCCATGTTCTTACATTCAGTTTAAAATAGTAGTTTTAAGTCAATCTGTGAGGTCATAAATAATTCTTGTGCTCTAATAATGTACGTTGTGTTGTTTGGGGTTGTCGGGGGTTGTCGGGGGTTGACGAATAGGCTCGAATTAATTATGATTACTGTTTTCGTTAATGTTCAACGCATTTGGAACAAAGGAGTTTTTAATGAAAATAGGTCGGGTTTAATGTCTTCATTGACTCGTTGAAACGTGGGACTGGACGTTTGTTTACCTCTAGTTTAGGTTGTTGCTTATTACGTCATCATATTTAATTATGGTACCAGTTTTGTGGTATAACTAGATATCATCATAGCACTCGTAGAATTTCCAATGCTCGACATAGGCCTCCCCAAAATCTGCAAAACAAAGGGGGAAAGTACTGAGCGAGTAGAAAGCGTCTATCATGTCAGCTTGTTTCCTACAAAATCGTTATATTTATTGAAAAAATCAAAGTACTTACTAGCGGCCAATGTGTAAATACGCCATTGTCTTTCACTGTTCAAACTGGATCCTGTACCAGGTGTCGAAACAGGCGACTGGGGTATCGGACCCGTCAGATGGCGGTATATCCATCCGAAGTAGTGCAACTCTAATGGAATAGGACGGGAATGGGCAGCAGCATTTCAATCGCGAAGCTGCGCTCTGCGATTGCCCACATGGTTGCCCAGCGCGGCATTTATGGGCAAAAAGCCTCCTTAGAGAGGCTTACGTACAGCAGTGGACTTTCAATGGCTGGTACGATGATAATGATGATGATAATAACAGTGTCCAACTATACTGCGGTCTCACAGTAGGAACAATTGCTTTATTCTTTTAGCGGATTTAACAATTCAGCGATTTGAGTGATTAAGAAAACGACGCGACGACTCTATCTTAATCTTACGTATCGACAAAAATCTAAGCCGGTTGCCCTTCTTTTCTATTATTTGATAATTTATTTTCAATTATTTAAAGCGATTTTCAAGTCGACGGAGCCGCGTGGTCAACTTCGACGCTCGCGTACGTCTCAACTTGGCGTATGCAAGTCTTGTAAATTAATAATAATAAACTTATTTGTTTCACAATAACCAGACTTAATACTATGACATAAGTTATTATTTCAGAGTTTCTTATAATTTATTGTTGAAGGCTGGTGCCTGAACTAGGCTCGAAGCCTGTGTTTCTGGCTACCAGGTCTCCACCAATTTGGTTGACAACGTATAGTAACAATTTAATGTGATGTTATTAAAGATAAACAATTTATTAAGATCTGGTATAAGTGTGTTTACATATAAAAGTGTCTAATGTGTGTTAGATTGTTTTTGCTGTACCTATCATAAGGCAAGTGTGTGTACGCTGGTTTAATCACGAAATTAATGTCTTTTTATTTATTTACCTTTTGTGTAAGTACTTTACTAATATTTGTTGTGTAATTAATTTCTCTGTCTCATTATAATCGAATTCTAGTAACCAGCGGAACACAGCTTATTTGCATTGTTTTTCGTGTATGAATAAATTGTAATCACTCTTGTAGATCAATTGACTATGGTCACTAATGTAATGATTTAACCTACCTGGGATTAAGATGGCTCTATTACGAACTCTATTTACGTGAAGTCCAACGTCATACACGTATCTGACGGGAAAACCTATCAAAATAGTTAAATCAAATTGATTCCAACAGATTTGAAATTGTTGACTCAACCCCTGAGTAATTAATCATAAGTCACCTGTGTTTCTACAGTCGACTGGGCAGGGGTGGCAACATCCGACACATATGGTACAATGGTACCACTGTGAACTCCGGTAGGGAACAAGCCGACCGATATCAATGCGTGTAACCTACCCCTGCTAAACAGGGTTGTCAGTTTTGTCTATTTTGTTAATATCAGTTGATGCCACGGTATCGCTCATTTAATTCTGTTTTCCGTGATCTATGTCACATGCTGATAATTTAATTTGCTATTCATAAAAGTGTAATTGAAAAGAGTTCAGGGATTTCTGAATTAATTTGTTACAAACGTACAAACATATATCATGTTAACATGGGTCTATTTTAGGTAATGGGCTCATAATTTTTCTACAATATATGTTACTCGGTAAGGGTTTTAATCGGTCTAGTAGTATTTGGCTTAGATCATAACAACCATACAAACAATCAAATCTCTATACAAATAATTCTACTGTACGTGTATATTTCAATGAACTCCTCCCAAACGGCTGGACCGAATTGAATGAATTTTTTGAATGCATTTGAGTGGCGCCCTGGATGTTTTGCATCCACAAATCGCCCCACCAGATAGCGCTACAGTCGGTGTCTAGGTGATTTATCTATACTGCAACCAACGACTGGATCGATTAGAATGATTTTTTGTGAATGCATTCAAGTGGTGCCTGGATTATTGAGATTCACAAATCAGCCCGACAGATGGTGCTGTAGTCGGTATCTAGGTTATTTATCAGGATAATGTCGTCTATCTAATTTCATATAAGACCAAAGAGAATATAATCACTAAAGTCTATAGACTCTTAATAATTAGATACTTAATTTAAGTACGTTGTGTTATTTTTATAATAATGTGTAAAATATTTATTTTAAGTCATCATTGTCATCACAGCAGCATAAAACATCCACTGCTGAACATAGGCCTCCCCAAGAAAGGGGGATCTGCCCATTATTGCCGCGCTAAGTAAATGTGATGGCCTATGCAAAGCGTAGCCTACAATGGTAATGCTACTGCTCGTCCCCGCCTCATGGCCTTTTAAATACTCTGCTTTGGGTGGATATAACGCTATCTGTCGGTTCCGGTACCTCAGTCGCCTCTTACGACACCTAGTACAGTAGTATACATTTTTTTAAATTATACTTCATGCATATTAACTCAAACTGTGTGTAACATTTCACATTCATCCGTTTTCGCAATTTTTTTATAAAGAGATACATTGTGTTTCTATTGTTGTGCTTCACGTAGATTACTACTTAGGTATATTTATCTTTACCCTAGATTTTTTGCGAAAATTCAACCAGCTTTTTTATATCGGCAGCCCTATTTTATTAACGGAGGCAACGCAACGCTTATGGAAAGTAGACTCTAAAACCTGATTATAAAGTAGGTTTTATCAAGTCATGTGTCGTGACGTCATAGTTGCACATTTTCCACGGGTAAAACCAACCCCTATGGAATCAGATGAATAACCCTCTGCAATAATAATGGCTTTTTATCGAGGACTTTCTGATTTGTAATTTTATTAGGGATTATTCTTGGGGGTTTATTCCATGGTTGGATGTTATGACAGTAGATTGTTATTTAATAGTATTTATGTTGTTATTGATTTTATTTGTGAAAAAAAAATGTACAGAGATAACTTTTTATTAAAGGAATCTTTCTTATTTTTTAAGCTGACATTCAAACATAAAGTCCATGTGATAATTATCAGATAGACATTCCTCACAAAAGCGTCACTAGCGCGTTGCCACAATTGTGACTTGAAGATATTATGTTACATTACCAAGTAATTTCACAGCCTCTCTCACCCTTTAAACCAGAACCCAATCTTTAATCCTTTAATAATTCATTTTTGTATTTATATCACCATCGTATGAGGCTTAGGAGGTCCACCGCTGGACATAGGATATACTGGATATGCTGGATAACCCGAAGATAAGTACAAGAACCAAAGTTTTAGGAATTAGCAAGGACACGCAGAACCTATTTCCGGAATGATGACCACGTATCGGCAAACGCAGCGTAAAACGTCCACCCACAAGGTGGGCAGACCTGTCTAGAAATCTGACCTGTCAAAAGATCTGTCTAGGAATCCTTTGGGGACGAGAATTTATAAATATCAAAGCATAAAGACGGATCCGATGGCGCAGATGGTAGTGATCCTATCGTATGCGCGAGGGTCGTGGGTTCGATCTCTTACCAGGACAAATATTTATATGATTAAAATTCGTGTTTGTTCGGTGTTTGGGTTTTATATATGTATTTATGTATTATATTTATCGGATGTTGGATGTCCGTAACACAAGTGTTTTAAGTGACATAACTCGAAGGTAGGTTAATAATTATATGAGATGTTATGTCAATGTATACGAGTAATATGTAATAAAATAAGAATGCTTGCTTGAATGAAGAAAGAATGCTTTCTCTTAATTAGTTTAAATTTACGAAATGTTGCCTGAAAAAAAAAGTTAAAATTGACAATTTAAGATAAAAATATATTATTATTATTAATTCTTAATTGTGTTTTGACTGATATAATTGACAAGCCCCTTTATTATTTTTGATTTACAGGTAGTGGACTTTATTTATGTATAATTAAGCAAAAAGTTGTTAATTGCAATTACAAACAGACTTCAATTTTATACATTTATCCCAGCCCTCAGACGTCCACTGCTGGACATAGGCCTACTTTTTTATACTCCTGCGTCCTTTCCTTTCTTAGTCCTTAGTCCTTACCTAAATCATGCTCCTGCGTGCGGTTATTTGCTGCATGGAACCAACGACTCCCCAAAACCTTCACCAAGTCGTCCGTCCATAGGGCGGGAAGTCATCCTACGCTTTTAAATTACGGTTTTAATTAAATGTGTATTTATTAATTTATTGTACTGGGCACACAATAACAGATTCACAGCATAAAAAAACTTACTTAAAACATCTATGGAATCTTGGCAAACTGTGACTCCACATAGATGTATGCACACACAGCATGACAAGCTTAACTAACGAGCACTTCATTTAAAAACTTTATAATAGCAATAAAATTATAATTATTGTATAATTCATGAAATTTATGTATTATATATTAAAAAATATTGAATTGATTTCAATAACTCTAATATATAGTTACATTATCATCTAGTGACATAAAGTATATATTTTTATTTACATGCTAGCCCGCGACTTCGACGGATGGAACAGTACTTTGGGGGTTATTATAGCGCTCCATAAATGGACTATTTAAAACTGAAACAATTATTCAAATCGGAACAGGGCTTCCTGAGATTCTTAATCAATACAGCCATTACAAGTGCACTGCTGGACATAATCCAAGAAAGGGAGCATTTACCCCATAACTGTCGCGCTGGGTGTTGGCAATCACAGAGCGCAGCCTTCGCGACGGAGATGCTGCTGCCCACCCCCACCCTCTGCATTTGGGCTACACTGTTTCGGACTAATATCGCCATCTGTCGGTTCTGGTAACTTATTCGCCTCTTACGACACCTGATACAGGTGGAGGTACTATTCTACTCCGGTACCTCACGACTTTATGAGATTAGTTCATTCAATCTAACAAACTCTTCAGCTTTAAATATTGGTATAGTTTCTTACGGGAGAAGGAACGAGGGTGAAACCGCGAAACATTGCTAGTTAAAGAATAAATTGGCGCAAGAGACCAGCATATGTTGCCCGCAAACATAATATGCGACATCTGTAAAAAACAGTAACAATATCTTTGCACAATTACCCCACGGAATAATTAAAAGATCCCGGCCAGATCGGCCGGGAGCGTTTCCGTGGGGGGTAAAACCTCATTTCCGGTGGCAACCCTTCTCGAGGGGGTACCTGTCGCTATGGTGATTGAAGGGCACACCTTTATTTTGGTATGCAGTCTTATAAAAAGTACTAGGTTCAAATTCTGCTTATATTCCGAGTTTCCTAGTAAAATGTAATGTCTGTAACACGACTGCTTAAAGCTACTTATCTTGAAGTCAGGTCAATGTATGAAATAAATAAATAAATTCCTGCAACACCTAATACATTGACCTGATTCCTTGATAAGTTGCTCAAAGCACTTGTGTTACAGTGTTCAAATAACAAAGGAATCACAAATATACTACTTAAATATATTTAACATCTAGACACAGAACAAACGTACATATCATCATATAAATATCTGTGTGGCGAGGATCAAACCCACGACTTTTGGTGCATAAGACAGGACCTGTACCATCTGCGCTAATTTATATATCGTTGTTTCTGACTATTTTCAAAAATGTTCCATCATAGAAGTTGCGAAAACTTCTAGTAAATAAAGAAGTTATCCTATATCTTTCTATAAAAAGTCTTTCTATATAATAAAAGTATTGAATTAAAAATCAAGCCACATAGCAATGTTATTAAAATACATGACAACGGTCCCATTGTTTGGATCAAGGCACGAGCCAAGCTTAAACATTGGTTGAAAATATTTTAAATTATCGCGCAAACATTTATATAGGGCGTTCTTGGAAGCATATACCGGTCCGATGGCGCACAGAATTGTTCTGATATAATGTTCCAAAGGTCATGGGTTCAATCTCTACCCAGGACAAATATTTATGAGAACATATTTGTTGGTTCAGTCTGGGTATTAAATGTATGTAAAAGTATTGTATTTGTGATACCTGTTTTCTGATTAAGTTACTTGTCTTAGAATCAGGTGTTGCAATCATGATGTTGCATATTTTCTTCATAACCAATGAATTATTTACAACTATTTCGTTGGACTCACATTGACGCCGTGGGACGCTCACCGTTGGTCATACGCGTCTTTTAGCGATTTTCAAGTTGTCATTTTAGGGGTTTATTTTTAGAATAGTGCCAAACGACGAAAATGTAGCTAAATATAGCTTTGAATTTGACCTACGCAATTTCGGATGGGTAAACCGTCATCTGTCGGTGCTGATACCATAATCACCTACCACAAGATTTACAACAGAGAGAGGTATTATCAAATTTAATAGTTCTATTATTACTTTTCTATTGAAATCAAAATTAACCGTATATTGCAATTCTCTATTTAGTTCTATAAAATAGCATTTGGCTTATACATATTTATTTATAAACTTAAGTTATCTGTCAGTGAAATGTAACCGAAAAAAATAGTGTCAATAACAGACAGACGTAAAAATATAGTTATAGTTTATTTTTGTTTTAAAAGTTTTAGTCTATTAAATATCATTAAATGTAAATGTGATATTATAATATTTACTAAAAATCAGACTTGCCTGAACTTCACGCGGTAAGATGATTTTTACTTAAATTATCGTTTTGCTATGCATAAAACTTATAGCGTATTAAAAAACTTTTTTGTTTTTTGACGGCCTTAAACCGTTTTTATTATTTACATTTTTTGTTCGATGTTTCGTTCATTCAAGACATTGGCTAATTTTCGTCCCGACAAAGAAGTTGAATTCACGATAGGATGCGATGTAAATGGTAGGTGAAGTTGCCGGCACATGTTACTTGAGTTAGGTTATTTAAAAAACCATATTCGTTTTTCGACGAGCTTTTAAAGTTAATTAAACAATAACAATAAATTGAACGATCATGCATGCCTTTAAAATACATTAAGTATTCAATTTTCCCGTTTGCGGTACCAAATATGGAGATAAAAGATCGCTATAGTTACGCATTGTAATTAGGGGTGCCAAGTCTTTCATTAAAACATTTATTTACTTTTTAATTTTTATAATGAGCTATGAAGGAGTACAATTGCTTACCAAAAAACTTTCCATCGGTATGACTTTATTGCTTACGGTTATTTGAAAACGCTACCACACTCATATTAATATTATACTTACATTTAAGTCTGTTTGTCTGTAAAACTTTCAAAGCGAACCGATTTTCATTCAAATGACGTGTAGATATCTTGGATTCTACGGAAAAAAAACTTTGAGTTTCGAGGAGTATGAGAGTTCCCGCGGGTTTTAGTGGGTTGATACCAACTAGAATGATGTACCAAAAATTATTAAGAATGTATAAAAGGACTTATGCGAGTAAAGGAAGCGAAAGAGGTTTGCCGAGATCGTTGCAAGTGGAGAGAAAAATACATACTAATTTTTATATAATATTAAAATACATACATTTAACTAAGAAAAATAAATGACAAAATTTGTTCAAGTGTAAAAACGCGATATACAACTTTTAAAGATTTTATGAGACATTTCAATCACCTCTTACCAACGGCTTAAAAAATAAAGTACGTTTGAAAACCGGTGAAAAAACGAGTTTTATTACATTTTGGTTGCGTTGGTAGCCCTGGTAATCGTCGCCCAACGCCTGCAATGCGCAAGCGCACGCGTGCAACTGTCACGACAACGCGCGCGCGCACTACACGCTCACAACAAAATGGATATTTGTATGCTACGTATCCAATCAATTAATATTGTTCAATAATAATATATTATACTAGAAGCCGTGAGGTACCGGCAGAGTAGAATATTACCTTCCCCTGTACCAGGTACTAGTCGTAAGAAGCGACTAAGGTACCAGATCCGAAAATTATCTACGTAATTAGTTAATTATATGATTGTCTGATTATTATTTGTAATTATATTTGTTAGATATCAAATGTTAAGGTTATGTTCGTTGTCTTTTTTCATGGGAGGTACTATTTTACTTTGCCAATACCCCACGGCATGACATTTATGCTGAATTAATTTCAAAGATTTTTATTAAACGATGAACCGGTAGAGTAGATTAGTAACACCTTCTGTACCAGGTGGCGTAAAAGGCGATCAACAAACCGAAACCAATAGATGGAGAAATATCCAGCGTATATAAAATGCATTAGGGCCGCAGAATGGTACGAAACATTTCTATGGCGATGCTACAATGTCTATAGGAGATGATGACGATTTAATAAGAAATAAATAAATACACACATACTATCATATTTTGGACCTGATTCCGAAATAAATCATTTAAAGCACCTGTGTTAACGACATCAGACAACAGAGGAATCACAAATGGAGTACTTAAATAGATATTTAACACTCAGACAGAATAAACACAAATATTCATTATATAGATATTTGTTCTGGGGATCAAACTTTTGGTGCACAAGATAGGATCACTACCATCGGCCCTTTAAATGTCGATTGATATCAAATGATGAAAATAGAGCCTGTGTCTATCATGGGATATGCAACAGCTGGCATGATGCAGAAATTATCATGCAATTCGCGCGTTAAGTATATTTTTGTTACATTAGTTATTTACCAGTTATTTACCAGTGAAGAGTCGTATATTTTCATAAGTGGTTTTCTAAAAAATAAATATATTATATAGTCCAATATTTAGGCGTTTCCAGCTCATAATAAAACAACTCTTATAACGTCTTAAAAACTATTTTGGTATGTTAACCAAAACGTCGAAATAAAAATATGTAAGTTAAGTAAACCGCGTTTAGGAGCCGATAAAAATGTAGTTTTACTATATAGGTAAATATAAGACAATTAATTGTAAATTAATCTCAGAAGTAAAATAAAACTCCCATTTGTTTCTCTGTAAATAAAGATAGCAATTTTATTTGAGTATATCAAGTAGATATCACACAATCATAATATTTACACACCTAACCAAATATCTTACCGGTAAATAAAGAAACGACAATTAAAGTTTATAATTATCACTTCTCGATTTATAAACCTTAATAGAAATTAATTAAACCAAAAGAAAATTATAACAACATTTTATGAACAGAACATATTTGTCTTTGACAATGACAGCTCAATTGACGCGAAACACTAACGGCGCGCGCGCATATACAAATTAAAGAAATATAATTCTTTACATAAATATATACTTTCCTATTTTACATGTATATTTTCGACTAAATTTTTTTAACATTACATAGCAGTAAATTGATTTAAATGTCAATAAGATAGGTACTTTCTTTTAATTGGGCGTGGTTGTGCTGGACTCGAACGTGTATTTAACTTGACTCCATCTGAGTAAGTATTAATGATTACTTTGAAGAATTATTATTTGATACATTCGCGTGGTATAATTATATTTTTTATGATACAATGTTGGAAAAGCAAACGGCCTGCGTGCTGGTAAAGGTTGTGGGTTTTATTTGTTTTTTTCTGTGTGATTTAAGTATTATTCCAGTAATTCGTCTGTCCGTCTGACATTTAAGCTACCGCGAAGTGACGACCGAGTATTGAGCGTCGCCAATCTTGTCACCTAAAATTATAACGTCATATTAAAATTATAACCCAGCTATTTCACTGTAAACCCTTCATACAATCAACATTTGTATGAAGTCTACTTTTGGTACATAGGTAAATTCGAGCGTCTATAGACTGCAATGATACAACCACGTGGCTATGTTTGTTAGTTGGTCAAAATAAAGTAAAAAATATTTAAGTAACTAAACCAAAAAATGTGCATCCGATTTGACATCAAAACTCTTTGGAATCGGCTCAAACTCTGAAATTGAAGCTGAAGACTCTATTCCAGATCATTCGTATACTTATTCCTGTTTTGTGTGCCAGTCAAGTTTCATGTCAGGTGTCCGCTGTTCCAACCCTACCGATTGGGTGCGCAGGCGCACGCGTGCAACGGTCACGACGACCGTAACCACCGATTTAGACATTAGTATGCCTTGCCACGCTCTTCCGATATGGTACGCCGATGTGGAAGAAATGGCATCATGACACCGTAAAATACAATCTAATACCACAACTAATAAAAATACTTAAAATTAACGCAAACAACATACAGTAGGCTTATGCTTTCTATTAATACTTGAAATTAACGGCTTTTAACGGCGTTATCTTTCTTCTTTAGGTTCGACGTTTCTGTCTCTTAAAGGGACTTAAATTGTGATAATGTATCTACAAATAATTTAGGTTAATATAGATACGAGATTTGTATAATTTTGTCTAATATTTATGGTAAACTCTTGTTTTCTGAGAGTAAAATATCCTTTTCTAGTTAACCGGTAGACTCGTGGAAGCGTGACAAGTAGATGTCATTTATATTCTTAGTATTAATACTTTAACTTCAAAAATAAAGGTGCTCTCGTGTCCGTTCGGTAAATCGTAACTGTCGCACGAATAATTTTAGATTAAGATATTATCTATATTTTATTTTGATAGAAATATACGTGTTTGTAAGTCGGGATAACTATCTTGTGCATCCAAGGTTGTGGGTTCCATCATTACCCTGATCAAACATTTATATGATTTATATTTGTATTTGTCCTGTGGCTGGGTGTTATAAATATGTATCTAACTAATATATTTGTATTTCCTCTGTATCTGATATTTGCAACACAAGTGCCTTAAGCTAGTCTTCTCGGAATCAGATCAATGTATGGGATGTCATGTAAATTTATTAATTTCCCCCAATCTGGGGGGAATTTTACGCATAACGACCGCGCCGGGCCGGGCAGGCGTGGTGGCAACTTGTTAGCTTAAAAATGCAGTGCGTACCAATATGTATGTGGATTATTATAATACAATTCCAAATGTTCCTTTGTTGGCGCTCAATTAAAGGCTTCGATCGTGAGTATCGTGACACGTGAATGGGTCCCCCGACGTTTTTTCTCAAAGGTGATGCGCCCGCGCACCTGTCTCCATAGGCATAGGTAACTTTAGAAGTAACACATATATATAAATATGGAGACGTTATATTAAAAAATAATATTTTAAACTGGAACAAATTTTACAAAATATGTGTCTCATATTTTTATTCCAAAGTGAAGTTTATATTGTGTCTCGCTAAAACTTGAAAATGGCTGGACCGATTTAGCTATTTTAGATTTTAGATCAGCTTTAAAAAGAGCTTGAAAATGAGGCTGTATTGTGTTCAGGTATGACTACCAATTACAAAAATATATGTAGGTGATACGAAGTTCACTGGGTCATCTTGGATTTGATATATATATATAATATTAAATATTATTACTTAAGCTAGCCGGTAGTCGTTCATATAAATGCTACCCATGCAGGGTGTCACGTTAAACTCTAATTTATATTCTCCCCAATGTATATGCAATATCACAAAAAACAAATTTAAATATGAATAAAAAAAACAATGCGATTATTCTAATCGATTCCAAGCTCTACCCACGACCCCTGCGCCCGCGCACGCGACTACATCCCTCTCTCCAAGACAGTTGCGACGACTGACCGTTACACCGAGCCACCTTAATTGTTCCTTGTCGGATAGAACAACTAACTGACTGACGTCACGAAATGTCCCTTGTTCGCAATCTTCATCGAATGTGCCGTTTAATTGATCGAATGCGTTATTGACGGCCAGGTCCTTTGCGTGAACGCCGTGTATGTATTTGTTTTTGTGTTTAAACCAACAGACAAAACAATTAGTTATATTACTTTTGTAATACTAACATCCCGTACTTTGTGAGCTGAAGATATTATGTGAGAACTTAGTAATTTCATTACCTCTCTTACTCTTCGAAGTGGAACACTGTTCTTAGGTAAAAAAAAACTCCTAAAGATATTTATTTGTTATTGCATAGATTTATGTTGTGCTTAATGCAACCTACGTATTTATTTTCATCATATCATCATAGCAGCTGAAGAATGAACTGCTGGACGTAGACCTCCTCAAGAAAAGAAGGATTTCTCCCATAATTGCCGCGCTAACTGGTGGCAATCGCATAGCGTGACTTCGCGAAGGAAAGTGCATTCTAGACTGGTCAGTTCCGATACCTCAGTTGCCTCTTAGGACACGTGGTACATAAAAGGTACTATTCTGCTCTAACATCCACGTGATAGGCTCCTCTCAAAAGGTGTAAACGCGATCAACGCCTCTATTTATGTATATAAAAATAAATCCCTATTTCCCTTGGTCACGCTATCCCACCTTAACAGCTGGACCGAATTCACAATTTTTTGTATTTCATTGTCAGATGTTTTTTTATGAAAGAAAAAAAAATGCGCGGGAATTCATAAAATTTAAGAATACTTAACATCTATATAAGCACGCATTCTGTTAACTCTATGTCAAATGTCATAATATCACATTAAAAAAGATGCATAAGAACAAAACCTAAGAATATTGTATATCGTAAAGCATGAGAATAATAAATAAACGTTTGTTTTCATTAACATGATTTTATTAAATATAACGTGTATTATTTAATCTTAATAATACCGATTCAAATTAAATAGTCATCGTTAAGACAGGATAACATCTGTCCGGTCAGCTAGTTATTTTATAAAGGAGTCTTAATTTAGCCGCCATAAAGAGGTCAATTTATAAACCTCCTTAGAAGGCATTTGATTTACAGTGAAATATGAAATTAGCATAGACATATCCATCATAGGGAACTAGCACAACGAAGTGTTAGTCTATATCATAACAGGCCCACATTATTAAGCGATAGGAATCGCCTAAAGAGGTGTCGAGCCCTTTGCGTGACATCAAGGAATACGGGGACGGACTCAGGGTCCTTAACACTTACTCAAATTATTCTTGTGCCCATAATAATATTTATATATAACTTTGTATACCATCCAGGTGTCTCTGACACAAGAAGAAAATATAAGGTTTGCCTTCAGCCACTTAAATTTAAAACCGTCTTTGCTCAAAGATTTTACGCTTTTCTTGGGCCATATTTATATATAATCAATTTAATAAAAGGCTAAATTAATCTAATTTATAAATCTCAGTTTGTACTTATTAAACAAACTCTAAAAAAGTGGCTTTTTCCTTTATCGCACGATGAAACGGCAGATTTATTCCAAATTATCTCCAAAACACACACACACTCACACAAAGTAATTTCTCTTAATTTTTCAACTATGGTATTTTTTTAATCATTAAGTGTTAAGATAGATATTTGTAGAGGAATAAAATAAAATATTATTATTTAGATTTATTTTTTTTCTCGAGGGTGTTGTTGGCATCTACCGCGGGCCAAGGCCAAGGGATTGAAGCAAAAAATGTATGTATTAGTGGAAAATATAAGACACTGGAAGAGGAAAGGAATTTTCTTGTGATGCACCATGTGTTTAGTATTGTGGCTTTTTAAGGAAGATAAAGTACATATGGTGTTACAGATAACGTTTTCAGGCCTAGGGATAATGATTTGGGTATTAGACCTGTTGGTGATACTACTATTGGTACTATACGAGTATGTACTGTTTCCGCTCTCTACTGGTATTTGAGTTCGACTGCAAGATCTTGTTATTTGGTTAATTTTTCCCAAATGGTTTCGGGATACTTTGCGAATTTTGTATGGCCATGTCAATGAGATATAACTACACCCTTTTTTTTATCATGAATGGTTATTGCAAGTCTATTGCAATTTATTGTTTTATTAGTCAGTAATGTTCTGCCCCAGTAAAGTTTTAGTTATTTCTGAAAGTAAACTGTATTGTATTGCTAGTTATTAGTGGACAATTGCTGGTACCTGGTCATGTCGGTGTTTGTAATCAGTTCGGGCGAGCGCCGAGCCCCTGTGGTGTGTTGTATCGTCTCGGATGTATTGATGTAACGTCTACAAAGGTCGGTGCGTTGGTTGAAGTTTTTTTTTTATGTTTAGGCAATTACGGGTGGCAATTGTTTCGTCCTGTTTCGCAGGCATTCATCCTTCTGTTTCTTGGAACAGTTGCCGTTTCTGAGCCACTCGTTAGACTTATTTTTTTTATTGGCATGTGGTTGGTTCAGGTAGAATCGGTGTTTGTTGGGCTTTATCTAACTATGCTTTTATTCTTGTCTAGGGTCTGCCAATGATTTATTCGGCTAAAAAGCCGAGTTATCTAAATTGAGTGGTGTAAGGTTGTGATCTGTTTTTATGATGTATTTATGTAAAGGAGACTGTTCGGACTTACTTTTAAAGTATTGACGTAATTTGCGTATCTGCTTAATGTGCGAATTCTGCATGTCTATAGATCCTCTTAATCCCTCTGAAGTTGGCAATGTGAGCCGCTGTCTACAAGACTTTGGGTGGTGTTTTCGGAACTTAGTGAGGTAAGGATTGACAGTGCTTTGTAGCTTTTTAAAATCTGTCTGTGACCAATAAATAATGCCGAAGGAATATGTTAGGATAGGGATCGCATATGTAGCCCTTATAGTATTTCTCGAGTTGAAATTGGTTTTCAAGGATTGATATGAGCCGGTGTTTAAATTTGATAGACAGTTCTTCCTTATCTGTCTAGATTGCTTAACACAAGAACCTTCAAACTTAATTCCATTTGAATAACTTCAAAAACTGCAAAGTTTTATACTGACTTTGCACCCCCGTTTTATCCTTTTAGAGAATGAACTTTCAAAAATCCTTTCTTAATCCCCAGCAGTAAAAAAGGAACCCCTGTGCAAAATTTCGGGTTTGAAATTCATATAGTTTAGATATTGCGTCTATATGTCCTTGTAATTGCCCGAAACACAGGCGTTGCCGACATTAAATAAAAGCTTTAACTTTACTCCTCAAGGTCTTTAAGTCGTAACAGTTGGGAATACCGCCGCAGGGAGTTTGCTTCATAGATAGCGAACCGAGGGAGACAATGTACATATATATCTTGCTCATCAACAATACAGGTACTGAAATATCGCAGCGATCAAGGTGCCTTCCGCGTCCAGTCCGGTGTCATCGCCAGAGAATCAAACCAGTCAAAAAATCTAGTCTAGCGAGTTTTATGTCCAGAATCTTACCCCCCTGATGATATGGTAAATCATTACACTCGACTTACATTAAGGGAAAATGACTTAGGCCTTTTACTTAGGCTTAGGCATTTTCGAAACCATTTCTTGCGCGAAGTATGATTCTTTTTGTAACATGATTTTTTCCTTTAAATTGTACGGCCCGCGTGATACTAAGAGTCATAGGTGCCTATAGGTGCTCCTAATATCACTTGTCCCTTACCAACTACAATTTCTCAGTAATTTCTGCCTCTATATTCCTTCAAACCGGAACACAGTAATGCGAACACTGCTATTTGGCAGTTGAAATAGGTGAGAGGGTGATACCAATAACGACAGCCATTTGTATGAGATCTACCTCATGTATGATTGTTTACAATTGTTTATATTTACAGACTGAAAATTTTAAATCTGGAACACGATTTTATATTTCGGCGTTGTTTCTCAAAAAATACAAGGAAATCAACGTGTTATTAAGGTTTCAATAGAGCTAATTAATAGTGCGATTCTCTGGAATAGAGAGTAGATTTGGGTCCAACCAACACCTCAGACAATTTTAATAATTTCTAGTAAACATTTGTTATAAATATTTACTTATTTAAAATTAAATGAGACAAGAACAAAATTAAACATGAGTCAAAGATCTTTTTATTTACAAGCCCAATCCGTCTCTGGTGAGTTTGTGAAAACGTAAGAGACCACTTGCGTAATAAAATCCGCTATAGAACCAAGCGCTTCTTGAGTGCTAAAGTTTTAGTGCTTTAGGCTATCTAGAGCTAGGTCACGAGCTTTTAAAATACATTTATTCCCATAATTTTCGTTTACACAAAGAAAAACTGCCTGACTTAAAAATAAACTGTAAAAGAGTAAATTATGGTTAATAAACTTTTCGCTTTTTCTATTTTATTATTAATTAATATATTTTAAAGCAGATGTTATGGACTGTGCAGAAACATCTTTTCAGCGAGTCTTCGCAACAACGGCTTATAGTTGTAGTTGAAAATAATATTCCGGTTAGCTTTTTGGCATGTGTGATAAGTCAGATTAAGATAATAAATAAAATATGTCCCGAATACATAGGTATACATAGCTTGCCCAGCGCGGCAATTATATTAAACCTCCTTTCTTGTAGAGGCTTTTATATCCAGCTATGAACAGTGGACTCAGTGGCTGGTATGATGATAATGATGATGATGACATACACTTACATAGTTTGGAGGTGTAAAATTAATAAATTTATAAGATTGGTTAAGTATGCTTAATCAATATATGTAATATTGTAATAGATATTTATTAGAGGTAGACCTATAACAAAGGTCGTCTATATTGGTACCTTCAAACATATTCTTCATCTATTTCTACCGCAAAACAGCAGTTTTCGCTCTGCAATGTCTCAGTTTAAAGAATGATAGAGTCAGTATTATAACTGGCTAATATGATATAGTATTTTCAGTTCACAAAGTTGGCAACACAGTAGTGATATGTTTATGATAGCACGAGCGTCTATTTGCTGCGGTCACATTTACCACCAAATATACCGTATGCTAGTTTGCTAACTTCGAAATATACAAACGAATCGAAACCGTATATTTTTCGTTAAGAAAAAGATATAAACGATGTAATAAAAACATATCTTACGTTTTGTCTTTATGTACTTAATATCTGGAAATACTGAACGAATACTGCGCGGTTCCTATTTAAATTAAATATATTTAACAAACATAAGCATTATTTAAACGAACTTAGTCGTGGGAAGTGTCCAGTAAGAAATAAACTGCAACGACAATCGATTTTCATATCTTATTCATAACCATAATTGCACAACCTTCATAGAAATTCATTTAGTTCTCACTCAAATACCTATAAGTACTAAATTGTATATATATCATCATTGATTGTGGCTATTTTCATTTTATATGTATCAATTTAAATAGAAAATTTTAATTCAAATGAACTTGCTTTATTTCAAATGAATAATGTGGTGAAAATAAATAAACCGATGTACATAAATTAAATATTGCCTTTTTATAAAGCTTTTATATTTGTTCTTATATATGTAAATAAATTACAATATTTACATAAAAGTTTAATTACGTGTTCGAGATGATCTCACGGAGCTTTGCTCCCAATCTGAACAATGAACAATGGCCAACCTTGACCCCATCGACCGGAGATTCATAAGATAACTTAAACAGACTGTTACCGCCTATAAGCGACAAATTACGCTTTTCTTTATATAACCTAATAACTAGCTATCAAGAAAGTTATTACAACGATAAAAAAGAAATAATGACAGTTACTGGTCGCTTTCGTGCCATTGGCTCGCCGATCGAAATTAAAAAAAGAACTCACGTTCGAAGTTCGAAGCTTTCGGATAAAATTATCTCTGTTGCGTCTTCAAGCGAGACGATCCTGCGGACATGTCTAAAGCGAGATGGCGCGACGTGGTAACTGGTGAGAGTGAAAGTGACAGGTTTATGCGCATCTCGGTGGGATGCCGGAGCGGCAACGTCGCGTCCACCAATCCAATGGCCGTTCATCTCGTTGTTTGTTTTTCCAATTTGTTTTTGTTTGTTTTCTTTTGAGTTAGTACTGTGGCGTAGGATTCATTGGAAATAATTTTTGGATTTGCACACGGTTCACGTATTCTACTCGCGCAACCTTTTCGCTTGCTTTTATTTTTAACCATTCATGCATTTTTATTAAATTCTTGAGAACACTAAGCTCTCAGGTTACGAACTTTAAAAATAAACTGTAAAAGAGTAAATTATGGTTAATAAACTTTTCGCTTTTTCTTTTTTATTCATTTAAAAGGTTAAATGTTATAAAACCTATATTTGCAGAGCGTGATGTCTTGTGGTTGATTTAAAAGTCGTGCAAGGTTTTATTGGGTTCTTTGCAATCAATTATCTAGCGGATCGCGATATGAACCTGCATAATTAATCTTAGAAATAAGAAATGTATATATGGTACACCTGCTCATGATTACTCGAAAATAATAGAAAAAAATGTGTCCACATTTCATACAATATAAAACAAAAATTCAGAAAATCCCACACCTTTGTTCTATTTAAGTACCTACCATAACCACATTTCTCAAATATTTCTGTTTGTTTTTGTGTGGGCAACCTAAGAAGTGCTTTTATCTACTAAAACCCCAAAATATTTTTGTGTAAATATTCATTAAAATTGTATTACAACAGCTCTCAGTCATCGTGGTGTAAAATAGTTTGGATACAAATTTAGCTAGCCATTTTAAAAAATTTCGAACCGACCAAGATTCGAAAATGATGAAAAAATGTCTGAGAAACCTTTTTTGTGTGTGGTTAGTTACTTGAAAAATATTGGATTCATTAAATTCTGGGATTTATGGCTTTATTTTTGGATTCTTGTAATTAGTAGCAACATTTAGGTTGCCCACATAAAAAAATCTGAAATATTTTACTTTACATTTTACTTACAAATTTTATTTTACATTGTGGCTATGGTAATTAAAACGTGGACATGTTTTATTTTCTATTATTAAGTTATCCTGAGCAGGTTTACCTTTTACCGCTAACGCGCCTACCTTTCGTTGAATTTTGTGACACATTTATATTACATTTGGATGTTCGAATGTTTAATTAAGTCATAGTTTATTATAAGCATAACTTATTTTTAGTAATCTCAAATATTCCTGTAAAGTTTAAAATTAAAAACTTGAAAACATTTATCTTGAAATAATTTATCATTAGTATCTGTATAATAAAGACAAACTAATGTTGTTCTTATTTCAAAATAAAGATACAGTCAAATAAATCCTTGTTGGACTTATAACCTACAACTTATTTCATATAAAAAAAATCGAAAGGTAAGAGACATCGTCACAATTTTTTTTCTGGACCAAATAAGCTAACCTACCGGGCTGGAACTTCTATACCTAAAAATAAATGTAAGTATGTAAGTAATAAATGTAAGATGTAATTAATCGAAAATATTCACTTTACGATAAGTACTAAGTTTTACTAATAAAAAATAAAACATATTTTAAAAGCTCAGTTAATGATTCGGTGTTTTCAAAGAGAGTTTGTTACATCCCATTGATACTTTCAAAATTAAGTGCATTCAAACAAACAAATAGACTTTAATAAATGAGTATCTATAAATAACTTAACATTAGTTTCTGTTCACTTCCCTACGATATGTTATGGATAATTAATGTACCTATTGTTCATCATTCCAAATTAAGTCACAGTTTATCAGCTATATGTCATCTATTCATGAAGTACTGGCAAAGTAGAATAGTACCTCCCTCTGTGTCAGGTGTCATAAGAGGCGACTAAGGCACCTGAACCGAGAGATGACGGTACATCTATCCGAATCAGTGTAACTCAAATGCACAGGGCGGGTATGGGCAGCAGTATTTCCATCGTGAAAGCTATGCTCTGCAATTACCAACACGCTTGTCCAGCGCGGCAATACAGACATGAATACAGACATGAATACAGAATACAGACAAAACTTCTTTGTTTTCTAATAAAATATTACGTTCAACTAAAAATATATCCTAGTTGGCATATCCACACTATTTCCAACATTGTGTTGTACATAACATCATTTATAGACGCACACGCAGCCCCTAGTCAGCCATGCGCGTCAGCATCTGCTCCGGGCGCTGTCTGCCCTTGAGTGGAAGCTTCAACTCCTTCCAATTATCTATAGATACAATCCGCTCAGGGAAACCACACGCACAAACAAGCAACAAATATTGTGGATACGCCGTCGTGATCAAATCAAGAGAAAAAAAAAAAAAACTAATGTCTCTTAGCATTCGTGAGGAAATCAAAAACTAATAAACGTGAAAGTGATGCTTTTAGATTGTTTTTTCGTGCATGTACTGAAATATTGATTGTCGCTGGTTGAATATCTCGGAATATTTGTAGCCATAGAAGCTGTCTTCGAAGCTAGAGCATGAATTTGATACCGCGATCCGGTCATCAAGGTCATCAGTAAACATTTGAGTAACCGAGATCGTACTTCTCCGGTGCATAAGATAGGTCATACCCTACTAATTCTCAAAAGCAAAAGTTTACAAAGATTTATGAATTAAATATTTCACTCAAAACTTACGCATTTTCACGCCGGGAAAGCTGAACAGATATGGCTTAAATTTAGAAAAGATATTATTGTCAGCCTGGAGTAACTAACACATAGATAGTCATACTTTTTATTCCGGAAATATGTTTCTATGAAATCAGCACGAGATTTTTCAGAATTCAGCTGTCAATGAGTGACTTTTATTTTATCGAAATAGCAATAGTTTGTCTGAGAATGAAACTATTTAATATTTGAATAGGTATATTATTGTAAACGATAAAGCGTATGCAAATTTTCATAACCATAAAAACAAACATCAATTATTAATTAAAAAGCAAGGTTTCATGTTGAAAGTTTTTGATTCCAATGAAATGTATGTTTGTATGTGCATCTTGTTGGTTAGATATCAGGTAGGGCTTCTCAGTTGCAACCTTCGGGAATCTAAGCTGGATAAAAAGTAGCCTATAATCTTGCCTGGGGTTAAAGACGGTATACTTGCTGAGCCGCGTTGACAAATAGACAGACAACCACATTCAAATATTAGTATAATTATAGGATGTAATTTATTTAATATGTTTAATAAATTAGTATAATATACCTTAGGATATTAATAATAATCTACAAATAAAATTAAACACGTTTAAAACCATGAAATCAAAAACGGAAGACAAAATTACGGCATAAAATTTAATTACATGAAGAAAGAACCAAAAGACTTCGCATTGCTATGTTCCGGTTTGAAGGGTGAGAGAGGTGGTGAAATTACTGGGTAATGTGACATAATATCTTCAAGTCTATTTTATTAATTATTACAAGATTGGCAACGCGCTAGTGTTATCGTTGTGATATTACGAGCGACTATAGACCGCAGGTGTGAATTTTTCTATGTTAGCTGTGGTCTAATAAAAAAATGTGTTAAAGGATTTATGAATTGCAAAAAATTACAAATTTTATATTAAAAATAATATCTTTTAGAAGATATTTAACTTGTCTCAGAAATATGAAATTCGAGTCGATATTTTCCTCAAAAAATCATCTTTACAATGAAATTTAGTGTAAAATTAACAATTTCCTTCAACAACGGGCCCATCTTTATCTCCAAGAAATTACAAAGCAACACACACACACTGTCATCAACGGTAATATATTCAAACGGAAATGCTAAAAAGATAAAACGAGTTGCCTTAATGGTTCGCGAGTCCTCACTCAAGATGTGGGGGGCACTTATGTTTTTTCCTCCCGTCTGTAGACCACTGGTCCGTGAAGAAACAGAGGGACATGTATCCTGCCTTGTCCTAATGAAATAAATTACCACCTGCTCAAAAACAAAAGGCCATATCATCAACCTATGTCGTCCGGAATATATAATCTATTCCAAAAGTTTCAGGGTTGCAATTCGCGTGGTTGGAACACTTTGAAGGATGAATTCATAACCTTTTACAATAATACGAGACCAATACGCACACATGCTAAACGCGTGAGAAACCTGCGCAGGCGCAGATGCCAGAATAAATTATATAAGAGCAGATACAAGGCGGGACGGTCGAGCGGTTTTGATTCATTTAGATATTATGGACGGACGAGTAGATGGAGATACTGTGGAGTTGCTTGCAATTACTCAGATATCGTCTGATGGAAGTGAGTGTGGCGATTGTTTTAGGTGTTTATGAATAATATTGCAACCGGCAGAGTAGAATAGTACCTCCCCCTGTACCAGGGGTCGTAAGAGGCGCTATTAACCCGAAACACCGCAGCGCAAATAGAGAGGGAATGAGCAGCTGCTTTCCCGTCGCGGACCTACACTCTGCGATTGCCACCACGCCTGCCGATTGATACTGATGAACTGCAATTATAGGCAAAATTCCTCCATTCTTGGGGAGACATTCGTCTAGCAATGGATGTTCTGCGGCTTTATGAATTATTCATACAACAAAGTTCCAGTAAAATCGTTATTCGCCAGACGTCGTGGATTGGATCGCCACCCAGGACAAACTATACCATGATATTTATGTTTCATCATGAGGAAGAAAATGCAACGCCAGTCAACCACTGCCTGTGTGCTCCAACACAATTTCCTCATCAAATAGTGTTTTGGAAAACCTCCATTCTCAGATACAAATCACTTTCCGAAAACTTTTATCGAATCATCATTGACCACATTATTCCGTTTAATTCGTCGGCGGATTATTCTGGTAAGATGAAGCGAAGTATAAAATATAAGGAAATTGACAATACATATAATGTAACTTTCTTTATATAATTACAAATTTAATTTGCAAGAAGATTCTCTATTGTATAGTATATAACTACTACTTATATATTTAGAATTTATTTTTAAATTAACAAACGGATATCAGAAAACAGTGGAATTACAAATATAATACTGTAAATACATATAAATATCACCCAGACACAGGACAAAGATGAATATTTGTCCTCGTAGACATTAAACCCACGACTAATGGCGCACAAGACAGGATCTCAACCATAAGCGGCAAAGGGCCCGACGAAATAAAAAAAAATCTTAAAGGTTTTGGCATACAGGTTAGCAATAGCTACTCAATAGTGTACTTCTTTTTAAATTGCTCTTTTAATTTTTATAGATTTCTCATTTTTAAACAGCCGTAATTATATTTTTTTAATAATTATCAATTGACATACATGACACAATAACTCATTTAATTAAAAGTAAAAAAAAAACATGATAACAATTATATTAATCCTACTATAACCTCAGATTACGAGATATTATTGTGACAAAAAAGCCAGTTCCAGGAACTTTAGGTGGGGATTAAACCCGATTGGAAACCTTGGATAACATTTTATTCATGTCATTACAAATAGCATTGTGGGGGATAAAATGACAATAATTAAATCAGAGTAATCAAAATTAAATATACCTGTTTACTTTAAAGCCTGATTTACGTCCGAATTAATCTTTTACCAAAGTTACTCTGCCATTTTTAATATTAACAATATAATCGATATTCGTCATGATATAATCCGCTCGTCGCTCGCCGCCATTGTCAACCGCGTCTACTTCTAGGTCAAACTCCCTAAATCCGTGTATATGTTACCGGACAAACCCGATTTCAGGACAAACCAGTTTTGCCTAGGCGAAACCAGTTATTCCTATACGCGATAGGATTAACTAGTATAGCCTAGTTCAAACTAATTTGTCCTAAACCCGATAGGATAAACCAGTTTAGGCTAGTCCAAATTAATTTGTACTAAGCCCGATAGGAATAACCAGTTTAGGCTAGGCCAAACTAGTTGATCCTGATATAAATACGCACACTCCAGGATAAACTTGTATGGTCTAGTCTGAACATTATAGTATATCTAGAAAGTTAAAATAAATAACCTAACCTAACCTAACCAACCATACCAGTACCAGTAACCATACCAGTTTATCCTAAAGTGTGCGTATTTATATCAGGACCAACTAGTTTGGCCTAGCCTAAACTGGTTTATCCTATCGGGCTTAGTACAAATTAGTTTGGACTAGGCTATACTAGTTAATCCTATCGTGTATAGGAACAACTAGTTTCGCCTAGGCAAAACTGGTTTGTCCTGAAATCGGGTTTGGCCGGTAACATATATATTACCAATGCAATCTCCAGAACGATCTATCAAAATTCATGAACAGAATAGGCCCGCCGATTTCACTCCGTACGCTCCATTGTATGCGGATTCTGCGTATCAAGAGATCACTGGCGCGCACCTTACATACTAATTATGGGACATGGTGGTGACAAATCGTTCTCCTTTTTAAATTAAGTCCCGGTCGATGAATCTGCATGTTATTGTTGTAAATATTAAGTCTCATGGTTGTAGAAAAAGGTCGTCATTTTGAATTTGTGACTTATATTTCAACTTCACTGAGTAGAACAAGGTACTATTCTACACTGTGTAGTTGGAAGGTGTTCTAGATGTCGTAAGAGGCGACTAATGTGCTATAATCGACAGATAGTGGTATATGCATCCGAAAAGTGTAGCTCAAGTGCACAAGGCAGCAGCATCCTCACTGCGAAAACTGCGCTCTACGATTGCCAACACGCTTGCTCAGCGCTGTAATAATCGGTAAAATTCCCCCTTTTTAGGGGAGACCTACATCCAGCAACTAATAAATATATGATGATAACGATTGTGGATACTGTTATAATGTACCAATCACATTGAAAAATCCCTATTTGTAAACAAATTAGCAAACTTTTACCCGCGGAGTTCCCATTGCATGGATACAGTACTAAAATATAATTTATATTAATCTATGATAATAGAGCTTTTTTCTAGTAAAAGATTATTTTAAATAAGTTAAAGAATTTTAGAGTTTATTCGTTACAAACGTAAAATAATATAAATCGTGCCTCGTTACATTCCATTTTAGGTATTCCCCGTTACTTGAAGCTTTCTAATACCGAAAAATATATTTAAATTGGTCGAGTAGTTTTTAGGTTAATCGTACCAAACAAACATACAAATATTTCCTTTTTATAATATAAGTATAGATGAATGTAAATCATAGTCACACAACATCTCATACATTGACCTAACGCAGCGTAAGTATCTTAAAGCACTTGTTATTGATATCAACAACAGAGGAATCTCAAATATAATATCTTACGTCTAGATGTTAAAAATATGTATTGTATAATCAACTTCTCATTAGATAATTTACGGGCATCGGACCTCTCATCTATGAGAGGCCCCGCCCTCTTTTTCGGTGGCGCTGGAATTGACGTCTGAGTAATCCAGTATTAGGTTCGTCCGAAAAAAAAAAAAAATCATTAGATAATATGTTTACTAAGTAAATGTTCATTTGATTCAAGATTATTTCACAAAATAATGTATATGTCGGGTCAACAGAAACGAATTGGCTGGTTATATTAGAACTACCCCAACGAACCATCCAGAACCGAAGAATTATATTTTATCAGTTGAAATATTTCCCAAATGAAACATGTACGAATCCTTAATTATGTTAAATAATACATTCCTCAAACTTCATTTGTATAATGATCTTTTTTTATACTTTTTTTTTAATATTAATAAATCCTCTATGGGTTTTAGTCAATTCGAAGTAACCTGGGCGGAATACATTGGGCGTAAAGCTGGATTTCCATTTATCTTTTCTGGGATATTTACTGTTTTTTTATATACTATTTAATTCACACAACATTTTATACATTGACCTGACTCTGAGATAGTCGCTTATAGGACTTGTGTTACGGACATCTGACATTAGAGAAATCACAAATATAATACGCAATATCATCATATCATCCATTGGGAGTCCACTGCTGGACACAGGCCTACCTATGAAAGAAGGAATTTTGCTCATAATTCTCGCGCTGGGCATACGTGTTGGCAATCGCAGAGCGCAGCTTTCGTGACGAGGATGCTGCTGCCCATGCACTTAAGCTGCACTGTTCCGATACCTCAGTCGGCTCTTACGACACCTGGTAAAGATGGAGGTACTATTGTACTCAGCCGATACTTCACAGCAATACTTAAATATATGTATTTAATAGTCCAACACAGAATAAACAAAAATCATCATATTCGAACCCACGACCCTTGGCGCACAAGATAGGATCGCTACCATCTGCACCATCGAGCCCGTCGAAAGAATTGAATAAAAGGATGAATTTGAGGCAAAGCGAAGCTGGGCAAATGTAACGTGTTCGCGGCAGAAATGCTGCCCAATCTAAGCTAATTCCAGTGATACCGCCTGGTGGTTCCGGTACCTTAATCGCTCCAGACACCTGGTATTTTAATCAGCCTCGGCCTTTACAAGACGCAGCCATGTTCGGTATTGACACTTGGTTATCAACCTTTATCTGTGAATGCGAATCTGTCAATTCCCGGGCCAAGAGTGTGTTAGCGTTTCTCACTGTCCATTGATAAGGGATACGTTACGACACAATGAGCCATTATTTGCTACCGAGAACAACTTGTTTATTGCTGCGGCAAACTGGTGCGTTCCACTTGAGACTTGAAGATAACACCTTTTTTTAGGCACTGTTATCTAATATATAAACGAGAAACGGCTCGACTGATTCTTATGAAAATTTATATGCATATTTGTTGGTCTGAGCTACTATCTATTTTTCATGTTTTATTTTTTATTTTTCTACAGTTGCTAATATTTACGCGTTCTTTACTAGTAATGAACTACTCCTTATTCTTATAATTTTAAAATGATTGCCGCAATATCACCGAATCTAATATCAAAAAATGTAAAAAATATTTTTTGAACTATGCTATTTTGCAGTAGAAATAGATGAGATTTAAATACCAATGTTGACGATCTTTTTTATGAGGTTCTTCCTCATGTGAAAAGTTAAAGTTGAATAAGCAGAGTTTTAAAACCGTTAAAAAAGTACTACGTTACTACTTTTCATTGCTGCATATTGTCGGGTACCGGTAGAGGTACTCTGTACAGGTACAGAAAGAGGTACTATGTACCGAAGGTGGTTCATTCATCCAGACCAGCGCAGCTCTTACACAACATGATGGCGAATTGCATATAGCCAGTCAGTTTCTTCTATCTATATACAGATTTTCAGCAAATTCATACTCCGAGATAATTCATGTTTAGCACTTGTGTTTCGGATATCAGACAACAGAGTAATCATAAATATAATAATTAAAAAGGTGTAATTAACAATTTGTCGTGTTTTGGAATCAAATCAGAACCGGACTCTTGTGGGAAAATGACTTAAGCGGAGCAAACCAATGAAAATTAACCTTAAAATTCACCTGGGAAACAAATATAAATAAACCTTTTTGCACAGTATTTATATTTTATATTCATAATTGATATTTACTTGACGTAGACCCCATACAGAGGTCGTCTCACTCTTAACTATTTCTATCAATAACACAGCAATGGGAATACCATTACTGTGTTCCGGTTTGAAAGGTCAGAGAGACAGTGAAATTACTGGGTATTGTGAAATATCTTCAAGTCCCAAGGTTGGCAACACGCTAGTGATATCATTCAGGCGGTTACTATAATGCGGACTGAATTCTTAAATACACATATATATATATATATATATATATATATATATATATATATATATGTATATGTATGTAAGGGGTATTTTTCAGAGGTTATATAACTACTTCTAAATGGAATAATTAAAGTTGATTTTCTTTCATCATAGCAGCTATTGGAAGTCCACTGCTGGACATAGGCCTCTATAACAAAGGAGGTTTATTACCCATAATTGCCGCGCTGGGCTAGCGTGTTGGCAATCGCAGAGTGCGGCCTTCACGACAGGGACGCTTCTGTCACTAGGCACTGTTTCGTGTGGATATACCGCTATCTATCGGTTCCGATACCTCAATCGCCTCTTGCAACACCTGATATACGGGGAGGTACTATTCTACTCTGCCGGTACCTCACGGCACAGCCAAACCAAACTAAACATAAACCACATGACAAGTAACAACCTTTAAAACAACTTTGTTTATATAAGTACATGATTACATAATTGAGATCTCAATTATGTTTTACTAGCGGCCACCGTGACTTCGTCTGCATAATTATAGCTTATATGTTACTCTGATATAGCCTAGAAGTATGGGTTATGATGTTGTAAAGTTTTATTAAGGACTAGCTGGCCCGCGCTTCCGTCCGCGTGGAATAGTGTCTGTTCCACGACGCCCGACGCCCCTCCGACCCGCGATCGTCTAAACTTTTGCTTCATATTGTTATCACTCCGTAAATGTTCGCTCTATAATGTTGTCTCTAGTCGCTATATATTCTTACAAACTTTTTCTATTCCTTACAATACTTACATCCCCTATTCCCTATTGTGATTTCACTCCATAAAGGTAAAATTTGAAGCTTTTAACTATAAAAATGACTACAGTAGAATACATAAACCGCTTAGTATGAAGTAAGTGCATGAATGTTGGGTATGGCAGAAGAAGCACGCGAGTAGAATAAATGCTGTTGAAATGAGAGCACTTCGAAGTGTGTATGGTTTGAGAGATAGATGAAAGAATAGTGTGATAAGAGATCGTAACAAGAGGAGATTCATAGTATCTACCTAACCCGATGGGATAATGTATGTATGTATGTATAAAGTTTAGTTTGCTTACAAAATGTTCAGCAACTTAGTCGTGTATGATGATTTCACTAATGCTGGATACATTGACATGTCTCTTTTTATGACTGTTTGGTGTTTGCAGAAATTCTAACTCTTGTAAAATATGGTTTAGATGGTATCGTTTTTTTAAAGTTAGGTTATGTTAGAGTTGTTTTTGTAAAAGATTTATATCACTTGAGAATAAATCATTGCGTTACACCCAAAGAATACGTAACTAACAAATTCGTCTGCAAAATGAACGACTTCCAAGAAGCTCTTTTACACTTGAAAGCATTACAAATGTAATGTCCGAGATCGTATCCCCATACTAAGACAGTTCGATCACATTTGTACCGCTCAAATTCATCCCAGGCACATTGAACAGTAAAGAGGTATGACAACTCATTTGTCATCACATCAGCCATTGAAAGTCCACTGTTGGACATAGGCCTCCCCAAGAAAGGGGAAATTTTGCCCATATTTGCACGAGATGGGCATCCCCGCCCTGTATATTGGAGCTACACTGATTTCAATGGATATACCACCATCTTTCAGTTCTGGTACCTTAATCGCCTCTTACGACACCTGCTACACAGGAAGGTACTATTCTACTCATACCACATGACATTGTTACTAATTTTTCTCGACGTACCTCAGTCTTTAACGATAGTACATAATGAAGGTTCTATTCCACATTGCATGTACACTTCTAGAAGTAAATCTCGTACAAAGATCTTTACCGGCAAACAGCTGTGTTCTGGTTTAAAGGGTGGCAAGGAAGAGAGACAGTGTAACTTCTGGGTAATGTAACGCCTCTTCAAGCCACAAGGTAGGCGACACGTTAGTGATATCCCCGTGATAATTCGTCTATAGGTTTGTCGACCCAGTAAACACAAAAATAACCACGCCCCAAATTTATAAAATTAGCGTTACAATATTTAAAAGTTATACCTCACTCTCTGCACTATGTCGACACTTACTTACTGAGCATTCAAATCACATCTTAGCATTACTGAGGCTGTAGAATTATAGCCTTTATTTACCAGTCATAAGAACCATGTGCGGTCTGTTCGATATGGTCATCTGTACCACTTGACAGACCAACAAGCTTACTTCGGAATTTTTATATATACATAACGCTGAGTAATGCGGGTAAAATTTAAATTGAGAATTCTGTTTGTTTTTACATCGTATGCTAATTTAGGATCCAGTTGCCCTTTACTGCTTCAACTTGCAGTATGTTTATGCAGCTATAAGAGGAAAATGTTATTTTTGCATTTACAATTCAGAAATAACTATGATAAATGGCATATTCACGCAATATCTCATAAAAGAAACTAACTCGCAGATAAGTTTAACTCGCGTTTAAAGTACTACAGCAGAATTAGACGCAAAAAAATCATTATATAAATATTTGTCCTGGATGGAGATAGGATCACTCCCACCTGCACCATCGGGTCCGTCAATTCTCAGCTTTCTATTAGTTTATTAAATAATTTTAATTAGAACTAATTACACAAGAAGACGATACCTTTATATGACAATTAGCACTAAAAATTCTGTTCTAAATTTGTATACAGACACTACAATTAAGTGTATCCTAATTACAAAACGAAATCACTTGGATTTTCCACGTTATAGTCCAGTATGAGTTTATTATTATCAAGAAGTCCACTGTTGGCTATATGCCTCCCTAAAAAAGGGGGAATTGTGTCCATAATTGCCTCGCTTCTATTTCTTCGCTATAGGTATTTTTTGCCACCTGTCGGTTTCGGTACCTCAATCACCTCTTCCGACACCTGGTGCAGAGGGAGATAGTAATCAACTCAGCCGGTACATCAGGCTTATTGTATGAATAGACCTTACCTAATCGATCCATAATGCAAACCACGAGAATTGTCCCCACAAATCTTTTAGCGATTGAACTCTCTCAAACAATGGACGGAGGTACAGAACCTAACTGTCGCCAGTTTCCAAACAACAATATCCCGCTATATTTCCTCGAAACTATTGAATGGAAGAGCTCATTCAGTCCGATCGACTGGCTAACGGTATCTTTGGTCTATCACGCCTACCTCCACTTTTACGAGACCCACGCTCGCTACAGCTGGCCCACAGCCACGTTAAAGAAGGGAAGACCAATATATGCTAGTTGATAGGTGAGCTCTATGAAAATCCCGACCATTTCCGCATGACCCGCGACGTGCGCCCTCATTTCATCTCGTAAGTCATCGAGTATGTGCGCTGGAGGAGGCGTGGCAGCTCAGCTTTGAGTGGTCGTGCGAGATCTTGTTTGGATTCAGCTCTCGTGCCTCTCTTCCGCGAAGCGATGCCATGTGGACTTTACTACGTATTCGGAGTGAACAAATCCGTAAGTATTTGGTAATTGTGATGCTCAATCCATTCAAATGTTATGCCGGTCCAGTCATAAATGTGTAAGAACGAACATCTTAAAGTTAAATTAAATGTCCGCACTCTGAATGCCGCTTGCATTTATAGTGCTTTTGTGTCTGCAGACATGGTCGATCAGCTGACGTATATTGTTAAAATATTAAAAAGAATTATTTTTCATTATCACATGGAGGAAAAATATGAATTAGAGTAGGGCAACGCATTGTATGTGTGTGTGTGTGTGTGTGTGTGTGTGTGTGTGTGTGTGTGTGTGTGTGTGTGTGTGTGTGTGTGTAAGAAATAAAAGAATATATCCTAGCATATGTTTAGAAATAACATTTCAGTATATCTGAGAAAGATAGTTATCGGTGATTGTTCATAAAAGACTTGATTGTTCCACGTGATTCACTCAGATATACTTCAAGACATGCAATCATCTTATCGATAAAAATATATTTACTGAAGATAACATGATATGTATAATGGTAATGATTTCACTTTTGAAGATTTATTCACTTATGTCAGTAATTTGTAATGAAATCTGAGTATGATCAAAAATTAATCTCTGTCATAGATTTGCTATGTTTAAATGGCTAATCTTTACTAATAAAATAAAGCTAAAGGTTTGTTTGTTTGAACGCGTTAATCTTAGGAACTACTGGTCGGTTTAAAAAACATATTTCAGTTTTAGTTAGCTCACTTATCGAGGAAGGTTTTAAACTATATAACATTACGCTAAAGTTAATGAGATCGGAGAATAAATAGTAGGTACTAATTTTGATATTCTAATTAACGCGGGTGTTTTTTTAATAGATTAAGGAAGGCATTTTTTAATTTTTTAGACCAGGTCATGAAACAAACATACAGTCTACGTGATACTAAGCATCACTGCAGCCTATAGACGCTCGTAATATCATAAGGATATCACTTACGCATTGCCAACCTTGTGACTGGAAGATATTATCCCACATTACCCAGTAATTTCGCTGCCTCTTCCACCCTTCAGACCGGAACACAGCATTGAAAATACTGCTATTTGTTGGTAGAAATAGGTGAGAGTGTTATACCAATGCAGACGAACTTCTGTATGAGGCCCACCTTATATATATACCATATAAATATGCATAACAGTAGAGAAACACTGATAATTTTGAAGTATAGAAAATGCTAACATTGAAAATGCTGACTGGACCAGACGAGATAGATCAAAATACTGTACTATAGTATTGTATATTTACACCTCATAAAGGTCTACAAAATAGGTCGCTGTGGTAAATGTCTATATCTTAGAGATAACCTACAATAACCATTTTTATCTGTATTTTTCCCCAAGAGTTTTATAGTTCTCCCCAAGAAAGGGCGATTTTAGAGCAGAGCGCAGCTTTATCGACGGGGATGCTGCTGCCCATCCCCCCCCCCCCCTATACACATGAGCTTCACTGTTTTGGGTGGATATACCGCCATCTGTCGGTTCTGGTACCTCAGTTGCCTCTAACGATACCTGGTACAGAGGGAGGTACTATTCTACTCTGCTGTGCATCATTGTTACGTTAAGACTATCAAATAATTATTCTAATATTTGCGCGTATTGAACGGCTTACAAATGCAATTTATTTACATTTCATTTTTTTTGTACAAGGTTTTCATTCTTAAAACAAATTATCGGTAGGTAAGTAATATAAAAAGTTGTTTTATTATAAGCCAATTTTAAGCTAGTAACCATCCATTTGATTTCACCAAAATCATTTTCTTTTCTCAAAACCGCAAAACATTGAAGATAGTAGACCAAAACCATCTGAAGGGAAGTAAAAAAATTGTAAGAAGCGCGGAAGTGACGGCCATTGGCTCCCGGCGCGGTGGTCATACTGATGAGCTGGTCCCAGGGATGCTAATGGATCCGAGAGAGGAGCACGCAGGCGGCATACAGATGCATGCCTCAATCATTCACCATGGGAAGCGGTAGGCTGCCCACTGCTTTTCTCTTCTAATTAAAAAGTATTTTAAACTATTTTATAGCAGTTGCCTTTCTTTTGACGTCCACTTATTTCTATACCGTTATTTACATTGTACCTACTTTGACAGGCCCGAAAGTGTATAAGGTAGGCGCCTATCTTAGCGCTAAAGGTCGTAGGTTCGATCCCCACTCAGGACAAATATTTTCATGCTGATATTTGTGTTTACCTGTGATTCCTCTGTGGTTTGATGTCCTTAACACTAGTGGTTTGAGCGACTTACCTCGGAGTCAGGTCACATATGAGATGTTGTTTGAATATTACTATTACTTTACGTTAAAAAATTTTGTAAGCTTTTATAATCTCTTTTTTAATAATAAAATAGTATGGGAGTTCTTTTTCTGCATATGCTGTAATCTGTAAGTCATCATACTTTTAAATACAACTCCTTTTTATTTCTTGATTAGACTAGATCGATTAGATCGATAAACAAACATACAGTCCGCGTGATAGTAAGCGTCACTGCAGCCTATAGACACTCGTAATATCACAAGGACATCACTAGTGCGTTGTCAACATAGTGACTTGAAGATATTATCTCACATTACTCAGTAATTTCACTACGGTACACATCAATGCGAACACTGCTATTTGGTGGTAAAAATAGAAATAGGTGAGAGTGAAATACCAATGCAGATGACATTTGTTAGAGGTCTACCTGACGTTAAATATTATATATTATTTACACTTATTTTATTTTACATAAATGTGTTTATTTATTTTTCTTCGTGCTTTTATAACATGTATTATGTGCCTATTTACCACATACGAAACTTATGTAACGGGAGAGCCTGGCTACTTTTTGTTATCTAAGAATCCATATAGACACCAACCTCTCACCAATAACATAGTATTGTGTATACTGTAACAATCCAATTATATATAATACTAGTGTGCCCGCGACTTCGTCCGCGTGAAAAAGTATTTTTTGGGTACCATACCTCTTTACCTTAACTTATATGAACATAGAATGTGTCATTTAATTATATCGAATCAATGACCTGAAAAATAAGTTTCAAGTTTCTAGCTCTAAAAATAGCGATACTTCCATACAACTTTTCATCCCCCTTTTCGACCCATTCCGACCCTTATTTCGAATTAAAACATAGCCTATATTCTTTTCCAGCGTCTAAAGATTGTCTGTGCCAAATTTCATCAAAATCGGTTGAGAGGTTTAAGCGGGAAAGCGTAACAGACAGACAGACAGAGTAACTTTCGCATTTATAATATTAGTAGGGATTGTTGAAGTAGAAAACAAATGAATAATTACATAAATTTCAATGAAATACATTCAGTTGTTACGTGAAAGAGCAACAAACAAATAGGCAGGATTGGCTTGGATCATCATCCCCATGAGCCATAGAACGTCCACTGTTAAACATAGACTTCTCCGAGAAAGAGGTATTTTGCCCATAATTGCCGCGTGTTCGCAATCGTATAGCGTAGGTTCGCGACGGAAATGCTGCTGCCAATTCCCGCCCTGTTACATTTAAGTTCCCCCGTTTTGGATATACCGCCTTCTGTCGTTTTCAGTACCTCAGTCGCTTCATACGTCACCTGACACAGAGGGATGTGGTATTCTACTCTGATGATACCCCACGGCTTGGATATTTCTTGTTATATAAACAGTTGCAATCGAATGTCGATCAATTTCACCGTAATCTCCTCGGTAAGTCTCCAAAGATAACTAGCCACATCTCAAGTGTTGGACAAACAGGCGTAGATTATCTGCAAGGCGATTACTTGGCTATTATCTTGATAACGACCCACCCAGTTCGGGACTATAAGCGGCAACTGATCGTTTTCGAGAAATTGAATCATACGATGATATTTATTTGTGTTGATGTTCATTTTTGCTGGCTTAGATTTGGAGGAATAATACCTACATTATTTTCAATTTGATCGCCAGAATACCTGGTGTCGTAAGAGGCGAATGAAGTACCGAAACCGACAGATGGCGGTATACCCAACCAAAACCGAAGCTTGAATGTTACAGGCGATTCGAGGCGAAGCAGCATTCATGATGCAGAGCCGCTCTGCAATAATTTTTCCCCTTTTCTAAGGAAGCCTACGTCTATATCATTCTTATAATCTTTTAGTCAACACATATAAATTCACACATGTCGTTATTGTCCGGACGAAATAAGTAGCGAGTTGGTTGTGTCACGGATGTCAAACAAAAAAAGGATTATAAATAGAGTACAGAAACAAAAGTTAAAGACAGCAACAACTTAAAACTGTCATCCTTTGTCATCCAGACCTAAAGGGATTAACGTAAATTACGCATTCTAAACTATATTTCGCATACGTTTTCGGAAAAAAAACTTTCCTCAACATTTTTCTTGAAATCTTCTTGATGAATTCGACACATTCGACGAATTAGCAAATGAATAGCGAATTCAAAGAGTTGTGGGAGATAATTTAATTTCGATTCATGCAGTCTTTATCTATGGATATATATAAATCAATATTTAATTTGCTAGTAAGTTATAAGTTTATTGTCCTTTTCTTTATTTGTGTATATTTTACTTTTTTATTTTGTATCCAACGAAACACTACATGAGGAATATTTTTTACAAAGGTCATCTGCATTGCTACCTACCTCTTACCTTTTCTACTGCCCAATAGCAGAGATTGTATTGTAATACTGTTTTCCAGTTTGAAGGGTAAGAGATGCAATATTATTACTGGTTACATGTGATATAGTATCTTCAATTTACACGGTTGACGACACGCTAGTGATATCCCTGTGATCACATTAGCGTCTAACGGCTGCGGTCACTTTTACCATCAAGCGGGCCCTATGCTTGTTTGCTTACTTCATAATATGAAAAAACGACAGAAGCAACGGGCAGATGCCACCATATTTATTCTAGATACCACTTGATCGAATTCCGATAAATATATAATAAATTTGCTTCTATATGTTTATCAGGATGTAGGCACTCCAATTCTCAAATGGAGGACGAGTCGTCTTTATCATTATCACGTGGGACGTGCAGACAAATTGGGAACATCTTGAGATTACTGCAAGTGATTACTTTCAAATTGATTTTGACTGTATCTACAGATATACACTGTTTATTTAGCGCGTGGAAGAGATAATGATATATAATCGTTTCATATATTTCTTATATATTTTGATCTAACTTGAGAGATTGGATAACTTTTATCTCAATTTATAGTTGCAATATTTTTTAAAGTACAACGTCACTCGAGGAATATATATATAAATATATTCCTTGATCACGCCATCACGCGTGAACTACTTTATTACTAGGCTGGGCAACGCGCTAGTGATATCCTTGTGATAATACAAGCATCCATGTCTGTGTGCAGTGACGCTTATTATCACTTTATGCTTGTTTGTTGACCTGATCTAATAAATAAAAACAGAATCTCCGTCGCGAGCTACGTTTTACCAAGCAAAATTAGCGAGGCAATAGTGGGCGAAATTTCCTTTCGGGGAAGCGTATGTCCAGAATTGGGCTATCTACTGCTGCTCTGTTAAATTGTATATCACGTAATTTAGTTACAAAATGTGAAATTCACTGTTTTATAGCGTTACTAGCTGACCCGGCAAACGTTGTCCTTTCTGCCTTATACAAATAATTTTAAATCCGTAAATTACTAATACCACTAATTAACATATGTTGTCGGTATTAATTGGCAGAAGAGTGACAATTTAGGGTTATCTAATTTTTAATGCCACGCAATGGAAAAACATAAAAAAGGGATGGAACAATAGATAGTAGCTGATTTTCAGATCTCCTGTATTACCACATCAACCATTGGAAATCCACTGCTCGATTTGGCCTCCCTAAGAAGGGTTGCATTTCGCCCATAATTGCCCTGCTGAGCAAACTTATTGGCAATCGCAGAGCTCAGTTTCGCAACGAGGATGCTGCTGCATATCCCCGCTCTTTGAATTTAAGGTACACTATCTCGGATGGATATACCGCCATCTGTTGTTTCTGGTAACTCAGTAGTATCTTCCGACACCTGGTGTAAGGGGAGGTACTATTCCACTCTGCATGTACCACACGGCCAATAACCAACTGAATATGCATATACTGTATAAAAATTCATTAAAATCGAAGAAGCCGTTCCGAAGGTGTTTACTAATATTGTAACACGATTTTAAATATAAGATTTAACTGAAGGAAAACTTTACTGGTCGTTTTACAATACCTCTTACCTATCTCTACCTCTAGATAGCCAAATGATTAAGAGAGTCAGAGAAGTAGCTCATTAATTAGAGATGGTATAAGAAAGCATAAAAGTGACGCAGTAATTGTAATTAATAAGAAAATATAGATTATCACTACAAATACAAATATACCATAGACTACATAAACCTTAGACACCAATTAGGCATTTCCGGATATAAAATAACCAATGAGTACGTATTTATGGCCACGTTTTATGGAAATTATATATGTATATATAAAAGAGGTATGAGTGTTGTATACCGGAACCCGCATCGCTCGGAAAACCTTATCTATGGTTTATTCTGCGACAGTCAGACGAATTGTATCGATTGAACGACGTCACTGTGTTACGTATTTTTTTACTCCATCCAATCTTGTATTTGTCGCCGTGGGGTATCGGTGGACAATAGATGAAAAATACCGGATCTTTCCTACGGGAACATTTCTTTCTCAGCACAATAAGAACACAGGAAAAGTTCGACATGTCCGCTAAGATCTCGGTAGCACAACGGTACTATGGAAAAGATGAAGAATCTAGTCTTGCCTGACACTTAGACGAATTGATATATTTTTTAGCAAATATAATTCTTATGATAACGTAGCATTTTCTATGCATACCTCTAAGTTCAATTGTTTTCTCGCAAATATTACCTTTAATTTAAATTAAGCATTTTTTTTAATGCAAAAAATGGTGATCAAATAATTATAAATAATCTCATGCCTACGTCGTAATTTAGTTTATCCAAAACAACGCACACAATTCATCATAATTTCTAGTACCATCAGACTAGTTTCAAAGAACGATACTCAATGACATATTCGTTCAAATGACGTCTTCGGGGTCATCAGTCTTTTGAGTTACACTGTAAAGAGAAAATCGTTGTTGTTTTTTATTAGACCAGTTCGACAAACAAGCATACAGACCGCATGATAATTGACGTCACCCCAGTTTATAGATGCACGTGGTATCACAAGAATATCACTAGTGCGTTGCCAATCTTGTGACTTGATGATATTATGTCATGTTACCCTGTAATTTCACTGCCTCTCTCACCCTTCAAATCGGAATACAGCAATGCGTATTCTGCTATTTAGCGGTAGAAATAGGTGAAAGTGAGGCAGACGACCTAATAAAAAAAAATTATAAGTACATATGGTAGACCTATTTATATGGACTTTAATTTTTAATATCATGTAGCAAAAAATATAAGAGCAGAATGTCCCTGCAGGCCCGTTATCAGCAGTTATGTATGTATGTACGTATGAATGTATGTGTGTATGTATGTATGTATGTGCGAGTACATTAGTGAAGCACTTCCACCTTCCTCGGCGGCGTGTATGACACACATCGGGGGCGCGACGCCGATGTGGCTCACCTTCACACCGCACATCGGCACACCGCACACCGGCACACCGCACACTTACTCATATCTCTTTAATCATTGAATTGATATTACACGTCTGACGAGTTTCGAATATGTCTGACGAGCGTCGAATATGTATGTCGTGTCCGTATCTTGTGCGCCAAGGGTCAAGGATTCGATCCTCATCCAGTACAAATATTTATATACAAAAATGTTGCGATTGTTCTGTATTTGGCTATTATATATTTAATTATTATATTTGTTGTCTGATTTCTTGAAAATTTTTGCTTTAAGCAACATATCTAGGAATTGGTCATGTTAGCCGTGGTACTCACAGAGGAGTAAATAGTACTTATTAATAATAATAATTATAGTACATATTATTAATAGTACTTATTGATAGTCCCTACCAGGTGACGAAGAGGCAACTGAAGTAGCGAAGTCGACAGATAGCGGTATATCGATCCAAAACAGAGCAGCTTCAATACTACAGGGCGTGAATGGGCAGCAGAATCCTCGTCGAGAAGTTCCGCTCTGTGATTGCTACCTGTTTGCTTGATTGCATCGATTGACTTCTACCTAGCGCGGTAGTTAGTGGACTTTAGATGACTGATATGATGATGTTGATAAAAAAGATTTTAACATACACACATACATGACAAATAAAGTTAGCGATGTCCATGATACGAAATATTTTTGCGATCTCAATCCTAATAAAATTATAAATGTGATAAATTGTATCATTTTTTGTTACTCTTTCACGCCTCGGGTATCTGGCACAGGGATTATGGATATCCTGGAATTACACATATTCTACTTTTTATCCCGGGAACATGTTCCCGTCGGAAAGATCTAGCTCTATATTTTTCCCTGAGAAATTTTAATTTTAGCTATAGTGACATAGTCTCCTTCCCGGGATAAAAGAAGGATCTAGTAGAAAAGTCGCGTTGGAAAAGCGGATAGCTTTCATAGATTAATAAGGGAGACTAACCTAGGGAGGTCCAATACGCCAACGCTCCGACAGAATCAATACAGCCAGCACTATTTCGAATGAACTTTGGCATTAGTCATTCGCTTACTAAGTCACTGGCTGACCGCTTCTAGGAATAGGGTATTATAAGCTATAACACAATATTTCTCAGAACTTTCAAATTATCTAGAAATGGGAAAATTCTATCATTATAAACGTAAATAAGAGCACGTAACAATATGAGCTTAAAGATAGATATAGTTAGGTAGTATATAAAAAAGGATCAATGATATCTCGATCGAAATGAGCAAATCATTTTTTCCTATTTATCATTAGACGTTAGAAAGTGTCACGTAATTGCGCCTTACTAATCGCCATTAAAATAAATGTATTTAATTAAGACTTGTATGAAATATTTACAGCAATTAATAATTATATAGAACCACAAGTGGAAGTTTAGGTAAATATATATATATACCTAGAGGATTATATCCCGTCCCTCCAGATCAGAACCAATAGGATCTCTTCACGAATTAAATGAAATCTCTAAGCATTTTCTCCTGCCGACTTGTGCTGGCACTCCCTGTTTTTACAGGCCCATTTGATTTCCTGTTAATAGCCTCTACATTTAAAGTTCGTTTTCCAATGATAACCAGTATTGGCGCTTAAAATCTTTAGATATAGCACAGAAAACGAGATCGATTCTCATTGAAAGAACGCTCCAGTTCAAATTTTAGTCTTCGTTTCATGAATTCAAGGTGTATAATCGGTTATAGCTCACAAAATGATAGCACAGTTTAAATATGGAACATTTAAAGATGGTTCTCTGGGGAAAAATGGGGTTTCCACGCAAGGGATTTCCACTTTGATGCCCGGGTAATTTGCAGTATTTAAGGTCGAGTTTTGCATGGCTGTTGCTATCTTAGTGCTTTGTGGAAATGTGTAAGGCTGGAAAATCGATTTGCTCTGGGGATATTAGATAGTTTGGGGTCAGAAGCGGGTGCAAAATTACTGGGTAAATATCGAGTTTGTGGATACATAATAGTACGCTTTTATAGACTTGTCGCTAAAGTTTGTTCGTGCAAAGGTCTTTATTTCATTACAACAAATATGTTTGCTATGTGACTTCACACAAAAGTATGTTGTGACCTAGCCTTTTCCTCTAACTGATTTGGCTTCTATAGTGGCTAGATTATTCCAACAATAACTTCGTCTTAGAAATAAAGACAGATAATTATTTCTCTATTATTACTAAACAAATTTCAAGTATAACTCAAAATTTCATAGCTCAGAACGGTAATAATATATGAATATTGTAGTTAGAAGATTTATTTCGTTTAGGAACCTATGGATATTAAAGAAAAACGTGTTAGATTAGTATTGCAAGTATAGATCACAGATAATCAACATTTCGTTAAAATCCAGAGGTATTAAATTAGGTTTTCCAGAATTAAAAATAGAATGCCTATAATTACCTAATCTTTACATACTTATATTCGGTCAGTGTCGTTGTATTTTGTATTATTGTTGTATTAGTTATTTTGTTGGAATATGTCTATTTATTTTTTTATTTGCACTCTAGCCGTATCAAAAAGTAAATAATAATACTAACATTTTTTTTTATTTATGCGGTACAATATACATGAGGACTAAAACAATATTGCCTTATTGTAAAAAGCGATTTTATTTTATTATTATAATAATATAATATTTATAAATATTAAAAATAAATATAATATTCATTTTATTTCTATTAGTCAAAAAGTTATAATAAAGTTTAATACTTAAGTGAGGTATTAAACTTTATTATAACAAACTTAATACATCATGTATCAGTTGTTAACCTTTACGTAAAAAATCAATGTGATTATTTGCATTTATTAATATATTTAGTTAGCTGTCCCTGCCATATAAATTAAATAATATTAATTAATTACTAATGTCGCCATTACAAAATAGAATTTAATTTTTTTATAAGTTACCGCGCAATTTTTTATATTTTTTCTTTTCAAAGAACCATCTCCTAACAATAAAAAAATAACAAGAGAATAGTGAATTCGGTACAGCCGTTCAAACGTGATGGCGTGACCAAGGGAATATATATATATATATATATATAACAGAGTTTGTCTATAAACTCTGTTATATACCTACTCTAGAGGATAGATTTCAAACTATAATGCCTATCTGTAACCCCCGATTTTGTTAATATATATTTTCAAATGTAAAGATGAAGGTATTAACATTAGTCTTCAAAGAGATTGCATATAGAAATGGAGGCTCTTTGACATCCTTAATCCAAACAACACACTGCAGCTCTACCTCTCCCTCCGCCCACCCCCGACCCGTGTCGACCCCTCCCCGACAGACGGGCGCCATATTTCCCAAAACTCACACTCGACGCTCGGGAAAGTGGGACTATTCTGTAATACTTCGATCTCGACTTTAAACAAATGTATGTTATAAGTATGTAAATATTATTTATGTCAAAGTTTAATTTCACGTCCACTTTTGTACATATATATAAATATAATTTAGCAAGCGCAGCGTAGGGTGTCTACCTGCAAGATGGACAGACGATCTGACTAAAACCGTAGGATCGCGCTTGACACAGGCCGCATACAACCGGTCCTACAAGAGATTACTTGGGGGTGCCTACGTCCAGCAGTGGGCGTATTGTGGCTGAGAATGATAAAATATAAGTTAGTTTGTTCTACAAAATGCATTTGATCACTTGAATTATCCAATGGACTGATCGTGTAGGAGACTTACCATCGCGCGGCACGTATGCTTGTTTACCATATATAAAGGACCTGGATTAGAGGTAGTCTCGATCGTCTATTAGTAATAAATATAGACGATGATGATGTATTTTTTTTGCAATTTATAAGATTTTTCTTTACGCCAATTTCATTGTCAAAGAAATAATTATTTTTTGTTTTTTTCCTGACTCTACCCGTAGTCTCGAGTGGTCGGTGCCAGGCGCTGAGTCAACGCAGGAGCTCTCCCCATTAACCCCTCGCACGTTTCCCCATTTCTGCCCCCTCCCGGTCCTTCGCGGGGCGATAATTAATATCCGAGACCTGTTTCCGTGATATTGTGGACTTTTCCAACCACCATCACATTTGCCCGCACTTAAGTCATATTTTTGTAAGTACGGTTAACAATTGAAGTATATTTGTACTGTGACCCACTATACCGGGAGTCGTAAGTGGCGACTAATGTACCAGGACCGACAGGTGGCGGTATATCCATCCAGAACAGTGCAGCTCAAATGCACAGGGCGGGGATGAGTAGCAGCATCCCCGTCGCGATTGCCAACACGCTTGCCCAGCGCGGTAATTATGGCCAAAAAACCTCCTTTCTTGGAGAGGCTTATGTTCAGCAGTGGATCTCCAATGGCTGGTATGATGATGATGAAAGTATGAAACTTTAAGGCCGTGGCTTAAATAAAATGCCAGGTCTATTCGTTATGTAGTTGTGATAGTCCAGCTATCGAAATCTCTGTGCATAATTTCATATAAATCTGTTCAGTAACATACATCTCATACTACACCTATGCAAACTTTCACGTTTATTTTATTTCGCATGGAAACAGTACTCTTTTAGCGATGAAAGGTATTTTGAAATTTTGTAATCACTCGAAGATTGATTGAGTAAATAAGCGTGAAGCAGTTACAAAAATACAAATTTACTTTCGCATTATTAACATTAATTAATTTTATTTTAATAATACTGAATGTTACCGGAAAATATATACTTTTCGCAGAAAAAGTCACCAATTTCTCTTATTGCGATTAAGGTTATCTCTATAAAAGTAAATAAGTTTTTGTTTTGCGCTCACCTACTTCGGGGAGATCATGTAATAAAGATGGTGCGCAAAATTATCCGGTGGTTGCGCGGGCGCATTCAGTCGGGTGTCGGACGGGCTGTTTTCCACTCGCTGCGCACGTGCTTCTATGAATATCATTTAGCTAGGGTTGACTACTTGGAATACTAAATATATTTTAAGGAATGACTGCAACCAAATGTGTTGTTTTTTATTATAAAGTATAGTAGTAGGTAAGTAGAAGTCCACAGCTGGACATAGGCCTCCCAAATGAAGGCGGAATTTTGTCCATAATTGCTACGATGGGCAAGCGTATTGGAAATGACATGCACCCTGTGCTTTCGCGACGGGGTTGCTGCTGCCTAACCCCTATCTGTGCATTTAAGCTGAAATGTTTCGAATGGATATACCGCCATCTGTTGGTTCTAGTACTTACCGTAGTCGCCTCTTACTACAAATGGTACAAAAGGAGGTACTATTCTACTCTGCCGGTAGCTACTTTACAGCAAATGTTGTTATTACATTATTTATAAGAAACCTTTTCTAAGTTTACTTAGACACAATTTTGCTTTCATAATATTTACTATATTTTAGCCCGTGACTTCATATATGTGGAGACACTTTATATTGTTTCTTGCTAGAACATTTCCGGGATCAAAAATTGAATTATATCCCCTTACACTTAATGACAGATTTCATCCAAATCCATTGTTTTAATTGGATTTGGATTAAATATTAACTCGTTACAAACAGACAGACTTAGTTTAACTATTATAATATGAAGTATGAATATTTATGTTATCATCAGATCAGCCGCAGAATATTCTCTGTTGGACTTGAGTCTGATCATGAGAATAAGAATTTTGTCCTGAATTGTCGCGCTGGGCCGTTGCAGAGCTTAACTTAGGGTCGGGAATGCCCATCCCTACTATCGCATTTAAACTTTTCTGTATCGGATTTATAGACCATCATCCATCGGTCCCGGAAGGTCTGTCGGTACGATAACTACTCTGCTGACTGACTGCTCGACACTACTCTGCTAATACTCAACGGCTTAATCTGATCACTTATGAACAACTGAACCGATCCCGTTGATATTTTTTGTTGTGTTATTGTCAGGAGAAGTTACGAGAGAAAAAATAAGTATGTTGCTGGGACAAAACTATCAGTCGATTGACAGTTGGTGAGTTTAATGTAACTGTCAATCTGATGACAGTTGGCGCGGTTGACATATATTTATTTATTGATTGAACTTTATTGCAAAACATATTACAAAATGTACAAATGGCGGACTTAATGCCCTTATTATCTTCCAGTCAACCATTACATCAAACAGAAAAAAACAAATACTATATATATTTATATATATATATATATATATAGTTGTGCTGACAATATATGTACAAAATACATAAACGTTACATATATATTTGTGTGTAACATGTATGTCGACATATATAACCGATTGACATATACAAATATGTATTTGTATATGTCAGTAGATTAAAAGTGGGGGCGTTTGACAGAATGAGCGCTGCAATAATGCAGAACAACGGTCTACATAAATATTAATATCAGTAGTAAGAAGGATAAGGCACATAACAGCGGGTCAGCCAAGTTCGCAACGTTACGCAACACTCGACCAGTCACGGCGTTACGCTATCTAGTTTGGACTGTACAGATGATTGATCGCATTCTTTCAGCCGACTTCACAAAAACCGGTTTAGATCGCACAGATTTCTAACTAGACCTAAATAGTATGCTATATATATATATTTATTAACAGGCTGGATGGTGCAGATATATTGGTACATCTTGTGTGCCAAAGGTCATGAATTTGACCCGCTTATGACAAATATTTTTATGATTATATTTGAGTTGGCTCTTCAATCCCGATCCCACTACCCTTGACATGTTAGATAGAAAGACTACCTAAATCGCCAACAGGGTAACTCATAGTCCAATGACATAATGGAAGATATTCCCGGTTGAGAACCTCTGTAGAGGTACCGACAGTGTAGAATAGTACCTCCCGCTGTACCAGGTGTCATAAGAGGCGACTAAGGTACCAGAACCGACAGATCACGGTATATCGTGTGGCTCAAATGCATGGGGTGGGGATGGGCAGCAGCATCCCCGTTCATCAGCAAAGCTGTGCTTTGCGATTGCCAACTTGCTTGCGCAGCGCGGCAATAATAGACAAAATTCCTCCTTACTCGGGGACGCTTATCTCTAGCAGTGATGATGAAGAACCCCTGTAAATCCTTCATCGTGTATCACAGACTCATAATCCTAACTAATAGTATAAATACGGAATTGTATCTGTCTGTTTACTATACTTTCACGGTTCAACCGTAGAACTGGAATAAATAAAATATCTGCCTTTGATCCCGAATACAATGTAATATGTACATAGCATACATTGACGAATACAAGTCATTAAATGCTGTCTACATTTTACATATTTTATGAACGATGGCAGAGATGGATACCACATGGCTGCAATTTCCTTTCACAATTACTTTTAACCATTTTGATGTAAAAGTGTAATGTTCTCCCGTCCAGCGTTAAGAGTGTTATGGGCAAGCGCAGCGGAGGACGTCCACCTAGAATATGGACAGGCGATCTGACTAGAACCGTTGGATCACGCAAAGTGCACGCAACCGGTCCTATTGAAAATCACTGGGGAAAGCGTAGGTACACGTCCACTGACCTGCAGTGAACGGATACGATTACCCACATCTGATGTGAAGATGAGGATTCCACTGGTATTTTTAGTGAGTTTCTGGAATTATTACTTATAAAGCAACTTTTAAAACTATTTGTAACCAGGTAGAAAAGGTAAGGGCCAGGTATCTACAGTAAATGAGCATGTATAAAAGGACTAGCGAGGCAAGTAAAGGTAGCGAAAGAGGTATGCCAAGTTCATAACAAGTGGAGATCCATCCACCCGCCGTCGCTTTGCATACAGTGATGTATGTAATTATTGGAAATCTAGTTATTCTTTCTTAGATTAATCTAAGACATTTCCTTATCTAAATCAAGGTAATACTAGATCTAATGACGTCTGAAATCTTATTATAAACTGAAATTTGTTCAGAAATGTATAAACGAACCCTCTAAACACGCATACATATATATATAGTATTTAGTAATAAAATCTCGTTCCCCTCCCGCTTAGCTAGCACAATACATCTCAACCATACCTACATACATTTTGTCTGGCCTACAAACCATTCAGTCCAATCTAAACTGAGCCAAACGAAAATACACTTTAACATATATGCAGTAAGCAAATTTTCGCCCGCAAGATCAGATCCGTGGTTAGACAAACTTGTACCGCATCGATTTGTGCAAAATTGACTCTTGTTATGTTGTTTATAAGGTTGTATGGGGTGGTGTAACAAATTTAAGTCATCCGCATCTCATGTGAGACAAGGACGCAAGATGGAGTTTGAGATTAGAAGCCTCTGTAGTATTGATCGGTCGCCGCCCGCCCTGCGCCACGGGGGCGGGTAGAAGCCATTTTGTTAATCTTCTGTCTGTTAGGGTGGATTTTAAATTGGTTTTCTGTGAACTGGGTGTACTGTTAGGTGTTAGTTGGATTACGTACTACCTACAGCTTTTAGATATTACATTTTTATTACTACGTTTCATGCATTCTTTCGATCCAAAGGTTGCCTGGAAAAAAGCGTTTTTAGAAAGGGCCACCCATTTTGCTATTTGATTTGCTTGGTTCTTTTATTTTTTTGTATGGTGTACACTAATGAATGTATAAAACAATTCTTGAAATAACTATTAGGAACACTAAGGACACATTCACACTCTTAGGTGAAATAAACATGAATTATCTGTAGATGAAAGAGTTTGTACAAAATTTTATGAAATATAATTAAAAGTTTGATTTATTATTACTTAAAATATATATAATATACTCTTACTTAACTCCTACACCTAAATAATATTATGTATTTATAAGATATTAAATTGTATCCATTAATTTTCGTTCTTGAGTCTCTATACTAGAACATTAATACAATAAATAAGTAAAATTATTTTCTATGCAAACTTCTTTGAAGAAGTCCATACTGTACTCCTATGGAAAAATCTCCTTAGGGAGTTTATTCTACAACTTTACCGTGCGCGAGTAGAATTTGGTGTGTGGGCGAAAAAGTATCAATGTGTTTATACCGCGTCGTATTCCTAAATCTTTTTCTGTTCTCTTTTAAATTGCGCAGTAGATTTTAATATACTTATTGTTAATTAACGGGTTGTATATAAAGGTTTTCAACAATAGAACAACAATAGCATAATGTACACTCATAAACAGGAACGGCCGTGAGGTACCGGTAGAGTAGAATAGTACCTCCACCAATACCTGGTGTCGTAAGAGGCGACTAAGGTACCAGAACCGATAGATGGCGGTACCCATGCAAAAAAGTCAGCTCAAATGTACAGGGCGGGGATGAGCAGCAACTTCCCCGTCGCGAAAGCTGCTCTCTGCGATTGCCAACATGCTTGCCCAGCGCGACAATTATGGGCATCATACCTTTTAATATATACCATTACATATTTTTTGGGAGGCCTATGTCCAACAGTGGACTAATGGCTGGTATGATGATGATGAAACAGGAACGGTATGTAAATATAATCATTTTTATACATTACAAAAATCGTATAACCGTGTCAATGCGGGATGGATTTCTAAACTACTGAGCCGGTTTTAATATTTTTTCCTAACTGTATACAGCAGTAGTTCCCAAACTTATTTTTCTCGTGGACCACTTTCAAAATGTTACTAGTTTCGATGGACCCCCTGCTGCTACATTTCTACCACATTCTTAAAGTTGCCAAAAAATGAAAAAGTGTCGCTTCTGAGTTCTGTCCCTATATTCCGATAGGTAAGATAAAAACGAAAAATGGTACATTTTATAACACTTTATTTATTAAAAGAATAGAATTGCAAGAAAAAATTAAAAACGTAAGTCACAATTTTAATTAATGAGAAGGATGTATTTGGTGGAGTGTCAGCAAACGATCAATGTTTGGCTTTATTTTTGTGAGCAATAACCGCAAATCCCCCCGCTCTGTGATGTTTAATTTGCTCCTTTTTTTGTTAAGAGATTTGTAACGGCACTAAAACTCCTTTCTACAAGGTATGACGAGGGAAAAGCTATTAAAAATTTCCTTGCGATTTCCCACAGTCCAGGATATTTTTCGGATATTTCTGCTTGCAGCCAAAATGTTTGGTAGCCTTTTCTAAATTTCACCTTCAGCTCCTCATTGGTGCTTAGCTCGAGCAGCTCCTCTTGTAATACAACATTGGCCACTTCCGTTTCATCAAATGGATTTATGATCCATGGTGGTATATCCATTGTCAGCATATCTTCAAACCTGGTTTTGAAGTCAACATGCAGGGCACTTAAATGTTGACTGTAGGTATGGATATTCTCATCAATATATTCTACCTGTGACAAGTTTGAAAATTGAGAGAATTCGCGCCGACTAATGTTTTGCTTCATTAATTTCAATTTCCCAAGAAAAGCCGAAATTATCCCCTTTGTTTTTATTAAATTCAGGCTGTCCCCTTGTAACTGCAAGTTAATATCATTAAATTTTTTAAATAAATCTGTCAAATACGCAATGTCTGTTTTGAATTTGATCAAGTTTTCTTTTAAATCTGGATCTCTGCTTTCTAGGAACTCTAATACGGAATCGAAAACAGAGTAAAATCTCGTTAAGCATGCGCCTTTCGACAACCAGCGTACTTCAGTATGTAAGAGCAGTCGTTGGAAGTCTTCATCATTTTCGTCGCACAATTGAGCAAATAAACGCATATTCAATGCATTGCTTCTGATTTTGTTGACAACTTTTATTACAAAATGAAGAGATTGGTTCAACCTGTCACTTAAATGTTTTGCCACAAGATGTTGGCGGTGGATTACGCAATGAATAGCTGTAAGCCCTGGTATAATTATTTTGAGATGAGTTATAAACCCACGATATCGCCCGACAATTGCAGGAGCTCCGTCTGTTGCCACTGAAATAATGTTTGTAAATGGAATCGATATTTCCGTAAAAAAAATTGCTCAGTACATTAAATATTGATTCGCCTTTAGTGTCAGTCTCCAAAGTTCTGGCAAATAGCAATTCTTCGTGAATTTCTTCCTCCATAATATATCGGACATATGTCAATAATAATGCTTCATTACCGGGTAACGTTGACTCGTCCAGTTTATAGAAAAATGAGTTTTTTGCAGATGATTGCACAAAAAACATTCGATATCAGAGCTCATTTTATCAATGCGTCTTTGTACAGTATTGTTACTTAATGGAATTCTTTTTAGTACGTCAAATGGAGATTTGTGCAAAACAGTTTTTAAGACTTCTTCAACAGCGGGTAAAATTAATTGTTCTCCAATAGTGTGCGGTTTTCCACATTTTGCTATAAGTCGTAAAGTTACAATATCAGCACATAACATAAGGTATATTCCATCCCTATATTTTACGGAAACAGAAACCACGCGGGTGAATCCGTGGAGCACTGCTAGTTTATATCACATTCCAGAAAAATCCAATCAAAATATTTTTAGCACAAAAATCCAACTGCAATGTATTCAAAAACCAGTTATTAAACCTTACCCAACAGACAGAAAAAAACGAGACTCAACTAACCAAGAAACTGCTCAGAGCTAAAAAAAACTGGTTAGATTCTCGCAATACATCCTGAAGCGGCGCGGGCGCATCGGCTATTATCACGATCTAATAAACATTCATTGATTGTTGCCTCACCAATGTGGAGTCACCCTTTATGAAGCGAGGATGAAACTTGTTTTTTATTGTAAACCTTATGTATAACGAATTAAAGCTGACTTTTAGATGAGAATTAATAACCAAAATAATTAATTACTAAAGGCATGTGATATAATGATAATGATTTATCTATAAGTACATATAAAAAGAAAATTAGAGTGTCTGTTTGTAATATTAATATAACCGCTTTCTTTTATATAAATGTATATACGGTACAGATACGAAAATTTATATTTTTACAATTTTTGTCTGTTTGTCTGTCTGTTTATTTGTTCCGGCTAATCTCTAGAACGGCATGACCGATTTGGAAGAGATTTTCACTGGCAGATAGTTTACTTAATAAGTAGTAACTTAGGCTATAGAAAGAAGCGAAGCATTGATTGAAAATGTGGCAAAAACGGACAAAAAATTTACGTACGTTGCGTGTGCTGCGTAGTAGTTTGTAGTTCAAAAGAAATATGCTGCCCAAAGTTACAATTCCACGCGGACAAAGTTGCAGGCACAGATAGTTATAAATAAAGTCAAACAACTTCTCATACTTGATCTGACTCCGAGATGAGTCGCTTAAAGCACACGAATATATATATTTAAATACATCTTTAACACCCAAACAGAAAACAAACAAAAATATTTATCATACAAATGTTTGTCCTGGGTGGGGATTCAACCATGCCGTCGAGTCCGTCAAACATATTACTGCAAGTATGTGATGTTATGGTGTGGGGTGTTGGCAGAGCAGAATAGTACCTCACTCCCAGTTGTCGTAAGAAGACTAAGGTACCAGAGCCGACAGTTGGCGGTATATACGAAACAATGACGAATATATACACACAGGGCGATAATGAGTAGCAGCATCCCCACCGTGAAGCGTTACTCTTGCTTGTCTAGCAGGTACATTATGGATAAAATTCCCTCTTTTGCTGGAGGAGTATAGGAGTAGACGTCTAACGTCTAGTATGTTGATGATGCTGGAAACAAACAAGCAACTAGAAATATTTGTTCCGATTTTGAAAACTAAACTTTAAGAGTTTCACTGACAAATGATGTTTGCAGATGAAAATTGCGCTCAATAAACTGCAATCAACTACAGATTAACTTGGAAACCAAGACGTAGATTTTTCCAGACACTTTCTGCTATCATGCAGTTCCAAAGTATAAATATCATATAAATATTTGCTGTGGGTGGGAATCGAACCCACGACCCCCGCAATATCATCAGACAATCAATAATCTCTTTGTTAAATTTCATCTAGATCTGCAGACCCATTCCACTGCAAAAAGTAACATCTAGACAAAGTTTCGCTATTATATTAGTACGATGTTCAGTTGAGATATGAAGAATAAGGAAAGGGATACATCTAAGACAGAGGAATAACTGTATATTTTCAGAAACATGTAAACAGTACGCCGACATCGCGACATCGCGTGTGTACGTAACCTTAGTTATCTATTTGAGGACCGAATTGAGTGATTAACATAATGGATACACTCCTGTACCCTCCACTTGAGGAAAAATTAAAACGAATCGCTTTTACGGAACCCTTGTAAACATAGACCAAGTGAAAATACATGAAGTTATGTTTTAACGATCTCTAACAATAATTATCTAGCTCACTCAGATCATATATATATATTTATTTCCGCAACATCTCATATATTGACCTGATCCCGTGGTATATCGCTTAAAACACTTGTGCTACAGAGGAATGACAATTCTTATACTTAAATACATAAATTCAACACCCAGACACAGAACAAACATAAATATCATCATGTAAATATTTGCCCTGGGTGGGGGTCGAACCCACGACCCTTGGCGCACAAGATAGGATCACTACCATCTGCGCCATCGGCCCCATCAAAATGTTGTTGGCTAAAATATATAATGCTGCTATTTCCATACAAAGAAAAGGCAAATGTTTGTATGAATTTTAGAAAATCAACTTCAAAATAATATTATTTTGCAAAATTAATAATAATAATATACTCTTTATTGTACACCAATGAAAACAACACAATAACATCACAAAAACATGGAATAGTAGGTACAAGAGGCGGCCTTATCGCTAAATGCAATTTCTTACAGGCAACCTTTTACATAATTAAAGCATTAAAAAAACTAGAGAATATCCCTACTAATATTATAAATGCGAAAGTAACTGTCTGTCTGTCTGTTACGATTTCCCGCTTTAACCTCTCAACCGATTTTGATGAAATTTGGCATAGACAATATTTTGACCCTGAGAAAGGACATAGGCTATTTTTTAATTCGAAATAAGGGTTGTAAGGGGTCGAAAGGGGGGATAAAAAGTTGTATGGAAGTATCGCTATTTTTAGAGCTAGAAACCTGAAACTTATTTTCCAGGCCATTGATTCGATATAAATAAACATGACATTCAAAGTTTATATAAGTTGAAATAAAAAGGTATTGTACCCCGTTGAGAGGTTGTGTCCGCTGCGCTGTCCGCCGCCTGCCTGCGCCCGCACGTCATTCGCCCCTTTGTTCGTCGTCACTGTGCTCGCCGCCTTATCTCTGTCTGCAAACAAAGCAACACCAACATCCAAACTAAGCGCGCCGCCCGCCGCCTGCCTGCGCCCGCGCGTCATTCGCCGTTTTGTTCGTCGTCATTGTGCTCACCGCCTCTGTTTCGCCGCCAACACAGTCCGCAAAACAACTGAGAGATTGTGCTCCGCTGCGCTGTCCGCCGCCTGCCTGCGCCCGTCGAGAGTTGGGGACCGAACACAACCCCAACACACTCACATATCATCAACAAACAACAAACTAAAAACATCAAGAAGGAAAAAAGTGTTGAAGTCCGGAACCTTATTTGCCGCTACAACCGCCGGCCCAAAGTGACCACACGTGCCCATAGTGATAAGTGTGTGTGCTTGAAGAAAGTGGATCCTGCTGAGCTGCCGAACCGAGAAGCTGAGCTCCGCTGCGCTGCCTATCTGCGACCGTCGGGAGCTGGAGTCCGGCATACCAAAGAGACAAGTAGGTCATACACTCTACTCATTAACTCACACAATCTCACTCCCACACTCGGCGTAATGGCCAATGTAGATTCAGGACTCGCGGACTTCCTAAAAGCCGTAAATCCCGAGCTGTACGCGCAATACCTGCGCCAGCGCGCCTCACGCGACATCCCCGCGACCGTTGCGCCGCACTTTCTCCGCTCGGAGCCCTCAGCCCCGGCCGGAATCGCGTCTTCACCGGCTTCACCGGACCCCCCGCTTAGAGCTGAGCCTTCAGCCAGGCCCTCGCCGCGCCCTCAGCACTCCCCGCGCTCCGCCGCGTCCGCGCCCGTGTCACGACCGCAACAAGAATCGCGTTCGCGTTCGCCGTCGCCGCCGTGCCCGGTCCGCCGCTCGCCGCGCCTCGCCCGCCGTCAGCGACAAAGGTCGCAATCGCGTTCGCGCTCGCGCTCCCCCCGCGGATCCCCGCGATTCTTCTCACCGCGAAATGTGTCGCGATCACCGGCCTCTTCGATGAGGTCGAACTCAGGGAGGTTCCAGGATCGCAGGAGGATGGCCTACGACTCCGATATGGATATAGAATGCCGATTCGAGTCGGCATCTGACTCAGATGGTGCCGAGCGATCGGCGATTGTTAACAAGGACGGGTTCACAACCGTTATTGGAAAGAGGCGTAAGAGGAAACCCATCCGCGACTCCCCCCCCGCCGCCCCCGAAGGCATCAAAGAGGGTCAACGACCCCCCGCGCCGCCCCGCACCCGCACCCGCCTCCGCTCAGCCCGCGCCGCGCGCGCGCTCGGAAAAGGCGCCGCCGCCAGTGATTATCCAGGACAAATCGTCCTGGAACCACTTGTCGACAGCCCTGCGCGACAAGTCCATACCATACACTAGGGCAACCGCTACCCAGCTGGGAATTCGGGTGCAAGTCCCGACGGCCGACGCGCACCGTGCGCTGACGGCCTACTTGTTATCAAGGAACATTAGTTTCCACACATATGCGCTCCCCGAGGAGCGTAAACTCAGGGTAGGTATCCGGGGCATCCCTAAGGAACTAGACACGGAGTTGGTGGCCGCGGATCTTAGGGCTCAGAGCCTACCGGTTCTGGCGGTCCACCGCCTTCATCTAGGCCGCGGGCGAGCGTCCCCGCTGGACCTCGTCCTAGTCATACTAGACCTTACCCCCGAGGGTAAGAAAATTTTCGACGTCCGCTCGGTTTGCGGTCTAACCTCCCTTAGAGTGGAGGCTCCACGACAGCGAGGCCAGATAGGTCAGTGCCACCGCTGCCAGCTATACGGCCACTCGGCCTTTAGATGTTATGCGCGCCCGAGGTGCGTAAAGTGCCTAGGGGACCACGGGACCGCTGAGTGTTCCCGCGCGCCAGGAACCCCGACCCCCCCGGCCTGCGTCTTGTGCGGCGAGGCGGGACACACCGCGAATTATCGCGGTTGTCCCAAGGCGCCGCGCAGAGCGCCGAGGCCTGGTCGTCGGCCGGTTCAGGGCTCGCGGGCCCCCTCGGCCCCCCAGCCAAAAAAGTCAAAGCCGTTTGATACCAACATTAACAACGTTAGGCATTTCCCCGCGCTTCGCACCCGCGGGACAGAGACAGCGTCCGTAGAGGCAAATAACAAACCCCCCGCGTGGGGCAATAACGTAGTGAAAGCCTCAGCAAAAAACGGCCCCCCCGCGAGGGGCAGCACTGTAGGGAGACCGAAAGCCGCGAACGCGATAATCCCAACTCCGCGCTCGAACTTGCCTTCGTCTCAGCCTCCGATGGCTGGTCTAGGTTTCTCACCGGAGGACCTAGACGAATTAATGGCCTTCTCGGCCGGCGTAGCGCCATTCATAGAGGAGATACCGCTCCTCCTCAACAAATTCGCCGAAGCAAAAAAGCTGAAATCCGTGGCCCAATCGCAGTGGGCACTCATGCAGGCGTCAATAGAGCACCCGGCTCTAATCAAGACCCTGGCCTCCTTCGCTAAACATTGATGGTAGGGACGTCAGCGCGATCTAAACCCCGCTCGCTTACGTTGGCGTTTTATAACGCCAACTGTATGAGCGATCAAAAAACGGAGATAGCAAAGTTCTTGTCCGATCACGACGTGGATATCCTCCTAGTACAAGAGACCTTCCTAAAGCCCAGTAGGCGGACCCCCAACATAGCCAACTACAGGACGGTTAGGAACGACAGAGTCGGCCGCCCGGGCGGTGGGACTCTGATCTACTGTAAGCGGATTTTACAATGTTGCCCGGTCGACCCCCCGCCCGCGCTCACAGACATCGAAGTCTCGGTTTGCCGTCTGGCGATGACCGGTCATCGCCCCGTCACTATAGTATCAGCGTATTTGTCCCCGCAGGGGAAGCTAACAGAGGCGGATCTCGCAGCGCTGTTTGCTCTTGACGAAGCCGTCATTATTGCCGGCGACTTCAATAGTAAACATATACGGTTCGGTTGCGTATCCTCTACCCCAAACGGTACGAGGATGTGCGACCTTTCTGATAAGCTCGACTTCGTCGTGGTGGCTCCCTCGGCGCCGACGCGTTACCCTAACCAGGCTAATCACAGGCCGGACATACTCGACATGGCGCTTCTGAAGAATGTGGCATTGACGCTGCATTCTATAGAAAC
>JACJUM010003223.1:5316330-5429555 GCA_020976665.1 Heortia vitessoides | reverse complement strand
CCTCATATAAATTTGGGCCAAGTTAAATTTAAATACGGTTGTATCATCTCTAAATGATTTCTTTTCCGGAACCATTCACCAACTACCTCATATCAATTAGGGCCAAGTTACATTTAAATACGGTTGTAACATCTCTATATGATTCCTTTTCCGAAACCAGCAACCAACTCGGTAATAAGAGGCGACCGTCGTTGTGAGATTGGTCTGTTTCCCCATAAATCAGTTTTCGCAGAGATCGTCTCAGTTCGGAGAGGCAAGCTCAGGTGTTGCTTTGCTTTGGCCGCTTGTTGAGTCTGCATTGTAATAGGGCTGCCTCTCAAAATATTACGATTGCAAAAACATAATTTAAGCCTTTTAAAAAAATATTAGCAATTATATGTAGAAAAATATTTCTATTATGCTACATGACATATTTTTTGAATTTATAAAATGAATATAACGCATGCATGATTATATTGTAGACATAATTTTATTGAAAAATTTTTTTTGGACTTTTACTGATATATTTGGATAGGAAATAAAAGGTTAGTATTAGTTTTTATACATTGAAATTGATTTAACCATATTTTACTAGAAACATGGACAACATCGATTAGTAAAATTTAATTTCCTATATATACAATTAATTTATACGTTTAGACAGATATACAAAGGTTGTCTGTCTGTATTGGTCTCTCATTCACTCTAACCTATTTCTACCGCCAAACAGCAGTGTTTGCATTGCTGTATTCTGGTTTGAATTGTGGGAAGGTAGTGAAATTACCGGTTGTTGTAACATAACATTGTCAAGGCACGAAGTTGGCAATACGCTAGTGATATACGGTCGAGAGTGCGGTATAGGCTGCGGTAAAGCTTTCTATCATGCGTAGCGCACGCTTGCTTACCGCCATTCCAAAAATCTCTCAGTTCTTTGAACTCACGATAAAGATCTACTTGTGTTTTAATTCACAGTTGAGGTTCGGCTGGATTAAAAAAATATGTTCACAAATTAATATTTTTAATTCATTTAATTCTAATTTTATAGTATGTAGGCAACCCCAGTCTCGAGATCATGTCACTGATTCCTATAAACGGAGGTGCGTGAGAACAAATCATTTTGTACTACATGGTACACAACTACATTTTACATTGGTATACATTTTGATGGTGCCGATGGTACAGATGGTAGTGATATTATCATGTGCGCCAAGAGTCATTGGTTCAATCCCCATCCAAGACAAATATTTATTTGATGAATATGTGTATTTGGTGTGTGTCTAGGTGTAAAATATATATTTAAGTATTTGTGATTCCTCTGGTGTCTGATGTCTTACCGACATAAGACAAGTTATGCATCAGTTAAGCAACTTATCTGGAAGTCAGGTCATTGTATGGAATATTGAGTGTATAATTTATAACCAGTTGCTATTACGTTATTTATTTTTTATTTCAACTACAACTTAAATTGCTTCTGTGCAATGAAATGGACGATCACAAAAATAGTGAAGTCTCGTGGTACCGCAAGAACTCCCACTACACCAGGTGCGATTGAGGTACCAGAACTGACAGGCCGCCGCAGTATATCCTTCCAAAGCAACAAATCTCCAATGGAAAATGCCAAGAAATGTCTTAAAGAAAAAAAAAATTATTTGGCAAAGGATTAATAAAAAAAATGCAACCTAGAATCAAAAATCTTGTATCCCACACCCCGACAACGACGCTATGGGGTTATTTTGTTTTACCATACTAGCCATTGAAAGTCCACTGCTGGACATAGGCCTCCCCAAGAAAGGGGGAATGCTGCGCATAATCGCTGCGCTGGGCAAGCGTTTTGGCAATCGCAGAGCGCAGCTTTCGCGACGGAGATGCTGCTGCCCATCACTGCCCTGTGCATTTGGGCTGCAATGTTTTGGAATTTTGCCCATAATTGAAGAGCTGGGCAGGCGTGATTACAATCGCAAAGTGTAGTCTAAAGACCTAACCGGACTATGCTGTTTTAGGTGTATAAACCGTCATCTGTCGGATCCGATACCTCAGTCTCCTCTTTCACCTGGTACAGGGAGAGGTACTTTTCAACTCTGCCGCTGCCTTATACTTACTTTTTTTATTTATTAAAAGTTCACCAACAATTGTTACAGTTTTACTGAATAACTATATATTTTTTTAAACTTGTTAAATGTACAATTTTTACAAACAAACATCGCATGCAAAATATTATATCAAGGGTTAAAACGAAAAAATATGCAAACATTTTATAACAATCTATAACAATATTATAAAGAGGAAAGATTTGATTGTTTGTTCGTTTGACGAGAATAGGCTCCGAAACCACTTGACCTATTTGAAAAATCATTTTACTGTTAGGAAGCTACACTATCTCCGGTGAATATAGGCTTTATAATTTATTTTTTAAAAATAGAAATCCGTACTGAAACTCCAATAAAGTAAACCAAGGTGTGAAAAAAATTCAAAAAAAAAATCTTACACTTCGTACGCTGCAAAAATTATTGATTATAGAACAAATTAATGTACAACTTAGCAGTATATACATATATAGCTATGTACAAAAAACGTCGTGACAGCGCCACAAAAGCACTTTTATTTATACTTTGGAATTGACTATCAAAATAAATACTTTTACAATAAGGTCTGTTTCAATTCCATTAAAAAGGTTTTATTTTTATTCAATTTAGCCATTCCATTCGAAAGATATCACAAATAAAAAAAAAATAGTTTTATGAAAATATTGCAATTTCGCAAAAAATACATAAAAATAATTTCATGTTAGAATTTTTTTCATTTTACTCTTTTTTAATAACTCTGTGCCAAAACGATAAAGTATGTATGGGAGAGTAGTGTGTGTGTGAGTGTGTAAAAAATTATAACTTCTGAATGTCTATCCGTTTTTTGATACGTCTTTCACGACGAATAGATTGAATTTTAACGAATTGACTTGATTTTTTAAGTGGAGATAGTTGAGGGGATGGAGAGTGACATGGGCTAATATCTTCCCAACCCCCTACTTCCCTAAAATAAGCGGTTAAATTCACCCCGAATTAAACGCGAGCGAAGTCGCGGGCGGGCTGCTAGTACATAATATATTAATACAAAACAGATTTTAAGCGCACATTGCTAATATGCGCCTTATTATTTTTTGTGTTATTATGACACATTATCCGTCATCAGTAATGTCATTGATCACGTAGTTCCAAACCCATGACCGAAATATGTCATTCAAGACTTAGGTACTTATATATTCATTATATTGTTTGTTTGTGAATATAAAGGTGATCGGGAGTGAGGTCGGTGTGAGGACGGGAAGGCTAGAGCAGCGGTAAAATTAAATAATAATATTTATTATATGCATTATAGATTAAATGTATCATTAAATAAAACAGAGGGCTAGTATTTATTTTGTTATAAGAGTGGAGAGTTTATTTTAAGGCTGACAGGTAGTATTGCTTCTAATTGAAAAATCACGCCACGATGTAGAGAAACCTGAGAAGATCAATGCTAGCTTTTTTTTTTAAAGAAACGCTAGAATCAGCCAACTGAAGCACTTTCAATACTTATCATGTCAGCCATTGGAGGTCTACTACTGGACATCGCCCTCTCCAAGAAAGGACGGAATCAGCCCATAATTACTTCGCTGCGCGTCGAAGAGCGCAGTTTTAGAACGGGGATGCTGCCGCCCATCCCCGCCATGTGCATTTGGATAGATATACATATGTCGGTTCTGGTACCTTAGTCGCCTCTTACAATACCTGATACTACTCTACCGGTACCACTCGGCCAATGGTACGATTGTACCTGCATATTTTTTATACAGTTTAAAATGCTAACACGCGTATCCTAGGAAAATATTATTTAGGTAAATCAATATCAGTATACTAGAAAGAATAAGAAATTGATAAATAAAATAAGCAATGCAAATCCACAATTATGGTGAAAATCTCTACTATTTATCAAGACATCAATTTCAGCGCTATCAACGCCGCTAGGAAGAGTAGCTACCTACACCCAGCTATTAAAACTCCACTACTGGACATAGGACTCACCAAGTACGAAGAAATTTTGCCTATAATTGCCGCGCTGGGCAAGCGTGTTCGCAATCGCAGAGCGCAGCTTTCGCGAAGGGGATGCTGCAGCCCCGTTGGATGGATATATCACCATCTGTTGCTTCTTACGACAGCTAATGCACTGGAAGGTACTGTTCTACTCTGATAGTACTTTACGGCTACGGTACACACACACACGGTACACCCGTGTAAAGTGGGAGAGCAGAAATATAGAGAGCTAAGAGCGACTCTATTAGTGGCAGTGCGAGTGACAAGTGCACAGGTATAGAATCACTCTATAGGATAGACTACCATGTGAAGCGTAGAAGAACGTCTGAAGGCCCTCTATGGCTGGCCAGATCGGAACAGTACCCACCTGCAACGCTGAGGTGAACTCAGTGAGCCCAGCCACACTAGTCCGGTCGGTCTTCTGGGGCTGCACGAAATCATTGGCAATTTATATTTTCAGTTTAATATCGGAAAGGTACCACCTCTTAGATGCTAATATCATGTAGGTATACAACTAAGTCTACGTATTTGTATACTGTCAGTCTGTCTCCAACGGACGTAGAGTCAAAGACCAGAGGTGAGCAGTTCGAACCATGAATATTCGATCATACATTATCCGTCTATGTTATTGATTCAACTACAATTTGAACCTTACTACACACGCATTAAGAGCCATAAGAGTATCTCTTGTGGATTAATCATTTATCTAATTATTGTATCGGAATATTTTTCAATTCAGATTCGTTGTTCTTTTGTTCGCTGAACGCGGCCCTTTAGATAGTTTTATCTTTTATTTGTACATTCAGCTGATTATTATTTTTTATTATAGACTTTATCCATATAAAGTTTGTGAGTATTGATGTATGATTGTCATTTGTTCATGCCGGAAAAACTGAATAGGTCGAAAATAAATTTGGCACCGAGTATATTGATAGCCTGGAGTAACACTTCGGCTACTCTTTATTCTGATATATACCTAGGATAGATCTGGATGATATTTCATCATACCAGCCATTGGAAGTCCACTGCCGGACATAGTCCTCCCCAAGATAAGGGGGATTTTGCCCATAGTTGCTGCGCTGACCAAGCGTGTTGGCAATCGCAGAGCGTAACGGGGATGCTGTTGCCCATCCCCGCCCTGCGTATTACTATGCTACACGGTTTCTACTTTGTCGCCTCTTATGACACCTGTTACAGAGAGAGGTACTATTCCACTCCGCCCAACGCCAAAAATTTTATTTACTAGAAAAAAATCAACTCGCCTCAGAAAAAAATCAACTAAAGACTTGAATCTGCATCATTAATGATATAGTCCTACCGTATCACACATTTCTTTTATTTACACTACGTTATATACCTTCACTTGACTCCTAGATAAGTCGCTTAAAGCACTTGTGTATATAACACCTATACACTGAACAAACATGTAAATGTTTGTGGTCGAACTTACGACCAAAGAAAGGGACAACCGAATGTGCCATCGAGGCTACCCTCAACTGGGTTACTTCCCCCATTTTGGATCCAATGAGATAATAGACCAGAAGATATTTACATTCGAGTATAACCATCGCCATCATCAGCGTTCGTTACCATCGAGAAATGGATCGATTTACGCAATCATCGATTAGAATTCCTCTCGTCCTCCAGGGCGATTAGTCAACTCGCTTTCCCTCCGCAATCATTTCCGGTAATGACAATTATCTAATTGTTTTATTGGTATCATTAACATTTGGACGCCAAGAAATGTACATCACTGTCCTTGTATTTCTTTAGTTTTTAAGATGGATGACATTGTTGATTGTCCAAATAAATAAATAAAGAAGAACAGTTTTTAATTTTCCACTTTTTCGGTGAATTGGAATTCGAATTTATATCGTATTGGAGAGAATCGGTTGTGATTACGGGAAGAAGTTAGACTAAGCTAAAAATCGTGCCGATTCCATAGAGAAAAATAAAAATACAGATCTATCCCACGGGAATGTTATCAGTATAAAAATAGCTTATACAAATACGTGTCCCGACTATCAACAATCCATGTGCCAAAGTTATTTTATAAAATACCAGTAATAACAGTTTTTCGAATTAAAATTCTGGTATTGTGGAATTAAAATTGCTCTATTTATTATGTTTCACGATTCCAAAGTACTTAAAAGGCCTACTGAATAAAGAGGATTTGATTTGTGTTGTTCGTTATCAATGCCGTGAGGTACTGGCATAGTAGAATACTACCTTCCCCTGTATCAGATGTCGTAAGAGGCGACTAAGGTACCAGAACCGACAGATGGCGGTATATCGATCAAAAAAATTACAGCCTAAATGCACAGGGCGGGAATGGGCAGCAGTATATCCGTCGCGAAAGCTGCGCTCTGCAATTGCAAAACAAATGCAATATTAAAACATGTATATTAGGGTACAATTAAACTAACGATCTTCATACGTAACCATTATTATTTTACTCATTTATGCTTTGCGATTATTATAATTATAATTTACATTGAATACGCCATCTTGCACTACTTACGTCGACCATTAATTCAATATATTAATATTTCTTTAGTTACTCACTCACTCACTCACTTCAACATTGTAACAGAACTGTACTAATGACAAGTTGCATGGTTATGATTCAATGGATTACATGAATTTTCGGACTTTCCTCAACACACATTCCTTTTAATACCCTTTAACTTAACTATATAAAGTCTAGAATCGTATAGCATGCAGGTGCAACGAAAAATGAAACAATAAATAGATAAACAAACGATGAATCGGATCAGGTGCGAGCCGGGAAAAAGTTCGCTTATAATTTGATGGCACAAAACAATGCGTTCGTAAATCATTTACCGCAATTGTGATTAATTTGTGATTCAACTATGTTTTCTTTCCACAAAGAAACATAATTTGATAGGCCCGATGGCGCAGATGGTATTGATCCTATCTTTGATTCCCACCCAAAGCAAATATTTATATGATGATATTTGTGTTTGTTTTGTGTCTGGGTGTTAAAGTAGCATATTTGCGATTCCTCTGTTGGCTGTCGTCCGTAACGCGCGTGCTTTAAGCGACTTACCACGGAGTCAGGTCAATGTATGAGATTTTGTGGCAATTTATTATTATTACATACAACGTAAGTTAACCTAACCCTTTGTTGACAGACACCTCAGCAAATTAACAATGGGGTAAGAAACCGGTTTTAACCGGTTAATTAAGAACAAATAACACGATGTAGACCTCGTGCAAAGGTCTTCTGCATCGGTACCTCACCCATTTCTACAGCCAAATAGAAGAAATGACTTGTTTTTCTATATTATGAAGTCAGCAAAAAAGCATACGGTGCGTTTGATGGTAAACGCGATTGCAAACTATGGACGATAATATCATCACAAGGATATCACTAGCGTGTCGTCGCCATCCCTGTAAACTGATGATACTGTGTCACATTTACCCAGTAATTTCACTGCTTCTCTCACCCTTCAAACCGGAACACAGCAATGCCAACACTGCTATTTAGCGGTAGAAATAGTTAAGAAAGAGGTACAAATGCAGACGACCTTTGTAAGACCTCATCTCTTAGGGCAATGTGACATTATATCTTCGAATCACTATAGATATTATGAGCGTCTATAGGCTGCGGTGACGCTTACTATTACGTGGACTGTAAGCTTGTTTGCCGACCTGGTTTGGACCTTCAAGCCCTATTTTGCACTTTTCACAAAGCCCAGAAGGCCCAAGGTACAATTCTCGTTCCGGTTTTATTAGACTGTCTTGTGCTAAACACAGTAAATATATTGAATATTTCATCATACATATCCAAAATAATCATAGTTTGTGAAAAATCTAGCTCTGAGGTACCAGCAGAATAGGATAATACCTCTGCATCAGATGCCGTAAAAGTCGACTAAATACCGGAACCGACAGATGGCGGTATATCCACTCGAAACAGCATATCTTAGACGCAATCAGGCGGTAATGGGCAGCAGCAATCTTCGTCTACCCAACGCGGCAATTACGTGCAAATTTCTGATGACAGCATGCTATCATTTCTTAATTTGCATAGTTTTATCAGCTTACGTATGCATTACGCATGTTTTACACTGACGTCATAGACCAGCATCGGGACACTAGACTGCGTGGAAAGACGTCATTGTTCGTCATCATGAGCAAGAAGACTAATCCATTACTGCCTCATTAATCACAAACACTAAATATCCTTGCATTGTATAAAATATGGTCGATCACGATGTCTCTACGAATAGTTACAGACATAGTACAATAGTTACAACAATAGATACAGTGATTCAACCATAAGTTTTATATGTATAATACATACATATTATAGTATATAAATGTATAAACGTGTTACTTATAATATAATAAAATAATATTAAAATTTTATATACACAATAATCATTCGTTTTTAAACCTTCTCCATCCAAAGGTTGACTTGATGAAATGTTCCGAAAACTGTCTCTTAGTATCCGTCCGCGTGCAGTAATTTCTTTGGGCAACATACCTTTATCCTTTCACTTATATAAACTTAGAATGTTATTTTTATTTATATATACAAATCAATAGCCTAAATAATAAGTTTTAAGCTTCTATCTCTAACAATAGCGATACTTCCATACAATTTTTCATCCCCCCTTTCAACTCTTATGTAGAATGTAAAAGTAGCCTATGTCCTTTCTAAGACTTTAGTCTATCTAAGTACCAAATTTTATTAAAATCGGTTCCGTAGTTTAGGCGTGAATACGTAACAGACAGAGTTACTTTCGAATATATAATCGCAGAGCGCAGCTTTGCGACGGGGAAGCTGCTGCCCATCCCCGCCTTGTGCATTTGAGCTGCATGTTTCGGATGCATACACCGCCATCTGTTCTAGTACCTTAGTCGCCTCTTACGACACCTGGTACAGAGGGAGGTAATATTCTACTCTGCCGGTATCTCAGCAAGCAGATAAATATTGTTCTTAACAGTCGAAGTAATTTTCTATATTTTACTTAAGTGACTGCTGAAAAATCTATACTCTATTAAAGTGGTCATGCTATTATGAAATCTCTTTAAGAAGACAGACCTCAAAGACTTCACCGTGAAACAAAGAACATAAAAGCAAACAGCTCTTCAAAATCATCGAGAGTACTGCAAATATGTGTGCCGTGCAGTGCCGTGAGGTAACGGCAGAGTAGAATAGTACCTCCCACTGCACCAGGTGTCGTTAGAGGCGACTAAGGTACCGCGCTTGCCCAGAGCGGCAATTATGGGCAAAAAACCTCCTTTTTTGGAGAGGTCCAACAGTGGACTTCCAATGGCTGGTATGATGATGATGGCTGGCATTGGCTGCAGATGTATTAATCATTTTTAATATTTTTTTTATAATATGAATTATCGTTTGTAAACAACGAATCGATGCACGATTATAGGCAATTTCATTCATCGAAAAAGGCATTAAAAATAATAAAAATTCCGTTCGCTCCCGACTCAATAATGGCCGATGGCCTATCACCGCTCAGAGCATTCATAAGCGGAAACACGAACATATACCTACAGATAGCTCACTTAACATTACGTTCTTCAAATTTTAATTAAAAACTGTCACCTACAACCGCGGAAACAAATAACATTATGTTGCGTCGATTGGTTGCAAGTAATTAATTTGATCTCTTTAACTTCAATTCAATCCTTAGATATTGTGTAACCATTTAAATTGTACTGTGTATGCGGGTAACTTAACATCTAAGGGGTAACTTTGACTAAATTATCGTGTAACCGTATAACACATTGAATTCAATATTTATTTTTATTGGACCAGGTCAACAAAAAAGCATATAGTCCGCATAATACAGTATATATAAAACCTAGCCGTGTAATACCGGCAGAATAGAATTATTCTACCTACTTCCCCCTGTACAAGGTATCGCTGAGATAACGGAACCGAGAGATAGCGCTAACCATCAGATTGGTTAGCCGTTAATTCCAGCACCACCAGCGAGTAGTTGTACAGAGCGGGCTATCTCCTCATTACGATTGCTGGCGAAAATTCCGGCGGAGAAAAGTTTGACAGGACATTAGGCATGCGCAGCGCGCGGGGTGCGTACGCGCAACCATCCGCTTTCGCGCGCGCCGGACGTCTCGCACTTGACATATTTTTTTCGTCGCCCCTAAATGGGGCTACAGATATTAGGAACACATTAAGACATAGTATAAAAAGTAATGTGTTATTTTTGAGGAACATCTCTTTATTTTATATGGATACAAACATATTATACGAATGTTAAGTTTTTAAACTTGATTGTCTCGAAGAAATATATTTTTGAGTGAATCTTACGTGGCCGTGCGGTAGATAGAGTACCTCCCCCGGTACCAGGTGTCGTGAGATAGCGGTTTATCAACGCGGCAATTATGGGCGTATTCCCCTTTCTTGGGGAGGCATATGTCGGACGGTATATTTTAAGTGATAAGGTGTAGGTATAATTTCATAGGTTTATGTTTTTTGCCTCGTATGTAGATCACAAGCAAAATGGATTTACAATTATTTTTAATGAATGTTTTTTAAAGTTGACATAAATACTAGTATCATACTAACTTACCCAACATGAAACTACTTTATGAAGTGACTTATATTAAAAAACCATAAAATGAAACCAAAGTCACTCTGGTTATTAAATAAAAAACTCCTTGCTTGTTTATATCTCCAAGTCGGTATTTTAACACTATTACTGGCAAGAGGACGTTGATGAGCGCCTGTTATGACGATGCTGATAATGAATCTAAAGACTTTATACGTCTTCCATAATTAAACACTGAACTTGTATATCTATCTTTAATATTATAATAAAAGAAAAGATTTTTTTTAATGTTAGTTTTTTTGTTACGATTTAATACAATAAACACTAATAAACTGATTTTAATAGATGTAAAAAAAAATATATTTTCACAATTTGTAAAATAATTTATTAGAAAGCTATTTCTTTATCGATTAACATAGGCTATATTATGTTTAAAAAGAAAATCAAAGACAGCTCCTTAAAATGCAACAAAGTAAGGAAGATTTGTATTTTCGTACGTTTGTAACATGTTAACACAAAAAAAACTCAATGGATTTCAACAATTTATTCATTAATAGAAAGTTATATTAAAATACAGTGACGTAAGATATATTTTATCCCATTATTCTGAAAGGAACGGATACAAAGTGCGTGAAAGTTGCGTGAGTGTTGCTATACAACATAAATTAAGTACTGCGGCAAAAATATTATAGATAATATGTATATATACATATACAAATTCCACATATCTCATTTATTGACTCTAGAGGACGCTGACGATGGTAATGATCCTATCTTATGCGCCAAGGGTCATGGGTTCGATTTCGACCCAGGATAACTATTTATATGATGATATTTGTGTTTGTCCTGTGTCTGGGTGTTAAAAATATGTAATTAAGTATTATATGTCGGATTCCTCTGTTGTGCTATATCCGTAACACAAGTGCTTTTAGCTACTTATCACGGAGTCAATTCTACGTATGAGTTGTTGTGTGGATATTATATTATTATAAATAACTAGCTGTGCCCGCGACTTCGTCCGCGTGGAATAGTTTTTTTGGGTACCATACCTCTTTACCTTAACTTATATAAACTTTGAATATCATGTTTATTTATATCGAATGAATGGCTTAGAAAATAAGTTTCAAGTTTCTAGCTCTAAAAATAGCGATACTTCCATACAACTTTTCATCCCTCTTTTCGACCCCTTACAACCCTTATTTCGAATTAAAAAATAAGCTATGTCCTTTCTCGGGGTCTAAAGATTGTCTGTGCCAAATTTTTTGAAAATCGGTTGAGAGGTTTAAGCGGGAAAGCGTAACAGACAGACAAACAGACAGACAGAGTCACTTTCACATTTATAATATTAGTAAGGATTTTATGATCTACGAAGTCTAACGACATGGACCCTTATTGTGGCTTCAACTCTTTTCATACTAACTTTTTATGATACATTAACCTTTAATTAATGTTAATTAAAACCACACAACACATAGTAAATAGCATCCTAATCTAAATAACACGCATAAATATTTAAAAAAACAGTACAGCAGATTAAATAAACATATTTCTAAATACATAATTAAATATATACCGTGAGATACCGGCAGAGTAGAATAAAACCTGCCCCTTGTACCAGGTGTCATAAGAGGCAACTGAGGTACCAGAACCGTTAGATGGCGGTATATCACAAATACACAGAATGAAAAAGGGCAGCAGCATCCCCGTCACAAAGCTGCGCTCTGCGTTTGCCAGTACGCTTGCCCAGCGTGGCAATTACGGGTATAATTCTGGCTTTCTTGGGGAGGCCTATGTCCAGCAGTGAACCTCTGAAGGCTGGTATGATGAATTAAATAAGTGATACTTACTCTGATTCTCTTTTTCTTGATAAGGTCTTAAAACAATCATAGTGACTCGGAACACTATCACAGGGATATCACTAACGCGTTGTTTACCTTGTGACTTGAAGATATTATGCCACATCATCTAGTAAACTCATCCTTCAAACTGGGACAATATGAGGTTCCAACTCAGACGACCTCTGTATGAGGTCTACCTCATGAGAAGCTGTGTGTAAAATCGAACTTCCACTCTACCTACCCGCACGAGATGATTGTACAACCTAAGACATTATTTTCACGCCCTAATAGCAATAAAGAGGCAAATGGTCTGAGCCAACACGACACGTGGTTTCGCAAACTGGCGAGATGAATTTGAAAATTAAAAATTGTAATTGGCCGTGTGCGTGGACCTTGCTCCTACTTAACGCAGGTTTGAGCACGCCTTTGCCGATGTGGCTTACACTAGATGTGGCTACGCGTGGTATGACCGAATGCGTCAAATTGACGTGAACGTCGGAGATTTAACGTGAATGACCTCATTGACTTTTATGTCACCAGTAGAGTTAGTATGTCCACATTTAGGGGATTATCTACAGCTGTGTTTATGTTTAGATCAATCGTAAACATATTTGATACGTTATCAATGGAAATCTACTAAATTTTTTATTTTTTTATTTATTTAACTTTATTGCACAAAATGTTACAAAATGTACAAATGGCGGACTTAATGCCAGGTGGCATTATCTCCTAGTCAACCATTATACAAAACTGATATATATATATATATATATATATATATATATATACATATATAAATAAACGTGGCATACATATTTGTATAAATAAACGCAGTAAATGCATATGATAGACGTACCGTGATAACGTACAAAATAACGCACATCAGAAATAGGGTTATAAAGTCAGAGAAGCAGCATCAGTAAATAAAGTACGGAGACAGCGTTTCAGGTTAAATTTGTTTGGGGATTGCTTAATATTCAACGGAAGCTCGTTCCAGAGTCGTATAGCTGTCACTGTAAAAGAGTTAGTCAAAAAACTACGAGACGTTACGTTCGTGAGAGGAAGATAGGAATTGGAATTTTTTGTATGTATATATTAGTCGAGTCTACAAACAAGCATACAGTCCGCGTAATAGTAAGCGTCACTGTAGCCTATAGACGCACAGGGATATCTACGCGTTGCCAACTTGTAACTTGAGGATATTTTGCCACATTACCAAGTAAATTCACTGCCTCTCTCACACTTCAGACCGGAACATAGCAATGCGAACACTGATATTTGGCGGTAGAAATAGGTGAGAGTGAGGTACCAATGCTGACGACCATTTGTATGTAGTCTACCACATGTGAAAATAAAATACCATTTTATAATCGGTTACGATAATAAGCTGGTGGTTGAGAAAAAAACATAGACTATAATATATTATATTTTTTTTAATGTTAAGAGTTTGTAGCATTGTTTCATTCTCTGTCCAAATTAAATATGATATACATTTTAAGCTGCATGTTTCGAAAGATTTTTGCGTTATATAATTGCTTTTTATACGAGGTGTCAGTGATTTCATTGTACCAAAATATAGCGTTAATTCTAGTTAAAACAGTGTAGCTTAAATGCGACAGTGGGGGTACGTGCAACAACATTGTCGTGTCGACTACTCTCTGTAATTGTCAAGAAATCTACCTAGAGCGGCAATTATGGGCAATATTTTTCTATTCTTGGCTATTTTATTTTCGACGTTTTTGTTTATTACAAAGACCTTCCTTAGAAAGGTTAAATTTGCCCATAATTGCGCTGGGCAAGCTTGTTGGCAATCGCAGAGCGTAGCTTTCGCAACGGGGATGGTGCTGTTCTTCCCAGCCATTGAGCTACACGGTTTCTGGTGGACCACACACCATACACCATCCGTCGCCTCTTACGCCATCTGGTACAAGGGGTACATTTCTATTCTGCCGGTACCACACGGCACTTGTAATATTACTGCTGTACTATTTAAATAAAACAAATATATTGCTTGTAACAAACTCTTCTGTCACATCCAGTAAATTTATGATTGTAATAATCATATCGCTATGCAAAAGGTAAAAAAATGCGCAATTAGAACAAAGATTGTAATTAAAACTAAACGTTTCGCAACGAATATATTATCTGCTAGCCGGCTATCTCTCGTAGGTGAGGCAACCGAGGAATATGTATATTTGTTCATTAGTATTGCTAATCGAGACTTTTATCTCATTTTTATCTCTTCCAGTCGTGTGTATGTACTTAGAGAGCATAGCTTATTTTCTGGATCTTGCGCATGCGCTTTATGACCACGTGACCAAAAATTACGCCCGTTTTAGGTTATTTATCCATCAAATATAAATCAGGTGTGAGATTCTGTATATATATATTAAAAAATATAGTAACAATTTTTTCCGAACATTCACACGTCCACCATTCATAATTTAACTTTTATAATCGCAACCTTTTTCTGAAGGTAACTAAAACAAGCAAAATATTAAAAATGTTAATAAACCGTGTTTATGGTCGTTAGTAAAATAGTTTTAAAACAAACAGAATGTGCTTGCTATTTATAGTAATTATTGCTAGTTTTTTTTTTTAATCATACTATTTTAGTAATTCTATTTGTCAGACGATAAATAAACGTCTAGTTCTGTCCAAAACATTATCTAAGAACTTCATTTTTCATTTATTTAAATCATCATACCTCAAAGTTGCCAAGTACAAAAGCTGCGCTCTGCGATTGCCAACACTCTTGCCCAGCGCGGAAATTATGGGCAACATACCCCCTTTCTTGGGAAGTATGTACAACAGTATTAGTCTCACGATGACTGGAACTTCGCAGGTGAGTCCGCGGGGCGCTGCTAATACAGTAATATATTCATGAACACCGCAAACCTTCTACAGTTATCTACAGTGACATAGATGTTATGTCAAACTTTTAAATGTTTGTTACATAATTACAATCCCCACATTTTCTTTTAATTGATATTTCATCTGAGATTATAATCTTAATGTGTTCATGAAGGAAAAAAATAAAAGACATTCTATTTTGTTTAAATTTGCGCGCTTTCTTCTATGAATTTGAAAAAAGAACTTTGTTTTTTTTTAAAAATCTTTGATAGCGACGGCGTATTTGATGACATTTTATTAAAATTTAATACCAGAATCAATAGGCCTCCCACTCTCTAAAAAAATTGCCTGTCAGTATCCACAATAATTGAGTAAGTGGTTTACAAATAAACTATTCTATATATCAATCTTTTTAAAGTTATTTTTATTGTATTCTTTTTCTTTGTTAGACCCGCCTACATCCAAAAGTCTCTTTAAACTGTGAAAATAGAACTCATTTTTTTTACACCACAGATAAAATAAAGTCTTGCGCGACCTTCATCCTTGCTACCGTGGGAGTATTTCAGATAACGAAATTATCTTCCTCTGCGGCGCACGGGCAAATGATTTTTATCGCAAGCACAGACTGGGAAACTGCGGTTGGGTTTTTACCATGAATTTATCAATCGAAACGATTGCATACATTTTATGTAGACTCATCGCGCGTTTACTTCAAAGCTGGTGATGATTACGTTCACCATTTGTACTTGAAGCATTTTTAAAGACAGTGTCAGATTTTCTTTGTTTTTATGAAACATGAATTTTCGTAAAATGTCCTTTCTTTTTTTTATAAAGCATTCTAAGAATATATATAGTTAAGCATATAGAATGTTTCGAAAGATTTGGCAATAAATATTTTATTTTAGACAATATTATAAATGTATTTAACGCAATAAAAGATCACCTGAAGATTGTTTTTATGTCGTGCGTGAACAGCGCATGTGTACAGCGAACAGTTAAATTTTATTTTTAAGGTAAGTGACGTTTTTTTATCTTACCCGTTCTCTGCCGGCTTAAAAAATAAGAAATTACCATTAATATTGTATATTACTTATTCTTTATGTTATGCTTTTTACCACTCAACTTAAAATTACCTTTGAAGCAAACCCAATTTCAAAGAGTAGTGTAGGTTTTCTACATCAACTAACTGTTGGAAAAGAATCAAATTATGGTCTAATTGTAACAATTTCATGACAACTTTTTAATAAATGCATATATACATATACAAAATTATTTATAGACAAAAAAATAAATAATAAAAAATAATTCCATTGATTACTTTGCCGGGCCTTTGCTTTCAAACGGTACTTACATTTGTTTATAAATAAATTTATAAGGGGAAACTTAAACTTCTTTAATCACTACATAGTAAAACAAAGCCGCTATCCACTGTCTGTCCCTTATGCTTAGATCTTTCTTCTTAGATTTACTTAGAAACTAGGCAACGGATTTTGCTGCGATTTTTTTTAATGGATAGATCTGCTCAAGAGGAAAAGAATAATAGTTTGTTTATATATATATAACATGATAATATAATAGAGAAAAACACTGATAATTTTAGAAGTTCCTAATGATATGTCGTAAATAAATATATTTTTATTGCGATTACATTGCCAACGGTGGCTGAACCCGACGAGATATATCAATATCAAATATTACAAAATTGTACACATGCAAAGGTCTACAATAAAGTCCACGGTAGTATACGTCCATCTCTAAGGGTCAATCTCCCACAATAATATTTTTTTTATTCTCATTGCACCCGCGTGAAGCCGAGGCAGGTTGCCAATTTAAGCTAAATAATAATTGTTTCCAATTTTCCGTAATGTATGATAAAATTCCGGTTTGTGGAAAAAAAACACATTACAACTGACTTTTATGCGCATGAATTTGCTGACCGACTAGTCTTTATAATTTTACAACTTAATGCAGAATTTTTATCTTATCAATTGAGATCAAGTAATTGAAAACCTTTACTGTTATTGTGCTGCAATGTTGAAGCATATTTTTCTATAATAATATTGTAACGTTAATGTTTGCATGGATTGACGTGTGGATTTAGATCTGGATAAAAATTTGCTCAGAAATTGTTAATAGTCTGGAATAACAAAAAGTTATCTTTTAATCCGAAAATATGTTCACGTGAAAAAAAAGAAAGATTTATTTCTATCGTCTCTAAAGAGTCTAAAGACATAAACGTCTCTAAAGAGTATAACATTTTATTTCACTACTAAAGTTTTGCTGACAATAAATTGACTCAACAAAAATAACTAGCGTATCGGTCCAGCCGATTCCGCGTGATTCCGTGACCAAGGAAAATAGGGAAATATTTTTGTAATATATCTGGACGACAAAAAATATATATGGAATAAAGAAGAATTATTAATATTTTACACCTATTGTTGTAATAAAATATAAGTGTTAAAATTATAGCGACAAATTTTAAAACATCGGTCAGGTCAATCACATCTGCCAATTACGTATAACAATAGTGTCAAGTGACATACGGACTGACGCGCCGACTTGTTACGAGGAAAGTGTGGAGAAAACATATGATCAATGGCCATATATCACAAATAAGTGTGTAATATGATAAAGCATTGAGGATTATGTTCATAGCAAGTTGTATTGAATAATGTTAACACAGCATTGCGAATGCTATTTGGCGGGAGAAATAGGTGAAAATGAGGTACCAATGCAGACGACTTCTGTGTAATGTCTAACTCATGTAAAGACATGTATCAATATATTTAATAGAGAAAACACATCATTATATTGGTACCTATTCATGGATGTACACGAATCATTTCAATATTCATTTTGTTATCAACTAAGATAACACGCCGCGTCTGTTTCAAATGCTCGCCGACCAATCAAACAACTCCGCTTGATCTTACTGATGTCATGTCGTATATCTTTATCACTTACTCATTTGTTATATTCTTATCCGTAATATAAATATTATCTGTCAAATACACCTAATGTATTAAATTAACTCGACTAATTCGTAAAAAAAAAAAATATATTGACAGCAACAAAACCTGTTTTTTGTAGAGTCAAGCTGAACTAAAACGTTAAATCATCATTATTACAACGATTGGAAGTCCACTGCCCAACATAATCCCAAGAAATGGAGGAATTTTGCCTATAATTACCGCGCTGGGCAAGCGTGTTGGCAATCGCAGAGCGCTCCTTTCGCGATGGGATGGTGTTACCCATTCCTACCTGAGCTACATTGTTTCGGATGAATATACCGCTATCAGTCGGTTCAGGTATCTTAGTCGCTAGGCACACAGGAAGGTACTATTATACTTTGCCGCTCCCTCACGGTGATACTCTGCATCTACCTCTCAGCTTTTGTTGAATGGAATAGAATTAATAAACGAAATATAATGTTTATATTTCGTTTATTAAGTCTATTCCAATTTTATTTTTATTTTCCATTTAAATTTATTAATTAATTCTATTATAATAAACTTTTTGCACATATATCAAATAATGCACATATGACGGACTAAATGCCTAGTGGCATTACTTACCAGTCAATCATCGGGCTAAACAAAAAAGGGTCAAAGACGTGCAATAAAAAAAACATTATGCTGAACCTGCACCATTATGTAGGTACCTGCGAAATTGTTTTCAAGAATTATTTTTTATATTCTAATATTCTTTTATATATTACTTAAAGTAACTGTTCTAAATTGTTGTAAAAAAATATTTTACAATCTCATTTCTAATTTACTTTTAAATACATTTTATGTTATTGTTATTTATGATTGAACTTTAAATTGAGCTAAACTTTTCCGTTGATTCGATTTATCCGTGATAGCGGCAGGATTCCATATTTAAATATAGAACATAAGTATTATTAATTTTCATGCAAATTGATGACATTTATACGGGTGTACACAGATTATATTCCTACTCCGAAACCATTTTTTTTCTTTTTAAATTATGATACAGGAGTATTATTAAATATTGTTAGTCTGGTTATGATGTTTCCGAAAAGAAATCAGGTCACAAAAATCATCATCTCGTACGCAAACAACAAATAAAGTCCATATATTTATAAATTAAACATTGCAAACAAGAAAGGTTATCGACGTGTAAGAACAATAATCAAAACACGTAATTTGTGACGGGCAGACGGGCTTGCGGCTTGTGTGTTCAGCTGGTGCATACGGTTGCTTCTCCAACAGTCATCTCACTTGTCTCACTTTATCCTGTTTCAATTGCATGTTGTAAATAATAATTATTATTCTAGACTTGTTAGAATAATATACGTTATATAAACAACCAAGAAGAGTGATCAACCTGTTCTATGATTTACTGAATCCTTGTTAAAATTTCTAATTACTTATATGATTCATAAAAGATAAGGGCTGTAATCAATTCTATTAAATCAAAGAGATCTAGAAGTTTCCATTGATCTCAAATCAAACCATTATTTCTTGCTCGTGTTAGTTATTCTTATCAAATTGAATATGAAATCTTGATTCAATAAAGAAATCTTATTGCAAGGATTTATCTTTAATATTTTTTGGCTGTCCTCACATTCGACTGACTTCAAAGAATTTTAGTGTTCAGCGAGGTACTATGTACCTACCTACATATATAAGAAATGTCATTTATTTTTGTTAAATATGTTGTTTTATTATATAATTATTTATAGATATAATATCAATCTGTAAATATTTGTATTTCGTGTTGGTTACTAATATTTTATGTACAAAAAATTAATTAAACCGGACCACGTATAACTTTTCAGGCACGCACCAAAACGCACAATTGCATCATGTAAACCGATCATTAAGTTTCGTCGTTGAATAACATTAAAAATACCAAGGATCAAATAGGGCCATATGATGCGTTATTCCGATCATGCACGCCGCGTTCAATGCCCTCTCACAATATTGACTGGACAAGAAGAGACGATAGCCAATGCAAACACAGCAACCAAATACGATAGATGTGGACGATGCGACAAACATACTTGGAAATATGACGTTTAAATTGATCTAAGAATTGTAATAGTTTCATTTAAATCGTAAATTTTTATTTTTTATTTGCACCTTTGACCGTAAGAAACGTATAGTGGTTTAACCACGATTTTATTAGGTTTTCAACATAAACTTAACAGACATGGAATTATTATCTAAGTTTTGTTTTAAATCTGAAGTAATTTTAGTGAAATTATGTGTAAGAATTCAATAATAATCATCTTCATTTAATTCTTACAGATAATCCAATATATTTTTTATAATTATATATTTAATCCGACTGCATGAAGAATAGGATAAACTTCAAGAATCTAGTCAACCTAGAAATGATCGTTATAGTAACTATACATCAACAAATAAAACTAAAAGTTAAACATATTCCCTCCTTAATTTGTATGTAGTTGCGTCATTATAAGATATCCTAAAATAGCATTCACACTATTCCATTGATTATTTCTTGCGATACTCAATTAAAAAATAACGAACTTTTATTACCGCCAAACAACCAGCATAAAAATTACGAATAAGGAAGAACCGCAATCATAAAGGAACATCACGTTTTATTCTCGAACGAAAGCGAAAGAAAGCCGCTTGACCAATACATCATTTTCATCACGCGAGCAATATGGCGGAAGCGTCGTTGGCGCGAAATAGAATCTTAACTTTTTTCTTATACATGCCCGCGAGGCAGCGTCAGACATTCCTACCGGCCAGTGTCAGTTACCGATGGTAGGGTTGCTGATAAAAAATAATTTTCATCCAAACTTCTTCCTTTTCTTTGTTCTCATCTTTATGTTTTTGGTGCATCGCTGGCTATTCATATTTTTATTCTTTAAGATGATATTTACTTGAAAGTCCACTTGTTTCAAGTGTCAGGCGGGACTCGAACCTGCATGTTTCTCATACTGGGGGCCTGGAGTATCGTTGTGCTACCGAGACATTAGCGGTCATGTCGAAATTTCCTTAGTGTTCTTTTTGTGCTAAGATGTCAGCGCTGTTTCTTCAATATTAAAGAAATAATTACTTAATTACTTTAAAAGGTTTTATGCACAGACTTAATATTAAATGTTGTATTTAAGATTTTATTTTTCTTTTTTTAATATATCTTGTCTTAAAAAAAAATATTGAAAAATTTTCTTCGTAATAAGCGCAACAACCCTAGCTACGGCCATTTTAAAAAAGATATAATGTCATGCGATGCTACAGCGATTGTTCCAACGGCGTGTGCCACTGATTCTATTGTGCGTTATTTAATTATGCGCAGATAAGAGCGAGAGTATCGCTTTTTATAAAAAGAATTATCCGATCACGCGCCTTTACATGTAGAACACTTTAATTGTTAACACGCTTTTTTATCTTTTGACGCCGTTCGATTTCGCTCTTTTCGTTTCCTTGTCCTATTCTAGTAGGGGCCAGTATTTTTATAAATAGCCAACATGTATAGAAACTCTTTTGAGAATTTAGAAGATTATTAGTGACAGTGAGCCTCATCAGTAGATTTTTACTTCATCACTGTAAATGGCATAAGCACAAATATATGTTATAAAGAGGTTAGATTTGATGGTTTGTTGGTTTGATACGTTTTTACTCCAGAACTATTTGACCGACATTAAAAATTATTTCACCAATAAACAGCTACTTCTTTACGAAGCAGCAAAGGCAATAAAAATAAAAAAAAGTAAGGGAAGATAGAGAATTATGCAAACAGAATTTGTATTTTTGCACGTTTGTAACAAATATACTTAGAAGTTACTGAACTCGTTTCAAATATTCTTTTATGAATAGAAAATTACATTATCAGCAAATTATATAGGTAACATATTGTATCACGGGAAGGGAAATCACATGAGTGGAACCGCGTAGTGTTGCTAGCTTAAAATTATTTGATTTCTTCCTCATATAGTCAGTCTTAAACAATATACCTTAATATAATATTGAGTACTAGCAATAGGACCCGAGTTAGTTTATTTTGTATATAATTTAAGACGACAAACTAGTAGACAGCCACCTCTGTCTATAGACTTCGAATCGCGCTGCCTACCTTGTGACTTGAGGATTACGCCACATTACCCAGTAATTTCACTGTACAGTACTGCCTCTCTCACCCTTCAAGCCGGAACACAGCAATGCGAACACTGCTATTTGCCGGTAGAAATAGGTGACAGTGAGGTACTATGCTACTGCCCATCCCGGCACATTTTAGCTACACTATTTTGGATCGATATGCTGCGATCTGTCTGGTACCTTAGTCGCCTCTCACGACACCTAGTACAGGCGCAGGTACTATTTTACTCTGCCGGTACCACACAGATTTTTAAAACTGGCCTGTTAAATGCAAGTAGAATTTTTTGCTTACCGCTGTCTGTCTGTCCCTGTGTGCGCTACGGAGTTTGTTGTGTTTTTTCAATAGAGAGTGATTCAACAGGAAGGTTTATATGTAAAACATACTAGAGATATACCTACTAATAATTTTAGAAGATTCTAACGTGATATTGTAAATAAACATCATTGCGAACGCTGGTTGAAACCAACGAGGGCAATCAAAATAATGTATTATTGTATTGTACATCATGAAAACGTTTACATAAAAGTCGGCAATGGTATAGGTAAGTGTATCTCTTAGGGATAACCCAAAATAACCAATTTTTATTCTCATTACACCCGTGTGAAGCCGGGTGGGGTTATTAACTCTAAAATTATTATCTATTTATCTAAATGGTAAACATCATCATATCAGTCGAAGGAGGTTGGTATTACACATAAGACTCGCACATGCAGTCTCAAATTATGAACCGCCCATTCATAATTTGAGGATGCGTGTACGAGAAATCTGCAATCTATCCTGGCAATGTTAAATTTGTGCTACGCTATTTCATATGAATATCGTCATCATCTTCCACCACTGGACATTGGCCCGGAAGGGGGAATTTACCCATAATTACTGCGCTGGGTAAGCGTGGTGGCTTCGCGACGGGCATGCTGTTGACCATATCCAACAGGGCATGTTGGATTTAAACTACACCGCTTTGGATGGATATACCGCCATCCGTCGGTTCTGGTTAATCGGTCGCTTCTTAGGACATCTGGTACAGAGGGAGGTACTATTACGCTCTGCCATATCTTTTTACTTTTTCAAATTTCGCCAAACATAAAATGTATAAAGTTATAATAACCTCGTTTTAAAGCTGTTAAAAGAGTAATTTTATTATTACAACAACATATGTCGGGATAGCTAGCAATAGTAGGTATATATAAATGATAATGAACACAAAACCAATGACTACGGCTAACGCTGTCCCAAGGAGATGGTTTTGATTACCCAACTATTGTTTCGCAGCCACCCTTGCCTATATTTTGTAAACTATGCCGGGTATATCCCGTTCGTCTATTTTTTCCGTCGGCGGCCATGTTTGTAAACTGCGACGGTTTGTGAATGAATTTCGCGCGGTTTCCGCAGCGTGGCGGGAAAATTGTTTATGGTTGTTTGATATGATATGTTATTTGTTTCTATATATTAAATGGTCAACGTCATCATCATCATCAACATAGCAGCCGTAGAACGTCCAATTCTGGACATAGGCTACTCCACAAAAAGGTGGTATGCGCCCATAAATGCCGCGCACCAGGCGTGGTGGCAATCGCAGAACACAGCTTCGCAGCGGTAATGCTTCTGCCCATCTCTGCCCTACATTAAAGCAACAATGTTTCAGATACATGTACCGCCATATGTCGGTTTTCGTTCCTCAGTCGCCTCATACAATACTTCAATATCCGGGCTTAATTTTGCAGTCCTTAAAACCTCATTATTTTTATTATTCCGCATAGGACCCGCATGGTATAACCATTCTATAGTCCTTCTTCACAGTAAAATAGCCCAATGCCTTTTTAAAGTGTATCCATTATAAAAAAATGTCTCATCCTCGTATGAACAATAGGAAGCAGGCGATTTTTCAACATAATTGATGCTGTTTGAGTTACGTACTATTTCGTACGGTTGCACCACCATCTGTCGGTTCTGGAACCTCAGTCACCTCTTACGACACCTGGTACAAAGAAAGTACTATCCTAATCCCCCGTTGCCCCACTGTAGGTGCCTCTACAATATTGACCCGATGGCGCAGATGGTAGTTAACCAACCCATCTTATACGCCAAAGGTCGTGGGTTCGATCTCCACCCAGGATAAATATTCAAATACATATATTTATATGGTGTTAATATATGTAATTTATTATTATATTTGTGATTCCTCTGTAGACAGATGTCGGTGACACAAGTGCTTTAAGTGACATACGAGTATCTCGGCGTCTAATCAATGTTTGAGATGTTATGTGTATTTATTTATTATGTGTGAATTTATTTATTGATGGGTCCGATGACGCAGATGCTAGTGATCCTATTTTGTGCGTCAAAGGTAAATTTGTATTGTTTTTGTGTCTGGGTGTTAAAATATGTATTTAAGTGGTATATTTGTGATTCTTCTGTTGTCTGTGCTTTAAGGGACTTACTACGGAGTCAGGTCATTGTTAAGATGCTGTGAGAATTTATTATTATTTAATATTATAGTTATAATTGTAATATTCAGTTATTAGTTACAATATGAAATTCAGTGAAATAAGTCCACATCCATTATGAATCACCGGTACCTTAATAGGTATATTTAATATACAAATTTCTGCGACCGCATGATTACGTGAATTTACGTCAGTGCTGAATAATAACTCCTTCCTTATCAATATCCTTATAAACAAATAATTTCTTTTTTTTTTGTTACACCAGCTCGACAAACAAGGATACAGTTCACGTGATAGTAAGCGTCACCGCAGCCTATAGACGCTCGTAATGTTACAAGGATATCACTAGCCAACCTTGTGATTTGAAAATATTTAATCATATGCCTTGTGACTTGAAGACATTTCTCAGCAATTATACTGCCTCTCGCACCCTTCAAAACCGGAACACAGCTAAGCGAACACTGCTATTTGGCGGTAGAAATAGGTGAGAGTGAGGTACCAATGCGGACGACATGAGGTCTACCACATGGTATGATGTACCATGTGGTAGACCTCATGTCATAATAATTAAGGTTTTTTATTTGGGGACCATATATTTTGAATATTTACTAACTACAGAGGTTTATAAACTCACAGCCCACAATATATACATTAATCGAATGCACACGCGCACATGCACTGTATCAGACGATACACATCACCTGTATCGACCATGCTCAATTTCTCACGTACACATTGGTAAAGAAAATGGCTTACATTTCACTTATTTCATTGAAAAGCAAAAGTCCTTTCCCTGCAACAAGGTTTTAGAATCATGCTTAGTCTGCGGAATGGATAGCGTCGGTATCATTTCCATTATGATCGCATCATACATATATACCTTTCCACTGGATTATACTTGGATCTGTTTTCTAAAAGCATAATGTTGGATAAACCTAACTCTACACTCAAGTATGTGGTAGATATTCGGACGCAACTCGATGCCTATTTTCCCTTATCCCTGCACTGCTGGCTCTACTCTCGTCAGCTTAGCTCCTCTTAAAACCGCACAACCTCTGCTGCTGCCGTTGAGCCTTAGATTCTGAGGTATCGGTAAACAATGTCAGCTCAGGACAATCCAGAACGACATATTTAAATCAGCTGCTGTATGACCACTTTTTTGAGGAATTTTGCGTATAACTGCCGGGTCGTGGTGAAACGATAGTTTCAGATTAATATACCACCATCTATCGGTACCGGTACCTCAGTCAACAAAGGGGGGAGAGATATATTACTCTGCCGGTACCAGACACTGAACCAATTTCGATTAAATTTGTCAAGTGGTTTTTTAGCAAACGCTGCCAAGCTCTGCCCATGCTTATAGATACGAAGTCAAAGAAAACAAAAGACGTCAACAGTCCCTGCCTTATAAGTGCGGACGATCCCAAATACTGAGCCGATAAGGTTCTTCCTAAAGATACGTGTGTTTGCTCAGCGCCGGTCCTATCAGATAATCACTGTTTCCTACAGTTCACCTTTATAAGTTTAACCGTTAACTCGTACAGTCGGTCCCTAAGCAGTAACTAATAATAATACAAATAACAACAATAGTCTTCAGAAAGCTGCAATCTTATTTACATATAGGATTAAAAAGTCTACTGATGACCACCCTGATGGTATTCGCACAGCGCAACTTCGCGATGAGGATGTTGCTGCCCATTCCCAATCTGTAGTATTTAAGCTGCGCTGTTTTGGATGAAAATACTACCATCTGTCAGATTCGGAACCTCTGTCGGCTCTTACGACACCTGGTCCGGGGAGAGGTACTACTCTTCTTCGCCGGTAACTCACGGTTTATTCCGCCGGTACCACACGACTATGATATATGAAAAAGTATGTAGTCAAAAATTTACGGGCCCGGTGGTGCTAAAGGCTCCTATGTTTACCAAACGTCGTAGGTTCGATTCCCACCGAAGACAAATATATAATTAATGAATATGTTTATTCTGTGTCTATTAATACAGCATTATATTTGTGATTCCTCTGTTGTCTGATTTCCGTAACTTTAAACGACTTAGCGATGTTGTGTTAATAATTTCTTCAGTTTGATTTAGTTTTTTAGTTTTTTTTCCCATTGACATCTCCATTTGGTTAGTAAGAGAGACTAATTTATATTGTTCCAAAATCCAATAATTTATCCAAATAATATTATTTGCATTATTATTGCTTCGAATAAAAATATGTGTACTAAACTCAGTTGATTTAATTAATTAATTAATAATTAAATTACTTACTACCGAGTGTCTATACTGTAAGCCGCACAGTCCACCGTCGTCATCAAATCCAAGCCGATAATATTAAATGAAAATTGATACATGCCACTAAAATCTTTCAAAACATGTTATTCCCCCCAGATACATCTTATCATCCGTTATCGGATATCGATTAATGTCATGGAGATCGATAAAATTGCTTACACAGATTATTGCTTGAATTCTATTTATCTACCTCGTGTAACACAGCGTCTCTGTTTTCAACGATAAATAAGCGAATAAGCGGCCATCTTAAAAAAAGGACGGACCAAAAACAATGTAAACATATACCTATAAAATTCATCAATCACTCTCACCTATTGCTACCGCCAAATAGCAGCGATAGCATTGCTGTGTTCCGGTTTGAAAGGCAAGCGAGGCTGTGAAATCACTAATAAAAAATACTAATGTGGCATAAACTCTTCAAGTCACAAAGTTGTCAACGCGCTAGTGATATCCTTGTTTCTTAAGGCTGTATATTTTAAAGGCTGCTGGGACGCTGACTATATCACGCGGACCGAGTGCTTGTTTGTCGACCAGGTCTAATAAAAAAAGTATGATACAATTTTAGTTCTAGTTTCTCTATACAAATACATAATTTTCAAAGTCAAATGATAAATGAAATAACCGAGAAATAGTAAATAGGAGTCAATTAAACAAATTGGATATTGAATAGCCTACTTTAAACTAACCTGTCGGCACCAGAGGTCTTGAATCAATTGAAACGATATAAAAAATAATAATTTCATAATATTCGTCTAACCAAGAAAGCGATTGAAAACGTAAGCGAAAGAAGAAATTGACATATAACTCTTCAAATTAATACATAGTAAAATTAGTACAAAGCAAAGTCACTTTCCGCTGTCTGTCTGTTCCTATGTAGGCTTACATCTTTAAAATACGCAGCGGATTTTGTCATTTTTTTAATAGAGAGTTATTAAGAAGTTTAATCAGAGAATTACTAATAATTTTAGACGTTTCTAATGTGAAGTCGATAATAAACATAATTATTTGGCCGACGAGATAGATCAAAATAATGTACATACTACAGCATTGTACACCATAAAAAGACCTACAAAATAAGCGATGGTGTATGTCCAATGTTCATATCTTTGGGATAACACATAATAATTTTTTTTTTATCCTCATTGCCGGGTGCGAAGCTGGGGTGGGTTGCTAGTATAACCGTGAGTCGATATCTCGCCCTCAATTGAACACAAACATCGATTGTTCAAGGAAACATCCCAAACTTGGATCGAGTCAATGTTTGACCAGCGTTGACCGATAGCGAGGTCACGCCGAGATGGGTCGCCACAGATAACACTCGTAACAAAATTAGGGGGAGTTTTTAACCCGTTACCAAAGGTTTTTTTTATTAAAAATCATGAAACTCGTGTAAAATATTTTTTCGAAAATCAGGTATAAGGGCGTGAAAGGGAGGTGGAATGTAAGTTTGAAAGTTCTACAATTTAACGCGGTTAAAACTGCTAGTCCTATAATTTCGGTGGCTTAGACCAGAGCCCAACATTAAAAATCAATATTAGAGGTACCTACCACACTTTAAGCGCCATTGCGCGATAATCAACGATTTTAATCTTATAAAATAAAATATATTTCGGGGATTCCCCAAATTATGCTTTGATTAATAAGGAAATTTTTAATACATGCTTTTCTCATGTATCGGATATTGTTAATCATTTTCTTTTGCTTAAACTTTTCGATATATTGAATGCTCATGACAATTCTGTCAAAACTTCGCAATCGATATTAATCTATGAACGGGAACCATTGAGTTCAATATTGTCTGTAAAAACTTGACAGATTTGAGGATTTTTTTATTTATTGCTTACCGTACCAACTGCTCAGAAATGAATTTATCATGTAATTGTTATCTAAAATATATATGTACTTACTCGTACGCCTGACTCAGCTATTCCTAAAGTTAGATCCGGGGTCAAGGTACCACAAGCACTTTGACACACAAAATTTCATTTATCATTGCAAATCAAAAAATCGTGCATTCGGAGATGACGAAATTCCACAAAAATATGAACAGCTAAATCAAATTATTATTAATGGCGGAGTTTCAATCTTGCTATTTTTTATGTGCCTGAGTCGAAAAATAAGCATATAACGAGTTTTATCACAAAATCTAGCGTGTTGCCAATTTTGAGTCACAAAATTATCAAGTCATATTACCGAATAATTTCACTTCTCTCTTCAAACCGGAACACAGCAATGCGAACAGTCCCATTTGGCATTAGAAATATAGGTTTACCTCTAGTAAAGAAGCTATCTGAAGAGTTTAAATGTATCATATCAAGTAAGTCGGCAATATTTACTATCAAGGGTTTGTATATTATATTGTTCTGTCATCCCATCAGGGCTATTTGGGCTCAGAGGATTAGGATCCCCTGATTTGAAACGAATTGACGAAAATACAACACAAATAGAAATGAGTCACCATAGAGACAAAGCTTCTTTGTTCCAAGAACACGAGTTATTGGACTAAAATCTTGTTCTTAAGATACAATAATATAATCTCATTAAGAAAGGATACATTCGCTTATAGTAAATTATCTTTGTTAACTGCATGCTTATACCATTATTTGACGATATGCTGTGAGGGTTTTCAACCGTTTCTTTTTAATAGACATGTACTCGTATAAACCTTTTATGAAATGGACAAAGAGATCTATTTAACATAAAACTATTTCTTATATTTCAAAAGACTTTAGTAGAGTATTATTTGAATATTACACCTACATTTCGGTGGCGTTTATAAAATGAAATATACATTTAAACAGTTACATTTAAATTAGTTATTTCACAGTGAAAATGCGTAGGTATAAGCGTATTATGAGGCTGATTATTCAATTACACTTCATAATAAATAATAAACAATAAACAACCAAATTAATAACTAAGACGCATTGCAACCACATCTTTATATGTATTTTATTAATCTATGGTTCGTAGTTACGTAATGAACAAGTAGCGACATCTATTAGCTAACTTTGGGAACTAAATTTATACACGGATTAATCGAATCGATCGCCTTGAGACAAAAGTATTTGCTTTAGGTACGTAAAAATAAACACTTCTAACATGCTATATTTTTAGACAAGTAAAATCTTTATTTTCTTTGCAAATGATGACTTTCCTTTATTTTTTATTCGATAAGGCTTTATTATACCTGATTACAAATTGTTATTATTGCATATATCCTCGTAATTTACATTCATATTTGACACTACATTGTACAAGACTTATATTTGGTTTAAGGACGATAAGGCATAAATGCTTAATCTAAAATCTCATTGGAAGACGTTCTTATCAAACAGCGTTTTATATTCTTTTTCCATAATATTAAACATTGTAGATGAACTTTGAATTTGTTACTTAAAATAGGAACTATAATATGCTCAATTATGTAATTATGTATAGATATTAAATTTTTTTGTCTGTATCTTTTTTTCTTTCTTTAAATTTGTTTCTGTAGCGCGTAGCCACAAAATATTTTTAATATAAAGAGATACAGTTTAGCTTTGTAGCTATGATATAATTATACCAATCGATAGCAAAAGGATAAAAAAATAATTCCTCACATAATTTATTACCTATCAGTTGTATTATTTTTACTAGATATACATTCCGAATGCAATGCAAGGTAAATTATTGAAACCGCTTGCCTATTTCGTGTTTTATTACAATAAGTCATGTTAGTGAGTAATCCAAAGTACACGAGAATTAGATAAACGCTGATAATCCACGATAATTATCTGACGTACGTGAATTTTGAGAAATGGATACACCTAAAATGATTTTACTTTTGTTATCGTCAATGTAATATTGAGGTAACGACATTTATTAATTAATTGGATCTATTGGATTAGGTATTAACAATACAGTTAAACATGTTATATTAGCAATTAAATGTTTTTCTATAAATTAATATCTTATTTTACATATTATTGTCGCTGATTTATTTTATTATATTTATTTTTGAACTCATTTTCGGGCGAAGGCGAGTTATTTTAAATAAATTGAAAATTAGATCCGATCTCTTTCGGATTGCAAAAACGGAATACCGTTTCCTAGTGAAGCCACCAAAAATATGGTAGAGTCCCCGACAGGATAAGTTAATTGCATTACACCTGTACTGTATTTTTATTTAAAATAAATATATATATATATTATAAAATTCTAAGTACCTATCTGTAAATAATCAGGAAAGCTATTATTAACATAATCGAATAGATAAACGCTAATACAAGACGGTACCACTAGAAAGGACATCTCCACACAATCATAGCTCTCCACAATGATACACCTGAAAATAATCTGCGGCGCGCGACGAAACGAACGGCTATCGTCGTCTCGCTCGTTCGCGGCTCGTGCAAGATGCGCCCTCTCCTTCTCCCCGCGCGCCCGGCTGCCGCTCTCGACCAATCAGCAACAATCTTTTGCTCCCTTGAGAGCAAGCGACAGTGCGTTCTCTCATCACCATCACACGGAGACGACATCTCGCCGCGTGAGGTTGTCGTTCCTCGCGGGATAAACAGTGTCTTGCAATTCTGACTTTGTGCCATTGCCAGTAAAATTTAAAAAGTTTCGTGCTCAATTTTTTTAAAGTGACAATTATTGTGAGGACTTAAGGATTTTTATTTTGTGAGTCCAGGACTGGGTTCTGACTGATAGTGCGAAAAATATTCACGATTGGGTAAGTGCTTTTCGATTAGATTACGATGCAAATTATCGTATCGTTTGGTGACGGAAGCTAGCGGTCGGTGTTTTTGGCGCCTGTAGGTGTAATATTCGGTTGGTTTAGTGCGATACGTGTTTGTCAAATGATTTGTCGTCTGTTGACCTCTTGGGCCCGCGGTGCGTAATTGTGCAGTGTCTTAGTATATTACCTGAGCTTTTTCTTTGATAAAAAATTAAGTGTTGAACAAAATATATATCGTATTTTTTAAGTTAAAAAATAAAGCTATGAAAATGTCCTTAAATGTAAAATATTGATTATAAGGAAAATAAAAAGAAAAGGAAAGAGGCTGAAGATTAATACAAGTGCGCACAACTTTCTTTTGTGATATCCTTTGTTGTTAATGGAAACGTAATAAACAATGGTTGCAAATCAAATGCAAAACCTACCACAATATTAGCTTAAGATACCTTATTAAATTAAATAAAACATATGAGTTGTATAAGAAAGCTTACATGCTAAGAATTAATTAATTGTTGTTTAATCCGATAGGATTCTAATGAGAACGTTATCGTATTAGTAATCTCGGTATCAATTTAATAGGTAGATGAAAAAAATATAAACCGATTTTTTAGGCGAGCTTTTTTCTCAAAGCTTTAATATCTAAAATGCCGCTAAAAACTAAAATGCTTAAGAATAGATACAAAAAACTAAGCAACTATCATGGCCACTTCATTTCAATGAAGGATAGATAAATAGACAGATAATTGGATTAAATTCTGATAATAAAATATATCGCGTCATCTAGTTTAAGACAAACAACAGATAAAATAACAATAAATTAACTTTATGCAAAATATCCTAGTCTCCGGCTAATTAATATTTAATTAAACAAGATTTACTGTTCGCCAACTCCTTTTAGCTATTCTCATTGAAACAAAATAAATTAAAAAAATGGCAATATCACAAACCGAAATAAGAACAAAGATAACGAAGAAGAAAGATTTAAAAATTTATGTTACTGTATTCTTCTATTATCACAAGTAACAAGTAATAACATAACAAGATATCCAAAGAGCAAATTATCAGCAACTGAAGAGTGTAACGAGAGTGGCCGCGACATCTCGCAGAACAGATAAAATCTAAATCACAATATCAAATTGAGACATATAATCTTGCGATGTGCAATCAAGACACGGCTTGATAGTGTACACTTGAGAAAATTGTTCTAATATCAGTTAATATCTACGTTATATTAGATAATATAATCTACGTATATTAATACTTTTAAAATTAAACCTTTGTTCTTAATTTAACTCAAAGATTGGTTGGAATAATTGACACATCAGGCGGACTCTTTTAAACTCTCTAAATAGAATAGTTAAAAATTACGGTTGTTTTATTTTCTTTTTATCAACCATTTCCTTGCATGATAATGTTCCTATTTCAAAAAGTATTAATAATATAATTAAACTAACTGTTGACATATCAACTTGAATTACAAATTTCGATTTATAAAGGTAGTTTAAAAGATAGTGTTATTACTTATGTAGATTGTGAGAAAAAAAAGTGTACTGCAGAATTTCTATTTCAATTTAAATCCGAATTAATACTTCCTTATCAAGTTAATCATCATATCAGCCGATGGACATAATTTGCAATAGGACCGGTTGTATGCGGCCGGCATCCAGCTCGATCCTTCAGTTCTCATCAAATCCCCCCCCCCCCCACCTTGCCTTGGAAATTAATGCTAGTAATTAAATAAAAAATCAATGAGATCCAAATCTGTTATTGGTAGGTGTACGTGGTACGCCTCGTCATCTAAATACTGTCATTTATTAATTACAGCTTACAAAATAGCGATTTACCAACTAGCAGGTACTTACTGCCTCATAATAGAATTATTTCATAATAATTTCGAACAGCGATAACGAATGTTACGTTTCGAGTACGTGTCAGCCGTTGGACGTCTACTGCTAGACATGGACTTCTCAAAAGACATCATAGTTTTGGCGACATTTTGCTTATAATTGGCGCGGTGGGCAAGCGAAGCTACGTTCTGCGAAGACCACCAGGTATAAGTTAAGTAAGAATGTTATCTTTGATTGGTACCTAAAGTGTCAAATGGTTAATAATAAGAAAGAAATTATAATACGAACATTATTTACCAAGGAGGTCGTGTTCACCGCTCTAGTTATCAGCAAATCCGTGACAAAGTTGCCATAATCTCGTGTGGCAATCACCATTACAGCATGATGCGTCGGTTGGTCGTGTTGATCGCCACTTGTTTCTGATACACTTGCCGTCTTTATCTGTTGTGTGCAATCGGAAAGAGATTGCCTATCTTCGAAATCATATTGTCTATTATATATCATATTTATAAAAGAAGACCCTTATGGCGCGAACGCTGTATATCGACGAGAATAGATTGAAAGATATTTTCTCATTATAACTTATATTGTCCTTTGATAGGATTACATGAAGAAACATATATGTAATTACATAAGTCTCTGCGTACTGAAATAATTTTAGTTATAATAATTTAGATTAAGTATTTCGCACCAAAAATGGAAGAAATCTATTTGACCGTATCAGCAACGAAAAATTTATTTGTGTACATGAAACACCTAATAAAGTTCGCGCATACGCATACTTATCTCGTTTCAACGAGGAAAATAAATTTAATTTACTCTCAAATGAACTGAGCATATCCTATAATAACAATGTTTTGTGATAATTAATCTAATATCGCCCCATTTTATCAATAGACTATAATTATAATAAACAAGAGCTTAGGAACTCAGGTATGAAAATTAATATTTTCATCTTTAATTGTACTTACATGACAAAGACTTGCTGTAATGATAGACTTAAATATAATAGATTCTATGAAATGGTCAAGCAAATAAAAATGATAAAAACTCTTTTTTATTTAAAATATTATAGTGAAAACCGCATTCGATTATAAATCCCCAAGCGAACTATGAGACAGGATTTTACTCAACAGGATCAATTTAAATCCTCAATAATGTAATCTTGTGTCGTATTATGTGAGAGCCAAAACATAATTTTCAAAACTAAAAACAATCCATATTATCTCAGATATCGAACGCGTATATCCGGATATTCTCCCATTTTTTTGGCAAGTAAAAATTTTAATTGCTACCGACGCTATATACTTTGAATTTGACAGGCCTGATAACGCAGACGGTAGTGATCCTAGCTTGTGCACGCGATATCGTGGATTCGATCTCCACCCAGGACAAATATTTATGTAAACGCATTTGTGTTTGTTGTGTATGTATGTAAATTGTGTATTATATTTGATTCATCTGTTGGCTGACGTCCATAACACAAGTGCATTGAGCGATCTCGGTGTCAGGTCAATGTATAATTTATTATTATTATTTTACTATATCACTAAGCTTCGGTGCAACCCTTTAATTTGTAATGTCGTCATTGCCTTCGCTTTAACATAAAGATGTCGAGTGTAATGTTACAAAGGGCGCCGGTTATAAGAAAATGTTCAGATAAGTGATATTATATTCTTGTTCTCACGTATTCCGTGGATCAAATGCGCCGGCTCGTATCATTTTGTGTCCGGCAAGCACTATCCGCGGAAACCGAGCGTTTCCTGTAAAAGCTGTTCTTACTTTAAACTAATCATATTTTATTGATAACACACATTTGGATCTATTTCGCAGGTCTGCATACTTGTAACGCTTTCAATATGAAACCGGTGAACCGATTTAGATGAAGATTTGCGATTGCATAGCCTTGGCTGTTGATAAGTACTCGCGGGGTGGGATATAGATTGAGGTACACAGCAGATGAAGTCGTGGCTACTAACAAATAATTGTGATAACGTAATTCAAGAATGTATGTGATATTTTTTTATTAACACCTCTTGCCGGTTATATCCGGTTCTCTCGATAATTGAAGTGCAACTTTAAATAGTTTTCCTATTATTATGATTTTTAGTGCAATATTCTGTTAGTAGCTTCAAATATCAGATGTTAATTAAGTGATAAAATTAATAATATTAAAGTTGCTGCTTTTACAAAACTAAACGATAACTAACTCAACTATCAAATTCAATGACAAACGATGTGACGTTTTGAAAACAATTAAAACAAATCACGGGGTCGCGCCGACAAACAGGTTGAGAACTATTAGTCCAACTAAGGTCTCCAATCCTTAACATTACAGATAGTCAACACGATAATCAACAAATATCGTCATAACAAAACCCACCGTAACTCATACCAATAAAATTCATAACCGCATAAACCTGTTTAAATCACTTACACAACCCGTGTACCCACCACACAGGCGAAGTGATGTGCTTATGTACACCACATACCGCCGGTTATTCGCACTTATTGTACTACTATAATAGATTGACTGCTATGCAGACGGCACGCGCTTGCCGCTTAGGGCAACCATGAGTTATCGCTGTTTAAAGACTAATTGGGACACATTGTGAAAGATACCAGCGCAATGCGGATGGGACCGAGATAGAACTCTTACAAAGTTCGTCTGCATTGGTAACTCACTGTCATTTATTTCTACCGCCAGAAAGCGTTGTACACATTGCTGTTTCGTATTGAAGCAGTGAAATAACTAGATATTGTGCTTATAAAGAGTTTTAACATCAACTATCTGCCAACTGTGTCTGAGTTGTTAAAAACCAGTCCAGCCGTTACAGAGATTAGCCGGAACAAACAGTTCTTTTTAAAGTATTCTATATACTTTCATACGCGTAAGAGATGTAAGCTGAGCTTGAAATTACAAACAGGCAACTAAATTGTATTTACAAGTATAGATCTCCATAATATACATTTAAGAAATGCAATGACGCACACTTATTTCGATACTTCCTACATTATCATTATCTACGATTACAAATACATATTTATCGGAATGTAATTATTAACAAATAAGTCTCTCTAGTAATCACTGAGTGATGCAAGTTTTGAGCAATGTTTAACGAGTAAGAAGTCATTAGGCGAATTTAATTGAATTACAACTTTTTACTAACAAGGTTGATAAACCTGTAAACCTGTAGACGCACCGCGGTTGTACTTGCGAAATTCTCGTGAGAATAAATAAATAAATAATTGAAGTAGCCTAAGTTACTCTTGGTGTTATCAGATCGAAGTTTCGAAGATCAGCCGATACAAACAAACAGACATTGAAAAAAAAAGTTTTATTTTCTACTTACAGTAATTAAATTATAACATGTAAATGTTAGATCTTAGAAGCATCTAAGTGAATTTTGCATTTAACATCCCAATAATAATAAGAAAGTTTAATACTTTTATTTTATTTGTTTATAAGAATAAGTCGAAAAACAAGCATAAGGACCGCGTGATAGTAAGCGTCACCGCAGTCTATATATATAACGTCACAAAGATATCACTATCGCGTTACCAATCATGTGACTTGAAAATATTATGTCACATTTACCCAGTAATTCCACTGCCTCTCTCACCCTTCAAACCGGAACACAACAATGCGAACACTGCTATTTGGCGGTAGAAATAGGTGATAATAAAGACCAATGGAGACGACCTATGTATGAGGTCTACCTCATGAAAAATATGGGGCAGGATGACCAGATAGAGGAAGAACATTTTTATTTTAGAATTACAAATAGGCACTTCGATTTTATTTACTATTAAATCGATTTTGATAAAGCTAAAGAAAACACTTCAACAAACAACCTTCCTTGATGCTAAAATTATAAAAATGTCCTCGGAGAATTGCAATCTCTGGTCGTCCTGTTCCGCATAAAGTACCTTCATTTGAAGTCGATCGCTTCAATTTGTTTAAACAGACAAAGATAAGTGAATGACACAACAAAACAAAGTTTCCTTTGTAGCAGAAATACTAATAACACTTATTTATTTGCCTCTATGAGTAATCCGCATAGATTTCATTAGGGATAAATGTGCCAATTGACGCATCTGCACTGTTTCAACCATTTATCTACGAAATATGAAAGCGCATCGAAATTTGATAATTTCCTGTGTAAATGGAAATAATTTGATGCTTCGGTTCAATCTTTTACGTATTTTTCACATTAATGACAAATAAAGACACTAGCGGCAGCCTGCGACTTCATCTGCTTGCCATCTGTTGCCTTTTTCACGCACTAAGACTAACAAGATAATATTAAAAACAGAGAAAAAAATTGCTTCGGATAAATTTCTTTTTGATTCATATGATATCTAGCTAAAATCAACAGATCCTCCGAAATATAAAAATCTTAATAAAAAAATATATATTCTAGATCTGAGATGATTCAAGATCCGATTGGAGACTTATATCCAACTAGGGATACAATTATGCCAACTTACATCAGGATCAACTTTAGTACAAATACTATAAACTATACATATACTAACGCAACTACATATGCGCAGGCGCAGACGCGGTCGTACGTCGCGGGCCATGCAGGGCGCCGCGAACGCCCCCGCGCCCCCCGCGGCAGAACCTCCTGCTTCACAACGTAAGTATTTAACTATCACATTCAACCAACCTCTCCAATTTTACTCTCACCCTGTAGGTGCTGGGTGAGGTAGATGAGCAGCTGCAATAACCTAGAGGTCTCGAAAGATCGCGAGCGGTAGAGACTCTCTAGATAGCAAATACATCTTTGATACCGCCTGTTCCCAATTCGCGACCGTCGTGAAACATTTAATTAGTGTAGATTTTTCGCTATGCTAGATAGTTAACGTACTTTATTGTTAAACGTCAAAATTTGTCTGTAGAAAAGATTTTGTATCGATAGTGAGCTTGTCGGCATAATTAAAGCAACACAGCTGTTTTTAAACGAATAAAAAATAAATTGTAATACATATACAATGAATATTTATATACTACTCGCTGTGCCCTCGACCGCCCGCGTGGAATAGTGACTGGAATAGTGACTCTGGGCAGCATTCAAGGGGAAGATATCCCCCTTACATTATTTTTGCGTAACTTCAATTCAAATATATATTTCGCCCGTATTTACCAAATGTTACATTGATTCTCCGCTCCTATAAGAGGTTGCGTGATTCAATATAGCGAAAGTTACTCCATATTGTTATAACAGCTATCTGCCAGTGACAGACCCATCAAAATAGGTCCAACCGTTTTAGAGATTACCTCAAACAAACAGAGAGACTACCAAAATATTTCAAAAATTGTACGTTGTTATATGTATATACATCCATATGCATTTTGTAATAAGCCGTTATTTTAATAATACAAACAGACATCCCAATTATATTTATATTTATTTATAAAGAAGTTCCCTACTATTTTACCCAGAATGTGTTAGGTACTGAGCTGCCAATACCGGAAGTTAAAAAAATTAAAAGTAAAAACAAATCGCAATCACAAGAATAACGACAGAACACAAAATAAATCAAAATGAGAATCTGTAATCACTAAACGTAGTGTTCTTTCTAGAACTTCGGTTACTTTAGAGTTGTGTTCTTGCAAAGAGACGAAATGTAGCCCATATCCAACAGTACCAATTTAATCGTCTGAGGGTGGATTTGATCTGACTACCAGTGGACGACTGACCATACGATGATAGACAAAGGCAAATAGAAAGCCAAAGTAAATCATTGAACTATCAAAATCAGATATGGACATCTTTAAGTAATTATACGAACGCGTTGAGCAAAAAACCCGCACCAATCCATCAGTTATCGGAGATATCACACAACTGCGAGTGTGCAACCGACCACCTACAAACAGAGTATGCAGTGTGTGGCAATCCTTACTTATAATTAATTCTGTGAGTCTATACGTGTGCTCACTTCATCACGCACAAGTTTCAGGCTTGATATCTTTCAAAACCGCTTTAGATGTTATGTTCTTCTGCGTAACTGACTAAGTAGACCGTCACGGTTTGCGCCTTGATAACGAATATAAATACAATAATTCAGTGTCTTAAGTCAAAGGTTTTCGAAAAATGTTACCAGCGATGACTTTTCGCAGCGAAACGTGATCTCTAATATAGACCTTATTAGCCAACTTCTAGTGTCTCTTTGCGAATTAGAAAGGAGGAGATCTGTAAAAGAACCAAAGTCACTAGCATAGCGCGGCGGATTAGCAAATTGTGTGGCAGATGGTTCTGGAATGGAGACCACGTACGTAGGTGGACACAAAATCTGACTAAACGGCAGGATCACGCTGGACGCAGGCCGCATACAACCGGTCCTATTAGAAATCACTTGGAGAGGCCTGTGTCCAGCAGTGGACATCCCGCGGGTGATATGGTGATAGTTTATTCTTTACAGAACAAATGTTTTCTAAATGTCATCCTAGGTTGGAACATGTCCATGCTTGTATTAAAAAATCACGGAGATGATATATTTTTATTTAATAAATATAACTAGCATACGTTCCGTGTGATAGAAAGCGTCACCCCATCCTATAATTATATTGTCAAATGGATATCAGTAGCGCATTGCCAACCATGTCACTTGAAGATACTATGTCACATTACCGAATAATTTCACCGCCGCTCTCACCCTTAAAACCGGAACACAGCAATGCGAACACTGCTATTCGGTGGTAGATATAAGTGAGAGTGACGACCTCTGTAAGACATCTAGTATAAAGAAAACCTAAACTTGAACCTAAACTAGTACATACATAGATCATAAACTTCTCGATCGAAACGATGTATACTACATACTACAACTCAGACACAGGATGCGCATTCGATACAGCGATCCAATAGCGATAATCGAGAGATCATCTCGCAACTCGATCCGCCAATAGAATTAACATGATATGCGCTTGAGCATGTTCGCGATATGGTATTCTGAAGCTCACCCGGCCTTACCACTACTATCATCATTAAGTGGCACGATTAGTAAATGATACATTCACTGCGCGATTGATGAGAGAGACATTGAGCTCGTCTTATGGAAAGCGGACAGTGTACGCAAAAATTACAATTCACATTGCCCGCCGCTTGCTCTCTTGGTTAAGGCTTACATTTGAAACGTTGTTCGAAGTCTCGTACTCTCCATAGATAGTGGCGCCACCCTCATGTATGAAGGGAAATACAAAATTTTGACTCAAGTTGTATGAGATTGACATTAGGTGAAATTCAATTCTGCAGAATCGCAATGCTGATAAGCATAAAGGCGGATGCCTTTCGAAATTAAACAAATTCTAAACGGAACGTTAAGCCTTGGCTATGTCATTGCGTTCTTAGAATATTGCTAATAGCGTTTGAAACAATTATTTTTTATGAACGTCGTTAAATTTTTACGTAACCGTTCGGCTCGTGGGCGAATAAAATGCGCTCGTTTCAAAATTATAATATTTTCGCGCATACTGGCCCCTACTTGTGCGTAAACTTGAGTTTACTAAATCATGTTAGTAGTTCAAGGTTATAAATATTTTATATTACTTTAAAAACATCAACCACGCATCGAATATACTTAAGTATATTTTAAAATTATTTTTTTAAATAAGTACATTTAAATTATCGAAATTATATTTTTTTATTTAAGATTTCGTATAAAAACATAACAATCAACATAAGTTATTTTGGTTGTTTCTATAATAGAATGAAGATCGGCCGAACCAAACTAAATTAAAAAAAAACTATACTTCCTTTAGTCTACGTATAAGACTATAGAATACTATATCCTTATTATCTCGTATTTGTAATGTTAGACACAAAGAAAATACAGCGGGCTTCAGGTAACAAAATAACAGTACCATACAGAAATGTATAAAAACATCTCTCATTAGAGATTCATTAAGAAGAACGGAATTCAGTTTGCACAGGCCGGCGTTATCCCGGAGAAACCTAATCCTTTTGTGACAAAACACTTGTGCACACCACACATCTCGCCGGATGACGACACAGATAGACGTACTATTTCTTAACAATAATATTTTGATCGGAACGCGTCTCCGTGTTAAAGACGAAATGTTATTTCATTTTAACATTTCTGTGGTTTGTCTATAACATTAAATTCTTCTAGGGAGGAATAATTTTAATTTTAAATATCAAACTTTTGTTTATAATGTAGTATCTTATCCTCTAGTAAAGTTACCCGGCCAACTGTCTCTTAAGTGTTTAACGTTTGAGTTTTTTATGTGTTTTCACTAATAAACTTCTACGTTTTACGTTGATTGAAGAACTTATATTTATTTAAATATATACTTAATAACGACATCGGAATAAATAAGTTCTACAAGCTTCATTAGTGCGTACAGTCTGATGCTATGTACCTATGTTTGTTTGTAGTAAATATTATAAATAGATACACGAAGTAGTACGCTGACTCTTTTGGTCAAGATTATTTATATGTATTATTTTAAAACACCTTATTGGAAATCGCTTTATACCTTATAATCGTAAAAAAAATAAAACATAATTTTTAAAAAAACTAATTTCTAATTTTAAAATTTGATTCACTAGGGTTGTCCGTTGTTGTTCATCTTACTACTATTTCCCACCAAACGGCAATGTTCTAATTGCTGTGTTCCAATTTAACGGTCGAGAGAAGCAATGAGTTTTCTCGCCTCTTTGTCCATAGGCTGCAACTGAATAGCTTACCAATACGTGGACCGTATGCTTCATGCAAACTTAGTTATATAAAAAAAATCTGAATCTAATTTCAAATAGGCATAAACAAAAGGCAAACGACAGGAAACGTCGCGGGATTAATCTCGAGATAACGTTTCCGCTACGAACATCGTAATCATCTGGAAAAAGATAGTTTTCTTAGAAACGGTAAGGATCGGCCACAGAGTTGCGTCATTAGAGAACGCATTAGTGATTGTAACTGTACTGTTAACGAGAACTTTTAGTATTTGTAATCGGTGATTAGTTGATTTCTGAACGTGACTATTAGCTTTTATTTAATACAAGGTGTTTGACACCGTCAAATATTTGGTTTTTATAGAAATCTATCATTGTACCTCTCCTTTATAAAATCTCAATAATTCATTTTTTACGTAAAAACGTATTTTCAAACAGGCCTCCAAATGCCTATATAAAAAAAATAACCACGAAGACATAGTTAGGTATTGTTTTTACTTGAGTATTATCTACATTCTATAGCTTCAAGATCAAAAAGCCTCAATGACCATCAAGCAGCAGCAGTTACACGTAATATACACATTGATTTTCTCGATCTTTGCCGCTGGAATTGTTGTCTAAGAAGTCCAGCATTGGGAAAAAAGACATTGCTTTTTTTTGGATAGTAAAATTTGTTAACTGATACAAAATACAAACTTCCAACGCTGCCATCATTGTAGTTTATAAAGTTTTGTACTACATAAATAAGTAATTTCCAAACTTATCTCCAAATACGCTATAGGTACTTACGCGCTGTGACTGGTAGCTCCTAACACCCATCTGACCGATTGCTTTGTCACCTCAAGGCGGCTAACGGCATTTAACTGATAAATTGATAAGATGTTCCGGTGTCGAGCGATTGCCCGAAAACACTATTGACGAAAAAAAAATATGCAAACCCGCATCTGAGGCTATCTAATGCAGAATTGTAAACATACTTTATCGCTGCCTTTAAATTTTCAGTCGAAAAAAGAAATGCTACACATTTGAACTGTATTCTGACAATAGTTCTGCTTACCATTACATCACCATATTGCAGCCCACAGGAACTTTCCCATCATAAAAGAAAATGTATGCCCCTCTCTATAGCTCCAGCTATGCACATACCGAATTTCTTCAAAAAGACTTAATCGAGAAAAATAACAGACACATTTTTTTAATTTACATTGTTAGTATGGATAACCTGATGTGTATCAACGATTGATACAGCTTAAAAAGTACTTACGTGTAAGGAGAAATTTAAAAAAACATCACGCTCATTCAATTTGATGCAAATCGATCAGTCAACCGTTGTGACACCTAACGCCACCTCTCGGCACGATTGCGCGTTAAAATTCAGAAACATCTCCCCCGCCTGCGCCCGCGCACCTAATTGGACCGCTTTTCCGATGGAGAAAGCGATCAATCGATTGGAAAACATTTTGACGGGCTCGCTGGATCATTTGCATTTAACTTACCTGTGCTTAATTGTATTGTAACGGTGTTTATATAAATGAAAACAAATTTAGAGTACTAAAAATATAGGTAATATATGATAATATTGCGGAATAAAACTGCATTTATCAGCGAAAAATGTCGGTAAAATTCTTGGAAATGATCGCAGTAAGCATTTCTCGTTGACCTTGCAAAGTTCATTGATACAAACTAAATATCTAAATACGCAGTTCTATTTAGGTATTTACGTGTACTTGAAATAAGAAACGTTTGTCGAGCAAATAATTTGATATTTGACTCTCACGAACAAACAAGATTGTTTCATAACCTTTCCTCAATGATACGTAATTTCGTTGTGAAAGCGGTAAACAATGCTTACCAATTAATAAATAATAAAATTTAAACTTCTATATGCTAATTAAACGTGCAATTTCAAAAGAATAGATAGAACGTTTAACAGATAAATACGCCAAAATCCCAATAGACAAACGAGATCGGATGTTCGAACTTCAAACTTTTTGAATGCATTGGCGTTCGTTCCTTTCGGCCATCGTGACAAATATGACCGCTATAATATTCAAAGCGGACAGTGATCATAAACCTCATCGACGCACCGTTAAATCGGCGCGGAAGGCGAGATCCTGACTAGCATTCTGATGGCGTGCCTTCTTACAAGATGGCTGTCTTGTGGTCCTACTTACACTTAATATTACGATTCGGCTCATCATAGTATGGATGCATTTTACTCTTTTTCTCAGCTTCAACATAAATGTTGTCTTATTTCAAATAAAATTTGAATAAAATTACATCTGTACGACTGAATACGACTTGAATATATTACCGAAAATTGGTTATTTTGAGAATACTACACGTTCTCGTAACAATTGTATTGTCCACCGAAAATTACAGCCGAACTCTTGCCCAATTAAATTTCTCCAGAGATGCGAAACAAGTCCGCAAGCGAACAAAATGACCGTACGCGAACCGCGAATTAATAATTTCTCTACAATAGCCAACTGTCACAACTCACTCACACATGCAGTTACGCAGTCCAATTTTACGCATTTAAAGCTACAGTGGTAAGGCGCACAATTGCCTGTATTTTACATGTTCTGACTGCAAATTGACCGTGTAATTGTCAATGGCGACACTTATAAGTGAAGGCTTGGAGATACGACACAGTGTAATTCAGTACCGTTGAGGCCCATTGGAGTGTTGAAGAAAGCAGCGGTACTAGCTACGTCCAGAACATATCAATCAAAAGGCTTATAATATGTCCACCGTTACACAGGCTATTGTTCGACCGGTGTCTTATTATTAGTGTGTAAGAGCGAGAATCGAACGGTGGAGCGGGATAGGTATATGTTCGGGATGGCTGATTTAAATTCCGAGGCAGCGGGAAGAAGGAAGTCACGCTCGCATCTATGACACCTTTTCTCCGTAAGTGAACTTGGGTGAACTCGATGGACACGGTTTTTTTTTAAGTTTGGAAAGGATGTAGGCTGACGTAGACGTTTGTTGGAACCTCGTTTTGCAAACTAGTGTTTTTTTTAATTAAAGAGCATTATAATCTTTTTTACGATTTTTAAATACGAGTACAACATACATGGATGTAGGTACCTGTAAAATTTTATTTGTATGTAGGATGTCCGTTGATGAAATGTCCTCATGAGATGTTCAATAGGATCAATTGAATGTAGCCTGCATCCAGTACTTAGCAGTTCCAGTCAGATATTTTCTCCCCCTTGACATTGTGTAAACATTTTACATTTAAATTTAAATCTATTATTATAAATGCGATTTGCGAAAATTGTGTCGTGTGCCTGATTACGCGTTTACAGATTAATAACAGATTTTGATGAAATTTAAAATGCGGGTAGCTTGAACACGAGATAAGACTATTTGGATATACTTTAAAAAAATCGTTTTCACTACGTCCTATGTAAAGTCGGGAGGCAGAAATACATAAAACATAAATTATATACTTACCTGAATATCATCTAGAGACCTCTAACAAAAGTAGTCTGCATTGGTATCTCAATTCTCTCCTATTTCTATCGCTAAATAGCAGTATTCCGTGTAGAAGGGTGAAAGAGGCAGTGAAATTACTGGGTAAATATGACATACCTTTAGGTCACAAGGTTAGCGGTATGTTAGTGATATCTTCGTAATGACACTAGTCTCTATAGGAGTGTGTGTGGTGTGGTGGAGCGGACCGTACCTACCCGTACTTGTTCGCCGACTTCATAATATATTTAAAAAAGACTTGGTACCTACACAACGAACATATCTGCATTATTGAAGATTAAGTGTTTAACGCAATCATATTTAAAGACAATAAATAAGAAGTAGTAAACACAAGTATGCAGGTTGCGATAAAAAAAATCATGCATCGTATCGGAAAAATTGTAAGCAGTTAAATACAATGGCATCGCCAAGTCATCAATACGATGATTCCGTAAATGCGATATGCGTTTACGCCTAAAACCGCATTTAGTGGGGCATTCTCGGAAATACCGCTTTACATTCGGTGCCGAATTCAAAGGAACTGTATTTCACTGGGATTGCGCCAATAATCCGTTACACAATAAGGGGTGTTATATGGGTTTTCTTATATTTTTAAACGGTTTTTTTTGTATTAGCAGTTACCTGCGAATAGATTTCAATTTATCAATACTGCCTTCCATCCTCTACATCTATGCCCTTTGCCGAGATTATAACTTGTGTATGCCCTAACATAGAGTTCAAGCTAGAACATTTAGACTAGCCAAATGTCATCAAACTCGGTTAACAGGCCAAACCATGACAGCGTTTCCAATATACAAACCTACATAATTATTGCATTTACACATATTAGTGCGTCTTGAATGCAGTTAAGATCGTAGTGAGTCATCGCACAGAACAGTTATTCCAATATTACGAAATTAATTTATTTAAAAAAATGAGGTATCGATATTTTCTATTTATTTTATTGATACCCCAATGGTTATATTATTACCTGATTAGTTATACCTGAATCGAAAGTATTATGTTTTAACTCAATTACGCAACCACGATAAATGTAGTCACGGTTTATTGGCCAGTGTTGCATGAACTGATGTTATTGCTAAGACAACATGATACGTTCCAATTGGTTTTACCCTCAAACTGGCTTCTGGTGCGCGCGATCACACAACCCAACTTCAACGAGCGCACACCACATTCCACTGCGAGTTCGAGCACAGCGAGAATTTAACGCATCCAATTAGATCGAGGGTAGGACGCACGCCGTGGGGTACTGGCGGTGTAGAATAGTACCTCTCTCTATAGCAGGTGTCGTAAGAGGCGACTAAAGTACCGGAACCGACAGATGGCGGCATATCCATCCGAAACGGCACAACTTAGATACTACAGGGTGGGGATGGGCAGCAGAATCCTCGTTGCGTGGTTGTGTTCTGCAATTGCCACCACGCCTGCCCAGCAATTATGGGAAAAATTCAAACAGTGGACTTTCTATAGATACGATGATAGGACGCGCTGCAAGTTTAAGCACTGCAAGATTACGGCCACTGCTGTACTCGTAAATTTATTTGTATTGTCCGAACGCGCTAAACCATTAGGGTTGTACATTTCATAAATTCAATTATCCTAAGGGACAATGTGCTAGTTTACACGAAGAACAAAAAAGAAAATAAAAACAATTAATTATTTCTAACTTTATTATTTGAAAGCTATTTTGACCAATACTATTAAAATAGATTCCTCTCATCAAATCAGAAATATTTACCTAAATGTTCCTTACGCCAATTGAATTTCTGACCGTCGATATTTGCTTCGATACCTACACACCTTTGCTTCCACATTCGCACACCACTTCGTGAGCCCGACTAAATGCAGACGGCATCAGACTTTCTAAGAAAATCCACAGTTTGATCAACGTATGCCTTCTGAGGTCAACTTCTACCAACCGCTCCATTTACCATCGCTTAAAGATAGACAGGTGTAACTGGGACAATTATCTACAAATTGACGCCTCTCTTCACATTATTCTGTACTATTGGCTGTACTCTTGTCGGCCAGTTCCCCTAAGAAGAACCACACACCGCAGTGAACCCTCATAGTTGCTGCATACATCCAGGAGACTTGATTTCTTGTGTCGTATACAGTTCAATCAGCTCAGAATCGTCCACGTGACGTGGCCGACTCTTCGCTCTTTATACAGGCTCTGCATTGTAGGCTATCGTTGGCACCTAGAGTAAATAGGGTATGCCCCGAGTTGTTTGAAAACTAAAATAACCCGGTCTAAAGTCTTTGAGGAGGTACGCATAGTGGATGTACCTATCTATCATCATCATATCATCCAAGCCAAGTAATCTCTAATGGAAATAAAACGAATCAATCACACCTGATGTGATATGTCGCCTAAAACACTTGTAAGTATTTCGGCCTTTAGACAACAAAGATGCCATATATGACATGCATAAATAAATATTGGATCCGCGGACACACAACAAACACAAATATTCATCATATAATTGTTTGTCTTGGGTTAGCATCAAACCCACGACCCTCAGCGTACAAAATAGGATCACTACCATCTGCGTCATCGGGCCCCTTCTCGCCACTAATCATTCATATGAATACGTTTCATTCGAAATTCTTCTCAAGCAAATATTTAAAAAGTTCTTTAGGCATCTCCATGTATTTACACATTACTTTGCGTATGTCTATCTATAAACGTAGGTGTCCCCACATGACTCCACTTGTTATGCAACTATCTCATATTTTAGGTTTTCCCTGTTCTGATACAAGCATACGTTCATGACGTCATTATTCAGTAGGTTAATTAGGGATCAATAATAATGGATTGCATTATTCCTCAAATTTACCGTCTAAAAGAATGTTAATTGGTTAGACTTTCAGGTTTTAACAATTCAGTTGCTCTTTATATAAATTTGTACATTTGTTCAGATAAAGGGAAAACATTGAATCGTTCGGTCAACGTAAGAACTGTCTTTCGTTCATCTTCAGACTGATCCCAAAATATTAAAAATAAAAAGTTTATAATAGTTTAAAGTACTTATAAAGGTAAAGGCATCCTCGTTTGCGTACGAATCATTATAAATTATGTGTTTTGTAATAATCAATTTCGAAGTTTGTGCATTAGAGTGTAACAAACATTAATACATATTCTTAAATTATTAGTAATTATCACGCTCACGACTTTGGCGAGACACTGACAGAAGCTTTATGTGCATTGTAATTAAAAAAAGCATGTGTCACCCAAATTCAAAAAGCTTCGAATTTCGAACGCTACACATAAGCTTAATGCGAAATGTCAAGTGCGAGTTGATAGTTTCTTTCGAAACTTTTTAGTGACTGTTTATGATCACTCAGCCATATTATACAGCACCGATTTTTTTTTTAAATTAAGTTCTTTATTAAAACGTATCTTTATTATTAAAGAAGAAACAGTCATCGGTTGAACCGCACGCCGGATGTATACCTTTAGGTATAAGTAGGTAAAACGACACCGCTGCATCGTTTATGGCTAATAATACAAAAATTGATACACATACTCGGTCGTCTTGTTTATATATCGAAGTAACCTAGTTATTAAGGAAGAAAATTATGAGGATCCAATTTATAAAACAATGACAAAGTCAAATCCGTTATCAGACTTTACACTTTGATTGAGGTTATAAAAACTAGCTCTTTTAGTTACGAAATTCACATTTAAAATAAAATGGTAGTCATATTATGTGCAGTCAATCACTTTAGTAGCAGTATAGTACTTTGTCACGGTAACCTTGACTATTAGTCGTAATATGTATTGGCTCCTATTTCACTATGAAAAAGTTCTAAAGCGTAGTCAATGATTCTATTTCACGGTTTTAACACAGCAATACTAATATATATATATATATATATATATATACATATTTAACTTTATTGCACATAATGTTACAAAATGTACAAATGGCGGACTTAATGCCAGGTGGCATTATCTCCCAGTCAACCATTACACAAAACAGAAAAAAATATATATATAGTGGTGCGCACAATATATATACAAAATAGATAAACGTAAATAAACGCAATAAATGCATATGATATAAAAAATATATACATATATATATATAATAACGTACATCAGAAATAGGGTTATAAAGTAGGGAGACAGTGTTTCAGGATAAATTTATTTGGGGATTGCTTAATATTCATTGGAAGCTCGTTCCAGAGTCGTATAGCTGTCACTGTAAAAGAGTTTTTTAAAAAACTAGAGTAATGAGAAGGAGTTAAGAGAGAGAGAGTATTAGAAGAATGGAGAATACGTTCGTGAGAGGAAGATAGGAATTGGAATCTGTCCTTTAAGTAAATTGGTGCGTACGGATCAAAAAGTATATATATATATATAAACAGCATTAACAACTAATAATACTATGAACAACATTAGAGTAAGGTTTATTTATCTTTTACATCAATTTATAAATTTTATTTTTATCTACATTAGTTATTAACAATATTCACCCATATAAAAAAATCCAAAATAATTAACTTAATTAATTATACACTAAAAACGGGAAGAAAATTCGATATAGGCGTTTTATTTGTTTTAAGGTGAATTTAATATTAGTAATACCCCGCGTTTTTAAATTTATTTGTTACAAATGTACACAAGTACAAATCTTGTTTATATATGTATTACTATTTTAGGTAGGAATCTCGATTTTTTTTTGATAAATGTAATATAGACTATATTTCTTGAGAAAAATGTAGCTTTCTATCAGTTTTTGGATGCAATTCCCCGATTAGACTGTGCAGACTTCACAATAGATATAATAAACAGATTAACCTTTTTTCCTCCCAATACTATAGAATTCAATCCATCAATTAAACTTAGATTAAATTAATTTTAAATTAGAAGAATAAGAAATGTTTAATGTCGTCTGATCGCACAACGCACGCTGTGTGAACCTACTTATTGTACACTTAGTTTTAAGTTCTAGCTTCTGTTTACATATTTCACGATGCAACAATTACTGATTTACCAATAAATAAATAAATATATAAATTCCTTGAGTTGACTCGTGGACTTTCGTCCGGGCACCGTTCGAGATAAACAGTGACTAACAAAAATCTCCTCACGCTCGCTAACTGACATCCATAATTACTCATTCCATTGTTTTCATCGGGAATTACTGCCTCTCTATATTGTAGTCAACTGACACCATTTCTAAACATCGATGCGTTTATTGAGGAAGAAAATTCCCAATATCATTCATAATGCCTATTAATGAGCGACCCTATGCCGTTAGCCTTAACTGTGGAGTACCGGAGTAGAATAACGCCTCCACTATACCAGGTGTCGTAAGATGCATTTGAGGTACCGGCACCGATAGATGATGATATATCCACCTTAATTAGCGTAGCTTGCTTGTTGAAACAGGGCGGGGATGAGCAGCAGCCTATCTCGAAACTATACTTTACGATTGTCACCACGTCTAGCAAAATGCCTCCTTTCTTGGAGAGGCATATATCCATCATTGGACGTTTTTCCTGAATAGGAGTCGAAATCAGGACATTTTTACACAGACGATAAGGAATACTCTCTGTATTATCTCTCTTATGTACCAAAACACTACATACGCTCTCCCAAAACATTTCTCTTTGTACCTCACTCTCACCTTCACTTCTACACCCTCACCTTCTAGTAGGTAATTGATGATAATAATACTTTATACCAGAAAAGTAATTTGAAACTAATTAATTAAATATTATAAAGCAACCCTAGTCCGATGCGCAGTCCTAGTAAATCTCCATATAATTAACTACTATAGACTCTATGTAGGTATCTACGAGGCTACCGCGGTGTCTGCTACCTATGTATTGATTTTCACGCCCAGGGCACGCCGCTACCTCGCCATCGAAATTAGCCTTCAAATGTAAAAGCATAAGGCTTGAATTCGAATGGAACCACGACTCTGTTGAGACAAAGGTGGACAGAGTGAGTCATATTTTTGTTGTTGATCAGGCGATGGGAATTTCGGGATTCTTGCGGTGGCTATACGATGGATATTTTGGTTATATTACTAGGTATATTTTGTTGGTTAATATGTTATTGGTATAAAATTTTTTGCATTATATTTCCATATAAACGGAGAAAATTGACTGGCAATTCGGTAGCTAGCTAAAAATGTTTTTAATAAAGTTCCAATCAGTGCATACTAATATAATCCACACCTTTATAATGTTAGTACAGATAATTAACTTTTAGCGACTTGATCAATACCGTAGTACCAGTTTCTCGGATTGGATTTTTTTTTACAAACACAGCTGTTTATTACTCGCGTCATTATTTAAATAACGATTAAGTGATATGATAGATATCTCTGTGAAATCTTTATATCTAATAGTTTCAAGTACTTACTATCATTCACAATGAATACACCATCTCATTTTGTTATTCTTATAAAACGAACGTTGGCCACAAGTGAATCGACTTAGTCACCTATTGTCGAGTTTTCCTAGAAATTTAAATGAAAGCACCCTTCCTTATTACAAACAATCCATCGTTTGATTCCAACAAATATTCTTTTGTTGTTACAGACATCAAAACAGAGGAAGTTATTAAAGAAGCAAAGACTGAAGAGGAGCTAGATAAAATGGAGGAGTTGAGGCTCAACCGAACCACTAGTATTGACAGTGATAACCGTTCGGATAGGAGTGAGGACGAGGATTCTAGGAGATGCAGGAAACGGGCAGCTTCTTCGTCTCCGTCGCCGATCCCGATGGACAAGCGGATCGCACGATTCGAGTGCCCGAAGTGTCTCCTGCGTTTCGACTCGGCCAACGCATTTGACATCCATCACTTTACAACGCACAGCGATGACGCTCGAACTGATTATGACGACGTCTCCTTCGTTGACTTCGCCAGTAAAAAGTTCCCGGAAATCGCACGCGGAGTCAATGACCGCAATCCCCACGATTCCAGCACTAATCAGAGGTTCAGATGCGATTTATGCTCCCGAGACTTCCCTCTCGCGCAGGCATTAGACCTTCATAGAAAAACATGCACGGGCACTAGTAGAGTTTCCAGTCCTGAACGCGAGAGGAGAGAAAAATTTTTCGCTAAACTAGATCTAAGAAACAGGTCCTACGGTGTTCCTGGAACACTGACACCGCCAATGGACAGGTTCCCACCAAAGTTTGAGGACGGTCATATATCTTCAAACGGGATTCGACATATTGATGCTGCCAAAGATCTGGCCGACATCCAGTCCATACTGAACGTAACATCAGCTGGGAGTCTTCTAGAGAGACTGACCGGCACCAAGGTCAATTTAGGAGACGCTGTATTAACACCGCCAGATACTGGCTCTAAAGACCGAGAGCAAGAGGAGACGCAGGACAATTTTGCTGCGGAATTTAGACGGATGAAGTTGCGAGGTGAATTTCCTTGCAGATTATGTCCTGCTAAATTTCCAAACCTTCGAGCTTTAAAAGGTCACAATAGAGTACACCTGAGTGGCACTGGTCCCGGACCTTATCAATGTAATATGTGCCCTCACGCTTCCTTAGATAAGGCTGCATTAGTCCGACACATGCGTACTCACAATGGGGACCGCCCATACGAATGTGCTGTCTGCAACTACGCATTTACAACAAAAGCTAATTGCGAACGCCATCTCCGCAATAGACACGCCAAGGTCACTAGAGAGGATGTCAAGCGATCTATCATCTACCATCCATCTGAAGATCCCAATAACGACGAAGTAAACTCTAAACTTGCTCGTGACGAAGTTAAAAGGTCGCTTGCATTCCACACTCCTGAAGCTGAAAGGCGGCCTGAACCATCCGGATGTGACACTCCTCTTACACATTATACACCTAGTTTCATAACTGAAAGACATCCAGTCGCATCGCTAACCACTAAGCCATTACCTGAAACACCTTCATTGGCTCCTAGAGAAACCGAGCAACAGATGCCGAGAATCAAAGTAAAGGGAATCGGACAGTTGACACAGATACCGGAGTTTCGAACACATGAAGTTTCGTACAAGTCCAACGATGCCCACTCTGAGGTATACGATGAAGAAGCACCAGTGGATCTCAGTACAAGCGATAATAACAGCTGTGACGTTTTAGATCTTAGCAAAAAAAAACGCGATGTAGATAACGAGGAGCCTAAGGCACCACCAAGGCCATCGTTCGAACCAGATCCGGCAGCGGTTGCTGCTTCAACATATGAGAAGGCCAGATTTTTGCTAGCCCAACAAAGACTTTTTGAAAACAACATTGACCCCGCTTATTATGCGACACAACTATCACAGCTGTACGCTAGTGCAGTTCCGGGCATCCCTGGTTTATCATTGCCCCATACTTTTCCAATCAGCCCTTACTTTCTACAACCTTCAATTTTTCCTCACCCAACTGATTCACAAGAACTTGCCGAAATAAAAAAGCGAATACAAAAAGAAATCATTCGTGGCCTGAGTATGTCGGGCGGTAGACTGGTTGCCAGCGATCAAGAAACTCCAACCAAAGAGGAGCCCGAAGAAGACGAACAAAAGCCAATTATAACTCAGCCTTCGTCGCCGTCGCCTACACCTCAATCTGAATCTCCCAGATTATTTAGTAACGGTCTGGTATCACAGAACGATTCAGTTAAGATGGTAATAAAAAACGGTGTATTAATGCCAAAGCAGAAGCAAAGGCGTTATCGCACTGAAAGACCGTTTACGTGCTCCCAGTGTTCTGCTCGATTCACTCTTCGATCCAACATGGAGCGGCACGTCAAACAGCAACACCCGCAGCACTGGAGCGTCAAACGGCCCGGCCCGCGAGCCCCGCCCCCTTACCCGACATCTGACGCTCTCACCGACAGAGTCAAGTATGCTCTCTTAGCACGCCACCTAGAAAGGCCGCTGCAGCAACCAGATCGATCTGTTCGAAGAGATTCAGACGAAGTTGCCGATAATGAAGAAGACGAGGATGACACTCTCGTTATAGATGAAGAACCAGAGTCTGATCAAAAGTCTGAGGAACATTTGGCCGCGCGTAGAGCGGCAGCTGAAATTTTAATAGCCACTTGCCAACAAGAGCTACATAAAGATTTCGACCTCAAAATCACGGGCAATTTCATCAATAAGCCTGTACCTATCACGACTGAGAAAACCGAGACTGGTACTGATCCCATCCAAGTTTCCGTTGATGAACCTCTGCCTGTCCCCGTGGTACCGATTCGGAGTGACGAGGAGGAAGATGAAGAAGGTCTAGTCGCCTCTACTAGTGAAGGCAATAACTCTGGAAGCGATGAGTATAAGTAAGTATTTACCCTGTTGAGTGACGTTCTAGGAAATCGTATTAAGTTTAAATTTATTCTAATATCACATTGTAATTCCAGGTCTGAATCCGACACTAGGAATCAACTGCCGAAGAAAATTTCTGCCTACAGCTTAGCTCCAAACCGGGTAGCATGTCCCTATTGTCACAGAAAATTCCCGTGGTCGTCGTCACTGCGCCGCCACGTCTTGACGCATACCGGCCAAAAGCCCTTCAAGTGCCCACACTGCCCGCTTCTCTTCACCACCAAATCGAACTGCGACCGCCACTTACTAAGAAAGCACGGGGGCACGGCAAAGGCGATCCTAGCGGAGCCCATCCCCAATGCGGCTGCACAGCCGCAAACAGCGGCCGAAACCAGATCCGTGCCCGAGAGACCCTTCAAGTGCGCTTCGTGTCCGACTAGTACGTTCTCCACGATGGAGACACTCAAGAAGCACATGTCGGTTCGCCACGGCGCCGGGGACTCGCAGCCCTCCTCTCCCAACCCTGAGGTCAGCGACGAAGCAACCGACGGTCTAGTCTTTAAATGCCATCTATGCGAATCGTCATTCGGCGAGCGGGCCGGGGCGTTGGCGCATTTGGCTTCGTCGCACTCGGTCGAGTACGAGCAGCTGGTCAGCAAGGGTGCCTTGGACGCCGCGAGCGACCGGAGTGAGAGCGCGGACGACGACGAAAGGGGGAAGTTTCCTGATCACGCTAATAGAAAGGTACATTCATTTCAATAATGTTCTTCATTCATGTCAATTTAACTTGTTCTAGCCTGATCACCGACTACTTCTCTTATATATCAATATTAAAATGGTTTTAAATCCACCAATTAAACTTAGAATAAGAAATGTATAATGTTGTCTGATCGCACAACGCATGCTGTGTGAACCTGGTAACAATTACTGGTTTACCAATAAATAAATAAATATACGAGCTCAACCTTCTCCCTCAGGTGGTATGTGCCTTCTGCGTACGTCGCTTTTGGTCAGCGGAAGATCTCCGACGGCATATGCGTACCCACTCCGGCGAGCGGCCGTTCGCGTGCGACCTGTGCCGGCGCAGGTTCACGCTGAAGCACAGCATGCTGAGACACAGGAAGAAGCACAGGGAGGAGACTGATGACGAGGAGCCCTCGCCGCCCAACACGCCACGCCAGCCTGAGAACCTTGTTAATGGGTAAGCATCGTAATTGCGTTTTTTTTTTTCGGAATATAGATAAGCATAAAAGATTCCTTTTTTTTTAAATGGAATCTGTTTTGTTTTTGTTTTGTAAACATCACGAATCTAGTAAATAAAGCATTTTTGTCTCTTTTAGATACCGTTACCAAGATGACGACGGCTCGGGTAACGAGATTCCAAGTAACATCAACAACAACAACTCCCCACCTGCAGCGCCGTTCGAAAAGAAGATAAATTTAAATATGACCTCTCGCAAATACTCTTCGGAAGCCGAAAATGACACAGAGAATGGCAGCGATCTCATTGGCAAGCTACTAGGGATTCCCGATAAAACAATCATAAACAAACTGCTCTCTTCAGCTGACGAGGCTGCGAAATTTCTTGGAGTAAAAAAATGAGAGTACGCTTTAGTCTTCGTGACTCCAGCTAGACTCATACTAGCTCCGCGGGGACTAAAATCTAAATTTCAAACAGCAACGAACAAACCTGATACAACGCCATCTAGCAACGAGTAGATGTAACTATATAACATAAACGCGCAATCGGCGTACTGTTCTTAATTACATTTTTAATTAATTTGTAAATATATTTTTATTAGCCACTTTATCAGCTAGCTTTATCTAGGTGCCTTTAGATGCCTTAATTACTTAAGTGAAAACCGTCCTTCTTAAGCCTTAGCGTAAATTTAAAGCTTTTAATGTGGGTTATGAGCAACGAAATTTTGTTTATAGTGCCAGTCATAAAGTACATTATATATTTTGATCTTAGCGTAAGAGTAACCGTTTCTTAATCTTATGATCTTAATCATAGTTTACTATATTTTAAACTTGTATCAATACTAATGTGTAATCTAAGGTTAAAGCCAGTTTGTATTTGAAAATTGCACCAAACCTTAAGCTAGATACCAAATCAAGTTTGCATTTTCATCTAGTCGTGTTGAATATTTTCGATCACTCTATCGACCCTGTCACGACTGCCTTGCATTTCATTATCAATATTCATAATTATCTTAGTAATATAATCTTTAGCCAAACAACATTCAAAGTAAATCCAAAATTATCTAGTCACTCCCTTTTTCTTATATCTTTAATATATAAAATACCAAAATGACAGTAATTAAGGTTTTTAACAATATGCATTAAGAGTGATAAGTCAATTGACCTCGTACTATCCTACCAATATTCTGTACATTTTTAAGAACGTAAATGTAATTTTCAATATTTAGCATAGCAACTTTGATGCTTTTTCTAAACTATTTCTTCCTTCTTCTTTGTCTCTGCGTCAGCTACAGATATATAACCGGTAGCTGATATGTCAAATCTTCTCAAGTAATTATGAACTCAATTCCGAATGTGTTTCAAACTTGTTTAATATCTATTGAGGTATTTAACAAATTTGAGTATCTGTAGCCGCGTGTTTACGTAAAAGGTATTCCGAATAGCGTGTATAATTTAACATGTAATTTTATTTGCTCAAATGTATGGCATTTCTTTATCAAAAAAGACTTTATGGATAAGCTTTTAGCGTAAGTCAATATAGGATCTCTCATTTTACGCTATAAGTAATAATATGTAAGGCTTACGACACTGAAGTATAGTAGGGTGTCCAACAGTGAAACAGTCGGACACAATGAAACAGCTCGATATTTCTAAAACGCAACCTTTTCTGATTTATAATTAAATGTTTTGTATCATTTACTTGTTCCAACATCAACATTAAATTCAAAACAATTAGCCTAAAATACTGTTTCATTGTTGAATAACGGGCGTTTCACTGTGTACACCCAGGTTGAGGACACAATGATATATTTTCCATTTTTGAAAAAAATCTTTTTTGTGAGTTTTGAATTTAATAATTATGAAAACGATTAACGCAATTTTATGCCTAACCAAATAAGCTATCTTCCTGTAAAAAACTTAGGTCCATATCTAAAGAAATGATATTAATGTATAACTTTGAATTTTAGGTGTTTCATTGTTGAACACTTCACCCTACTAATTTTTTCTGAAAACCATTATATTTAGGTGGACGACATCTATTTACCATTCGGAAATATTAGGAGAATTTAACCTAGTTTTTGTTGCTTGAACTTTAAAGAGTTTAAATCAAAGATTTATTTAATATAATTTAATTTAATTACTGATTTCTTTTTTTATTTTTAATGTTGCAGCAATATTTTACTGAGTTATAAACTCTGGTTAGGTTAAGGGTAGGTTTAAAAGGTCTCCTTAAATGGATTGACGAATCATACGCTAGAATAAACCTAAGGCCCAATTTGCTTTGTACATATAAAAAATGCTATACTAGGAGAACCAAATATATCTTTGCTAGTAAGTTGTCTAATATATTAGAATACAAATTTCTATGTATATTATGTGTTTTGTCGAATTAAATTTAAAAGTAAGTATATGGTTAGTATTTTTTTAAGATTATGGTCTGAATTTGATTGTTCTGTTCTATACATGTTTCAGTTTTTAGCAATAATATCAATGAATTATGTTAAAGATGTAATAATTTAAGGTACTTAATTAAAATGTATACCAAAGTAAGTTAAATATGTTTTAATTAGTTTGAATTGGAAATCCTACTTGATGTCAATTATAGGTAGAGATGAAAAACTAAATTCAGTTTGATATTGTAATTAGAAACGTATTTATATAATTTCGGATGAAAATTTAATTAATTTGCTAGTAATAATTTAAACTACTTAATAAGGCCAATAGTTATGTTAAATTATAAATGTATTTTAATATATTATGTGTGTTAATGTGTTACATAATCGTTTTAAGTAGAAATCTCGTACTTAATATGTTAGAGTTACGTTTAGAATTATAGTTACATTATTAAACTTAAGTATAATGTGGCAACACCGCTTGGCCTTCAAACGTAGTGTTCGTGTGTTTTAAAATTGCTCCTATAATAAGTTTAATTAATTATTATAAATTATAATGTACTTACCATTATGGAATGCATGATTAATATTCTTATATTAAGACTTTAATATTCATATATTTGCCTCACATTCTTTTTGCAATATGAGTGTCGTTACTAAAACGTTTCTTTTGTGAAATAAATAATGGTGTAATATTCAATAAATAACATCTTTTATTTAAAATAATGTTACGTACCACAGTACAGTTCAGTTATATCAAAAGATTCCTATTTACTTTATTAAATTAACTACGCGGCTTTCCTGTAGCCTCTTTCTTGTGTCTCTTCCCCGTGACAGTGGGATATAAAAGTATAAAGCATTAAGTGTGCCTTTTTTAAACACAATGAACCTAAATTTTTATTAAAAAAAAAATCCTTAATCAAATCCTAAGCACCAACTTACTATTTGAATAGATACATAAGGTACCCCTCGTACAAAGTCGTCTGCATTGGTACTTCACTGTAACATATTTCTACCGCCAAATAGCATTGTATACATTGCTGTTCCGGTTTGAAGGGTGAGAGAGGTAGTGAAATTACTGGGTAAATGTGACATAGTATTTTCAGTTCACAGGGTTGACGACACGCTAGTAATATCTTTGTGATGATACGAGCGTCTATTAACTATGTGCGCGACTGTGGCGTCGCGTTGCGTTTACATTTGCGGAAGCTGTCAAATAAAAATGTAAACATAGTTTTCTTTGCAAATATAAATAAACCCAAAGATTAATATAGTATTGTTGTCATTATTTAAGTGCAATTTATTCAATAGATTTACTGTAAAATTATTATTCTTGAAACACTGGTTCTATAAACACCAAATAATACACTCAATGCCGAAAATGTCAAACCAGTTTTCATTTTCATTAAAGAAAATGAGAAGGCGGCTTTTTATAGAAACTTTACATTTTTTACTTTCTACTCTCGTTATCAAGAACTCGAAATTATTATTAAATGTCATCATCATGTAAGAGTTGTTGACCTTCTTTTATTGATAATATACCAACAAATTCTTGACCATGTGTTGATGTTGATTGATCCTTATAACCCTCATATGTGTTTTGGTCCGTGCAACAGCTTTTGTCTTTATTCTTTGAAGTACCTACTTATTTGTTGCTATGACTCTCGAAATAGATTCAATATCTACTTGGATTTTAGCATCAGTGTGATCATCATAGATGTATCGATCGCATATAAATGTGGTTTCTTTTAATATCAACTCAGAAATTAATGGGCTTGGCATCCTTTATGGGTCACAAACTGTTGTGGTTGAATAAATTCATTATCTTCTTCAATCATTTGAGGTGTTGCAGTATTTTATAGGATTTGTGTGGTTGTTGAGGCTATAAAAAACGCATAAAACGGATGTTTTCTTGCGTTGTGTATAAACAAACAAAAACGGACCAAAAAAGTATTTATAGATTTTATTTTATTTTCAACAACGCCATCTGTGTACTTTCATTTTTAAATGCCTTAATTCCGTTTGCGTTAATCTGCTTTCCACTAGTAAAGCTACTTGCCGATAGATGTCTTTTCACAAATTTAAATAATTTGTCATGAATAATGATAGTAATTGTAGACTTAAAAATATATGCACATCGCATATGCATACGCATTGGCTTAGAAATTTAATTGTAGCAAACCTATTTTTTAGAATATACATAAAACTCTAACGTTAATGGTTAAAACAATCTGAACGCTTCTAAAATCCAATTGGCATCAAACAAGCTCCCCATATAAAAAATAGGGATGCCATGTAGAATTAACTTTGCCTTCAATGAGGGGCATCTTCAATTAGGTTGCTACCTTTTCATGTCTACAAAAGGCTTTATTAGAAATGTAAATTGTATAATATAACTAATATAAATGAAACTACTTAGTAGCAATCATGAAATAACTATCATTATATAATTCTGTTAGCATGTTTTAAAAACAAACTGCTCAGAGTATGATCTTATTAGTTATTTATATATATTACAATAATTTATTAATCATCATCTCACATAAAACATAATTTTTGATCATTACCATAACGCATTAGTTTTTACATTATTTAATTTAAATATAATTAACACCTTTTAATATATTTTTGAAATTAATAACAAGTTTGACAGTAACGCTGGTAACCCCAATAGTGAATGAAGGAATTTGAAGAAATAGAAAGAAGTCGCTAATTTATGTTAGACGGCGTCTTTATTTTGAGTTTCAATTGCTTAACTTTTGTGATAGTTTCGAAATATTAAGCAGTGTCCTTGAATAGCATTTTTAGGTAGTTCGGTACGTACAAGGCTTTTTAATTATTCTTTCAACCATTAAAATGTATTTCATGCGCTTGTTTTCTATGCATTCCACATAGTGACGTATCGAAAATTGCATTTTTTTCTATTCAGTATTTTATAACATCCATAACCTAATGTTTTCGTTGATGCATGTAATAAGTTGCTGTTATTGATATGATTTTACATAATTTTTCACTTTATTTACATATGTAAATTTGTTTTACAGTGTAAGAAAAGTATACAATATGGGCGACCAGCAATTTTTCCTGAAATGGAACGACTTTCAAACTAACATGGTCACTTCTTTTAGGCATTTGAGAGACGAGAAAAGCTTTACAGATGTGAGTTGTTATTCTATTTATCTCATATGCTAGATTCCTTGCACAGGTTACCATCTATAATTACTTTATTTATATTACTATCTTCTATTGTAGAGTAAACAATTTACTATTCTTTAATTTTAGGTGACACTGGCCTGTGAAGGACAGACATGTAAAGCCCACAAAATGGTTCTTTCAGCTTGTAGTCCTTACTTTAAAAGCTTATTAGAGGTAAGTGAGATCTATGTACTACAAAATAAGAAATAAGAGATTTGTTCCTTTATATATATGTATAGGTCTACCATAAGAACTTGCTTAATGCCATTTCTCGTGTAATTTTACCCAGTTGTCCATGCAAAATGTGTTACAAAACTCATTGTTAGTGATTAGTAATGTAATTATAAAAAAACATTTAAGCTATGTTAATTTATATACATGTGTACACAATATTATACATTTACATGGTTATTTTTTGATATTTATGCATTCAGTATGTATAATAGAAAAATATTAAAGTGTGGTATATTTTGCTTTTTATATTATTTGTTCTTAATTTTGGTTACATAGTTCACAATAATAATAAAAAATAAGTCAATTTGTATGACTTTGGATATTAGACCTCTGAAAAAAAGCAAATTATCAATAATTCATCATTAATTAATCAATTCCAAATTAGCACAAATAAATATTTGTGCTAATTTGGAATATATGTGAGGGTATATATGATGCATGAGAAGGATGGTGCTTGGGATGAAAGGTAGATGGAAGAATATGTCTTTCTCCATACTGCCAACTATTTGTATACAAAATTTTAAGAAGGGTTGAGTTAATAAAATTTGAAAAGATAACAAGCAAACTTATAAAAAATTATAATATAATATTGTAATATATCATATGTTGGGATGTAATTCAGAATATAGAGGACTTACACATGTCAAATGCAAACAGCAGGATGTTATGTTGCAACATAACACCACTGTTATTTGTGCTGTGTTATTGTAATATTACCAGTATATGTACACATGACTACAGATGAAACTGTACAAATCTCTTAAATTTCTTTAACCAATTTTTAACTTAATTTCCTTTCCATAGAGTTCACTTTTAATTGAGATACCTTGAATCTCACACCACATTCACACTTTTATTTGAATGCCTATTATGGGCACTTTATTTTTAAAATGTATAATGCCACAGATGATATCAAGGATTGTAATGAACAACATGAAGTTTGTCTGATACTGACTGACTGATTACTAGTGTGGTTTAGATATTATGCAATCATGCAAAACTATTGCTTGTGATGTTCTAGGTGGTCAGTCTATTGCAACACTTAAGTACCATTGCATTGATAGATCTAATTTAATATGTAATTAAAATACCACTACTTTCTAAAGTATACTTGTTCTAATTATAAGTCTTAAGTTAGATTAAGTGTTTATGTAGATATGTTGTAACAATTACTATTCCCATGTCCTACTAATAATAAAACTAGTTTTAACAAGTATTTCTTATTTTTTTAATACTTTGTTGCTGTTGAAATCTTGCAGTAAAGAAATATGTCAACTGATTAATAAAAAAAATCTTCAAAATCCCCAGGAGAACCCATCGAAGCATCCCATCATCATCCTGAAGGATGTTTCGTACCTCCACCTGCAGGCGATCCTAGAGTTCATGTATGCAGGCGAAGTCAATGTGTCGCAGGAACAGTTGCCCGCCTTTCTCAAGACTGCCGCAAGACTCAAGGTCAGTGCAAGGCTGTTGCTACTACATGTACACAGATAATAAATGATTTCGACATTTCTATTTCGATATAAATATATGGTTAAAATCACTCTTTCTTGTTCGAATGCATGCGGTGTTTTCCAAAAAGGTTGTTATATGTAACATAAGAAAATAGTTTTATATTTGTTCAAAACCGTGTAGGAATCGTGGGCGATCTAAATAAAAAAAAATAGTTATTCTCCAAACTACTGAACTACACTCAATGCTATACAAATTCTGCAAAGCGGTTATAAAGTATTTACCAGACCTTAGTATAACAAACTTCGACACACGACCGCTAAAGTTGCATTATAGGCGCCATCTGGGTTTGGCCGCTAGTCATGTTAAGCTCGGATGTCTTCTGGAGACCCTTCCATGTTTGTATTGATGATGGATGATGAAAATGCCCAAGGCATTAAATTCCTCCAAAAAAGCTAATAATGGCTGAAGTGTCTATACCTGCTGAATCTATAAGAGGTAAACCCTGGCATCATTTAATCTAATCGTCGTCTTCTCGTATTCTGCTAGACTGCAAAATTGGATTAATATATGCTCTAATGTTGCCAGACTCACCCAAACCTTCCTTACCTAAACAAATAACTTAACTGTATCCCACAATGGCCTCCTAGAGCATAGGGTTCAATACTTATTTTTACTAGATAAAAATACGTCGCCGAAGATAGTATGTTATATTGACTAGTAATTTGCCCACGGCGGGCACTGTTGTTTGGCTGTGCAAATGAGTGTACAAAAATACAGTGAAGAACCCATAGCAAGGATTCTACCTAAAAAAAACATTTATAATATCATCCATATTGAAATGTTATTTTTTCAGGTGAAGGGTCTAGCCGAACCACCGCCGCAGATGCCCAGCATCAAGCGGGAAGGGTAACCCCACAGTGAAGTGACCTAAAGACTTTAGTGACCAGAGACACAAATGTAACAAACCAATACCCCACAGTGAGTATGTCGCGATAGGTACTATGGCCAATGAGCATAGCAATAATTATTCAAATTAAATGGTAAGAATGTTATGTGATCTTAATATATGATCTTATCTCTGATGGTGTGTGTGATGGAATTATGTCTATGTAATCTTGTAATGCTGTTGATTGTGTTCGGTCTCACATTAATGTTACTTAACAAAAGCACCGAACAGGGGATAAGCTATTTCTTTTTTCTGTTATGTATATTTACTAGGACAGTTAAATAAATTACTAAATACTTTACAAATATACAGATTACATAGCTATTAAGTTTAAAGTTGACATTCAGTATGATTTTATTGGTACATTTTGTTTCTAATTTTAATTTTACATCTATCTAAATATGATATAGACACATTTAATGTTCTATTTATACAAATAGGACATTAAATGTAAACATTTTGACAATTAACTCTCTTCTGTAAATTTAATTGCCTTAATATGAAACATTATTAAGTTATTTCTTTTTTTCAAACTTTACCTTTTCTTTTTATAAAATTGTTTTGGTATCTCTTATTTTGCATTTTTATTATTTGTACTATTGTAGGGACCAAAAATGATGATTAAGATAAAATCGTAGTATAATTCCGTCTAACTGATCTACGGTATGTTTGTGTCATGTATTAAGATCTGAAATTATTTTTGTGTATTGTTATATTAATAAAACCAAAATAACCCTATAATCATGTTCAATAATATTAAAAAATCAAAATATACATTGCATAGTGCCTAAAGCTTGACCATAGAGAATCTCTTTCATTCATAATAAATAAAAGGTAAAACTTCAAACAAAGTGAACTATTTCCTAAAGATTGGACATTATTGGTCGATATCACTTGAGTACAATAATTAATGAACTCGATTGTTACACGTCGATGCTTCACAATGCTATACTATCACGATCGTCGCTTTGGTATATCATACACACCACACTATCGTATGTATGGATATTTTTAATTCCAACTATATCAGAGCGACACGGTTAAAAGCAATTCAAAAGACGATGGTACCAATTTAAAAACTAAAGTTTTTAAATCCGGCCTGTTGTATTTTAGCTGCACTGTCTCGGATCTTAAGAATCCGGTGTCTATGTCGCTTCTTACAGTACCTGGTACAGTGTACAAGTACCACCACCTTTGTACCACCTGCTCTGAAATTATCACACGAGACTTACGTCGGAATCGATCAAAACTATCGCCAGTAGCTTATACCAAGTATGAGGCCAGACAAAGTGTTACCGACCATTTAAAAATCTGTCTTCTTCTCAAGGTGTAAAGTGGACTTTTAAGGGTCATTTAAGTGTTTTTGTACTCTAAAACTGCAGATATGTATCTTTTTCTTGCCTCGTATAGTCTATGATACTCCAAAGCGACCAATACATAGTTTTAGATATAGTTTCGTTTGTATACATAACAGATTGCATTGATGTGGTAGCATAAACTACCTCCGGGCACCAATCCCCAAGTTACCTTGCGACCAAAGTGAATTAGATGTACTACCCGAAGAACGTTTGTCGGTACTGTTGTAAAAATGTAGCGTCTCTATATTTTGTTGAAAGAATTGTATGCTTTGAAAATATCAGTTACGACATTTTTAAAATTTTACCGACTTTTTAGTCTATGCTAGTACATCAATGCGCTATAGATCTATCCACCAACGGTTGCCTTACGATTATTTACGTAACAGACTAATTGTATGTCGATTTTTATAAATACATGTATGCACATGTTTAAGAAAGGAACAATACATAAAATGTTAAGTGAAAAAACCTTCAGAATCTCCTTTGAGAATAGAGGAATATTGCGTAGTTTAATGGTATAAGTAAAAAGTGTATAAAGCTAGAATATCACTTATTTTTATGAGTTTATTTTATTACTGATTTTGACAATTACATTTTCTTCTTAAATGAACAAGTGTAATATAATTTTAAATTAGCCTATGTATACAATGATCAGAATTAAATAAATTGGTTGTCACTTCACCACCGTACTGATATTGTGTATATGCTAATAAAATTGTATATAATATGTAATAAAAATCGACATAAAATTATAAGCATTGTAGTCTAAATGACACCGCTTCAATAGCGTTTAAAGTTGTCGTTGTCACTCTTTTGTAAGATGAATCGCAAATACCTCTATATAATATGTGAAATCGTCGCAATGCCGAGTTGATAATAAGTTGAATCTGTAATTTTTAGGTAAAACGTACAATTAGGAATATGCACAATTTTTTTTATTTAAAAAATAAATAAACCATACCGTTTCGGAGATTTTGAGAGCGAGCTTCACGCGTGTCGTCATAAGATGTAACAACTAGGAACATTATGAATAATTTCAGCCATCCGATAAGACCAAAGATATTAGAATCCGACGTCACATCACCATTGGTACGATATGGCCAATTGCGTTTCAACTAGCATTTAATGTTTCACATTTTTTTACTCTTCATAATAAAGACTATTAACATTTAATTTATACAAATTAACAAATATGAGATAGTAGTAATATGGTAAACCAAAAAAGCTATAAAAAATAAATAGAAAGCTACCTGAGATGCATATTCCCTAAATAAATCTTTCATTGATAACATGTACTATGTGTGGTACCAATTCAATGATATCGAACAATAATTAATTTTATCTAATATATTGCAGTGGAACATTAAAAGTACAGATTCAACACAATATTTTATATATATAATTGATTATATAAAAAATATACCAAATTCGCCGTTGTATGAGCAATAATTTGTACATATCTTCATGGGTAAATATTTTTTTATGTACCGTCCTTACATCAGGGCCCTTTAGGTGAATTTGGTCTGGCATTCCGACAGTTTGACCTCACGTTTGAACTCGAGTGACCTGTGTCCTGCACTTGGAAATATTCAGATTTTATTTTAACAATTTCGATTACATTGTTTGAGTTCGTTCTGGAAGCCACTTGGTGTCTTTGAGCTTGAATGCACCCTTACTCTTGACTAATACAATTTGCCTTAACTTATTTAGCATTGCAACATTAATGGGACAGCAATATTTTTTTCTGGCAAGTCTTGCATATTTCTCCACTGTCAAACGGAAGTGAAGTGAAGTGGTTTGCAGTTAATGTATGACATTGTTAAAATAAGACTGCTTGTCCCGTTCGTTTTGTAATAGAAAGAGGAGATGCATTTTGCTTTAGATTTAATTTTAGATGAAGTGTGAACTGGCAGTGACTAAAAAATGCTTTGATCAAATTAAATGTCCTGTTGTTAAAATAAAATTCGGAATGATATCTTTTAATTTCTATTCTTAATTAATTTATATTCCAACCAAACTATTCCGATGTTTCTGGGTCATAGTATCTCTGCTTCGAAGTATGAATGAGTATTGCAATTATGCATGTATCATTTTATAATAGAAATTGTGTTTTCAATTTTACTTTTTTTGTTTCGGCAAATTTTTATTTTATGAAATGCAATAGAATTTAGTACAAAGTAGAAAAACTTCAGTTTGTGCTTTTAACGTGTGACTATGGATACTGTTCTACGGCGTATTAACACGTTGAGCATTTTTTAATCATGTTTTTGTTCAGAGTCCGCGGCATATTTTTTATATTTTTAAATGAATATGATGGAGCATTTCATTTAAAGTGACAAGCGTTTTCGTTGTTTATAAAGGTTGGTGCTCACCGGAAGCATTTATATTTGATTGCACGGATTTCATACGGATATATGAATAGTATTGTTTCGGATATCAAACTATTTTAGTTACGGATATCAAATTATTTTAGTTGCGGATATTGCAATTTTGGGACATTGCAAATGTAACATATATTAAAATTATTTAACTACATTTCTGGGATACTATTTTGAACTACAACAAGATATTTATGACATTATAATAAATACAAAAACAAAAAAACTGTCATAATAATGAAACACTATGCACCGCCTCTATCTGAAATTATACGAATAACTAAGATTTATTTACGGATTCTTTTTGTTTCGGATATCCGATAATTTGGTTACGTAGCTATATCCCTACTACATTGGACATGTTGGAGTTAGCATAACCAGAATTACCTAAATGCGTTAGGGACAAAAAAAGAAACCAAACTAATCGGACCCTGCAGGTTCGTTACTTACCCCAATGTTCCCGGCGAGTGCAGCCAAGTTGAATATCACTAGAAATGTGTGCAATGCTTTATCTTTCTTTATGTGTTGAATATAACCAAGTAGGATCTCAGTTTGAAATATTCCAGAACTCTGCATACTTTTGTGATTTTGTATGTTGACCTTTAATTGTAAAAGTGTAAGTTTCAATTTAGGGCGATATCAACATTTCTTCAACTTTTGTACGATAGCATTTTCTCTTACTGCCATTTTTTTCTGTTAACCCGCACTTAAATGTAGGATCTGTAATTGTTAGAGAATGTTGTATAAAATGTAAATCGAAATATTTTTAGACAACAAAATGAAAGGTATGCGCTGATTAATAGTTTGTGAAAAATAGTTTGTAACTATTGAAATTATGAAAAGATTTGTAATTTTAGATAATACAGAAATTAATTACTGTAATCGTGAATGTTTTATTTGTTTTACTTCGACTACCAAACTCATAGACGCTGTAAGTTCAATTACTCGGCCACACAAAAAATACTAGTGTAAATCTGTTTCGACTAAGCCGAACTAAGTTTGTTGACACCTGGCATGCTTGAATCCTAAGAAAGTACATAATGAACCTGGAAAAAATCCCATGGGATACAAATTAAAGCGAAGATCACATGGACGGAGAGGAATCATAAATGTATATAAGTATATATTTATTACATCATATTCACCTATTGTGCCCATAATAGCCGCGTTGGGTAATCGCAGATCGCAGCTTTCGTGACGGGGGCGCCGCTGCCCATCCCAGCCCTGTGCATTTGAGGTACGAGAGGTACTAGCAGAGCAGAATTTTACCTCCCCCTGTACCAGGTGTCGTAAGAGGCGACTAAGATACCAGAACCGACAGATGGCGGTATATATACAACCGATACAGTGTTACTCAAATATAATGAATTATCAGGAAATTAATATTAAATGAATACTAGCTGCCCACGACTTCGTCCGCGTGGAATAGTTTTATTTGGGTACCGTACCTCTACCTCAACTTATATAAACTTAGAATGTCATGTTTATTTATATCGAATCAATAGCCTAAAAAATAAGTTTCAAGTTTCTAGCTCTAAAAATAGCGATACTTCCATACAACTCTTCATCTCCCTTTTCGACTCCTTACAACCCTTATTTGTAATTCAAAAATGTCCTTTCTCAAGGTCTAAAGATTGTCTGTGCCAAATTTCATCAAAATCACTTGAGAGGTATAAGCGGGAAATTGAACAGACAGACAGAGCTACTTACGCATTTATAATATTAGTAGGAAGAACCGAAAACTAACATCCGAAATTAACAATTAAAATTATTACCTTAAAAACAACTTTTATACAGCGATAATCTACAATCCAACACATTCTACGGAGTTATGAGAAACAAGGAGTTATAATAACGGATATTAAATAAATAATCAATTTGATAAAAAACAGCAATTTATTAATTTTTACATCACAATAAATTCGAAAATTAAGAATATATATGACATTTTGTTTAAAATAACTAGCACCGTAAAAATAAATCAATATAAACTATAAAAATATAAATATACCTTCAGGTAATATGTGAGAATGAGACTAAATTGGAATGATACATTGCACAATAATAAATGCCAATAAATACAAACAATGAAAATATATTTTATAATATCTATTAAAGGTTATTTTTTTAACAATCATCTCTTAACTATGAATATTTAATAATTTACCTTCCTATGTTTATATTAGTGGTTGTATTTAGATAAAATCCTAACAAATTTATTATACGATATTTTTAAAAGAAGACATTCCGTGTTGGGTCAAACAGCCATCGAAATCAACTTCAAAATTCATGGCTCGCCTTCGCCCTACAGGTTTCCCATGGCGCTCAGAACGCAGGTATAGTTTATAGTGGTTATTTACTTAATGCATATTATTTCTTTGGTGAATCACCACATTAATAAAATATTTAAACTCCAAAAGATGGCAGTTGCACTGGTTACTGGTCAAACGTGCTTGCGGACAACCGACGGCGCCCAGGGCGCAGGCAAGTATAGACATGTATATTACATACCTTAATTTATTTATTTTGTATAAGACTTCAGGCGCCCTTATTATATACGTCAACTGCAGACCGCACAGGTTACTGGCGCTAGCGTTCTTAATGATATGGCGACGCTAGTTTTTTACAATAATTTATTTTGCAGTAATAAATATCCCTTATACGAAGCATAAAAAATAAACGGTAACTACCCGAACATCTTTGGAAAGTAAAAAAGGAACATTTAAACATAAATAATTTACACTGGTAACTAAAAAGCACTTTGGTACAATGTAATGCAGTTATTAAAAAAATATAACATATTAATATGGCAACATAAATAGGAACATCTAATTTAAATATATGATCTCCCGCTTTTACATTAATATTCGATAACTTTCTATTTAAATGCACATTTCCGACTTTTATTTCTAAATTCTTGTACCTCACCTGTCCATAATATTTATAATAGTCAACATATATGACATTTGTCATGTTATTTTATTTAGAATTGTTTACAAAATATTATTCAATAGAATCTAGGTTTGTTACTGTCGCTACCTACATTTTCTAGCATTTTGAACAAACTAATGTAAATATTCTACAACCAACCTATATTCAAGCTGGCCCGCACGATCTAGGCGCCCAAGGCGAACAACGTAAAAACATTTTAAAAAAATAAACGAAATTCGATCCCGGGTCTTAAAAAATTATGAAGGCCGGCCAATAATTAACGTTCCTGCTTGCAAATATTTTCAATTACATAACGTACATAACGATTTTTGATCAATAGAAATGCTATTCGTCAATGACAACCCCCCTCCATCCCTCCTTCCGATAAAAAATATTAGCGCCCTGGGCGACCTTCGCCGTTGCGAGCCAGCCGTTCACTGGAGCGATCGTACCGTGAGTTATCTCTTGAATCCCTTGGGGTTATTGCTCTGCCACCGCCAGGTGTCCCGGCACATGTCGTCCAGCGTCCTTGTCGCGCGCCAGCCGAGCAGGCGGTGCGAGAGCGAGACGTCCGCATAGTTGGCGGCCACGTCCCCGGCGCGGCGGCCCACAATTTTGTACGGGACCTTGCGCCCGCTCGCCGCCTCGAACGCCGCTATCATTTGGAGTACTGAGTACCCGGTGCCGGTGCCTGCAACAACAATATATGGCATTTTCATATCTTACACACATACATCAGCCTGTGTCCCATCGGGGTAGACAGAGACTATGAATCTCTACTTGCTACGATCTTGGCAAACACGCTCGTTTATTCTTGGTACTTCTGACCTGGCCCTTCTTAATGCCATATTATATAATATATATTATTTTTCATATCATAATACATACCTGACTAGTAGTGGTAAGTGTAGCTAGTAGTAGGGGAAGTCGCTTAAAGTACTTGTATTATGGACGAGAGACAACAGAGGAATCACAATTATACAACTTAATCTATTTAACACCCAGACACAGAAAAAACACATATATCATGCGGGGATCGTACCCACGTCCCTAGGTGTAGAAGATAGTATCACTAGCATGTGCGCCATCGGGCCCCTTATATCAGTCGTAGGACATTCACTGTTAGACGAAGGGTGGCCCAAGAGAATTTTCCACATATTTCAGGGGTGTCCCCCCCTTGACCTGACCTGTTGCATTTACGCTACGTCTGTGTCGCTGTGTCTTGGGGTACCGGCTGAGTAGACACATAGCTGCCTTCATACCAGGTGGCATAAGAGGCGACATAAGAACCATAATCGACAAATAGCAGTATATCTACCCGTAACAGCGTGGCTTACAGGGCGGGGATGGGCAGCAGCATTCCCGTCGCAAAACTACTGTTATAGGTTAATTCCCTCTTTCATGAAGAGGCATATGCCCAGCAGTGGACGTTCTGCGGCCGCGATGAAGAAGATGATGATGATATACCGCCATCTGTCGGTTTATGACCCCTGGTGCAGACGAAGGCACTATTCTCTTCTGTAAATAAATAACAATGAAGATGGTCTTACCCAGGTTAACAGCATGGAAACCCCCGAAGCCGGTCTGCGTGAACAGCTTGATGGCCTTCACGTGACCTTCGGCCAGGTCTACCACGTGGATGTAGTCGCGCACACCGGTGCCGTCCACCGTGTTGTAGTCGTTGCCGTACACCAGCAGCTCGCTGAGGCGGCCTACCGCTACCTAGGGTAGTGGACATATTTTGGATGCTATACAATAAGATAGCATTTGTACTAGATATTTATATCAAGTCCTTCGGAAAAAAGTCTGTATTTAATTTTATTTTTTAATAAAATTTTTATAATACGAGGACCTTTCAAAACCATTGTAACGTCGTGAAACTTGATAAATATTAAAAAAGCATTCTCACGAGATTTAGTTAATTAGTACAGCCTTATGACGATATCTGATTTAAAGTTCGATAGAATAGTAAATCTACGTACATCTAACGAACTGAAATTAAACTCCTTCAATAGAAAACAATGAATCAATAGATCAATCCATCATCATCAAACCAGCCATTGGGAGTCCCCAAAAAAGGGGGAATGTTGCCCATAATTGCCGCGCTGGGCAATCGTGTTGGCAATCGCAGAGCGCAACTATCGCGACGGGGATGCCGCTTCCCATCCCCGCCTTGTGCATTTGAGCTGCACTATTCCGGGTATATACCGCCATCTGTCCGATTTGGTACCTTAGTTGCCTCTTACGGCACCTGGTACAGTGCGAGCTACATGGTATATCCATGCAAGAAAGTCAGCTCAAATGTACAGGGCGGGGATGGGCAGCAGCTTTGGGGAGGCCTATATCCAACAGTGGGCTTTTAATGGCTGGTATAATGATGATGCTTATACATATCTTTCTAACTTTAAGACAATAGTATGTTAGCGCCGACACCGGTATGGGTTTTACTAGCGCTACCACTACCTAGGTGGTGATGGTAGAACCTTTATCACTACCAGTTTTTCTTACAGATTCCTTACAGGTGGGTCGCGAAAAGCTCCTGTAGTAAACTTAGTTTTAAGACATGTCTGGTACCGGCAGAGTAGTGTCTGTGTGAGGTGAGTTTTATGACCCCTTGGGTCATCAGGGTCGTCAAATATTAATGTTATGATTTATTACTTATTTCATAACTGTTTTACTGACGATTCAAAAGTGCTTGTAATGGGCCTGCCTGAATAAAGTATAACTGACTTTGACTTTAACTATCTTAAATTATTCTATCTACATATTTAAAAAGCCATTAAAATCAGTTGCGTGTTTTAAAGATCTAATCATTCATAGGGACAGATATAGCGGAAAGGAATTTTTTTATACTATGTAGTCGTTATTTTGATCATATGCTTATATTGTTTTTATTTTTTACTAGCTAAGCCCGCGTTATATAAACTTTGAATGTCATGTTTATTTATATCGAATCAATGGCTTGAAAAATAAGTTACTAGTTTCTGGCTCAAAATAAATAAAAAAATTGGTTGCCTGTAAAGTTTGAGTGCCTTTTGAAAGCCTTTGAGTGGTAAAATAATTTTAATGTGAATATTCATTCGTATAGTAGGAATAAGGATGAAATATGCTATAGGTGTATGCCTATCTCTCTCGCTCTGTCTCTCTCGCTCTTAGGCGGGCTAACTGTGCTCGAGTGGAAAGGACGCGTGCCTTTCAGTTTTTATGTCTGTCTCTCTCGCTCTTAGGCGGGCTAACCATGCCCGAGCGGAAGGGACGCGTGCCTCTCACTCGCTCTCATTGAGAGCGCATAACGTGAGCGGAGCGTAACGCAGTTTCTTGATGTGTCACCCGGCAAACCAATTTATAAGACGTTGTCACGTCAAAATAGCGATACTTCGACCCCTCACAACCCTTTTTTCGAATAAAAAAATAGTCTTTCTCAAGGTTAGACCTTTTTTCTGTGACAAAATCATCAAAATCGGTTTAGAGGTTTAAGCGGGAAAACGTAACAGACAGACCGACAGATAGAGTTACTTTCGCATTTAGAATATTAGTAGGGATTTTTATTTAGATTGCGTTGACTCACCTGTGAAATGTAAGGCATCAAGTTGTTCGGTATTCCGCTGGGGTCTTCCCCGATCCTTCCGCTGTGATGTGCGCCCACCGGGTTGAAGTATCGGAGAGAAATGATCATCCATTTCTGAATGAATAACAAAGCATTAGTACCCAGTTGTGGAGTAGCGGTAGAGCTGAATAGTACCTCACGTTAAACCAGGTGTTGTAAGAGGTAGCTAAGGTACCGGAACCGACAGATGGCAGGTTTGGCAGCAGCATTCCAGTCTAGATGCGACTACCACTGTTCAGCATGACAACTCTTGAAGAATCGTATTTTTAACAGTACACTTCTAATAGCTGATATTATGATGATAGTGATCATGGCGATGAATGTAAGGACAAAAAATATACAGCAGAACTATACTCGTACATGTGGTCTCTAGGTAAATAAAGAAGGACAATCCGTGATTACTTTGGACATTTTTGTCAATTAGAAAATAGAAAACGGTAGAAGTGACCGACCAATACCAATTCTACTTTAAAAGCGATGAGCGATCACAAACCAAGGCATAAATGTCTTACCGGATCACTTCTACAGATGTCCTTCATAATTTCCTCGCAGAAGAACTTGGACTTGCCATACGGGCTGGTGAGGTCTTTGCCCGTGGGGTGACCTTCGTTCAGGGGCAGATATTCTGGCTCTCCGTACACTGTGCATGAAGAGCTGTAGACTAGCTTGTACACGCCATACTTTCTCATCACCTGGAATTGGTGGATTATGAATAATTATGGGGAACTGTTGGACCCATCTGAATTGCTGGACTAAGAAAGATTTGGCGTAAGGCACCTAAAGGTTCTAGTAAATATTAGCATGCTGTTAACATCTTACATTGAATACATCGTTACAACAAGAACCAAAAGGACCAAGATAAACAAGAGTGTATGAAAGGACTAATGCGAGTAAAGGTAGCGAGGTATACCATGTCGTAACAAATGGAGTTCCATAGTTTCTACCTCTACCCGATCAGACACAGGCGTGATGTGTTTCTATGTCATCTTACTAATTATCGTAAACGAGTCTAACATTTACTTTGTAAATTACTAAAGAGATATTCTTACCTCGAACAAAGTGCAGGTTCCAGAGATGTTAGCCTGGTAATACTCCAACGGCTTTTCCACAGACTCACCGACGGCCTTCAAAGCTGCGAAGTGGATCACGCAGTCAATGCTGTGCTGGAAGAATATGCTGCATAAATATTCCGACTGGTCTGCTAATCATTATTCCGGTTTGAACTACCAAAGGAGAATAGTACGTCCCGCTGTACCTGTTGTAAGAGGCGACTTAGCTAGCGGAACCGACAGGTGGCGGTATATCGATCCGAAACAGCGTAGATCAAATGCTCGGGGCGGGAATGGGCAGCAGCATCCCCGTCACGAATCTACGCTAATGTGATCGCCAAACCCTATAATGGGCAATATTCCACTTTTCTTAGGGTCCTATATACATACAACAGTGGACGTTCAACGGCTGATCTCATGATGAAGACATTTAAGTCAGAAATGTGGTTGATACATTTTTTTGATGTGTTTGTATTTTTTGTTATGTGGGAAACTAATTACTACGCTACCGAAGGGTAGGAGGGGAGGGCGCGCCTCTAGGCTCGACCACACTTTACCAGGAGAGATGAGCGAGGTCACTCGTTGATGGATCCTATGCCCAAGCGAGCACTTTTCATGGAGGCCCTCAGAGCTACAAATTAGGTAATTAAAGGGCAAATTTACGACTGTTCAGTTCAGCAATAGTTATGTGGGATAACATTAACAAACATTTTGACGGGTCCACAGGCAACCGCATTTTCCGGAAAGCTACTCTCTGCGATTGTTACCACGTTTGCCCAGCGCGGCAAAAATGAGCAAACTCCCCATTTTTTAAGAGGCCTGGGTCCTGGTATCCTATAAATACCTAAACATATTTTAAATATATATCGTACATGTTGCTTACCTTTTCAAATATCCTGCTCAATCCCTCACCATCCCTAATATCGACGTCATAAAAGTGTATCTCCTTGTTCGTCAGATCTTCGATGATCTTCAGGGGCTCCGGTTTCTTTTGTCCATCCGCTCGGTGTGCATTGGACAGGTTATCCACCACAACTATCTCGAACTCCTGGTTGTCAGCCTGCTTCTCCAAGAGGGCTGCCACTGTGTGACTGCCTACGTAGCCGGCACCACCCGTCACCAATATTGCCGGCGTCATATCTACGCTGCAAATGCGATATTCAATCTAGTTAAGTCTCAAATGCGAGGTTTAGTGTCACCCGACGCATATTGTAGATAAGTAATAATTCTATGTTGTGAATCATGTATATTACAAATACTTGTGTTTGTTCTGTGTCTGGGTGTCAAGTATGTATTAAAGTATTACCTATATTAGTGAATTCTATATTATCTGATGTCCATAACACATGTGCTTCTTATCTCGGAGTCAGAGTAGACTTAAGCAGAACAGATTTACGCGCGTAGATTTCATTCCCTCGAGAATACTAAGTAATATTAGTAGCCTAAGTTACTTTTTATACCATTAACTATCTCCTGATAAAAGTCTCGATAATATTAGTTTAGCCGTTTCAGCGATTAGCTGCAACAGAGAAACAAAAATATATATGTATACTTTTGTCTTTAAATTGACACTTTAAATAATAGCGATCTCACGCGACTTTTTAAGGGGTGGGGGGGGGGGGGGGGGCTGGTGACATTTTTGCTAATTCAGGCACCAGATTCTTACAAATATGTAGTTTAAATATTTTTTGTAAGTTTAAATAAATGATTTTATTATTATTTGCGTGCGGTTGAATCAGCTGTTATGCCGTCAAATCGTACGAGTACATACAACCTTGATAATCGGCCTTTGTAAAACAGCACCACGACTAAACCGTTCCGAAAGCGCGCTAAAAATGCGCATGATCTCAACAGCGCAGCGTCAGAAATGTTTTATATTCAACTGATAATGAAACTATAAACATTGACCACACAAATCGGCCTTAGAACAACAAGTAACGTAAATCACTCAAACCAACTTATACCTTCACTATAATATATTGATTTGACGGGCCCGATGGCGCAGATGGTAGTGATCATATCTTGTGCGCCAGGGCTCGTGGGTTCGATTCCCATCCAGAGCAAATATTTATATGATAATATTTGTGTTTGTTCTGTGTCTGGGTTTTACATATACATATGTATATTTACGTAGTATATTTGTGATACCTCTGTTGTCTGGCGTCTGTAACACAAGTGCTTTAAGCAACTACCACGGTGTCAGGTCAATGTATAAGATTTTGTGGGAATTTATTATTACCAAATTATTATTACGGGTTATCTCTTAGGTATAGACTTATATCGCGGACTTTTTTATAGTGTAGGTACAATACCATAGTAAACAAAGCAAGAAATCAACCCACCCAAAATTGTCGAAACATCGCCATCAATATTAATCTATAATCACAAGCCATTGAGTTCATAATTGATAAAAAAAAATACAGATTTACAGACGACATCACATTAGAAACATCTAAAATTATGAGAGTTCCTCAACTATATTAAGCATGTATTTTACAAATAAACCTCTTAAACCTAAATTACTATATATCTATTAAAAAATCGCATTAAAATCCATTGCGTAGTTTTTTTAATCTAAGTATATATGGGAAAAACCAGCAGAAAGCGACCGTGTATTATACTATTTACACCCCATCTCATAATATGAATCTGAGATTAAATCGCTTAAGGCACTTGTGTTACGGACATCAGACGACAGAAGAATCAGATATAATACTAAAATACATATATTAATTATATTATGTCCTGTGTGGGTGGGATCCAACCCACGGTTCTTGGCGGAGAAGATAGGAATACTTCCCAATGCCAATCCGGCCCATTTTTAATAAGATAGTGGCAACAAAAGCCCGCCTGATGGCAATCGGTTTTCTTAGCATAACTTCTATAATTTCCTTTCTCGTTTGCCCTCCACACTGGCATTTCAAATACTTCACACACATTCTTTCGTAGAACAGTATACCGCGTTCGTCAGCGTATCCGTGCAATACCTGTCTCTCAATGGATAACCGACCGCACCAGTGCGGCCAATTCCATCTTTAAAAACAATTAGTTAACTGTCCTCATGGACTGCCACTCGAGCTGTGATCCGATCTCAGAGGCGCCCTCGAGTGATAGTCGTTGGTTTTGCCACGATCCCGTGAACTACATAATGCTAAGAGTACGGTAAGCAACAGATCAACCTACTCAAGTTTGTCAAATTTGTACAGTCAATTTTAAACTCAATGGCTTGCTTTTATAGATTATTATCGATTGCGATGTTTTGACACATTTGGGTTGGTCGATCTGTTGAAGCGTGTACCTACATGTTTGCTATCACGCTATAACCGGGCGAGCCGCAGCTGCCGATTACTACTTATAGTATATTAATCGGTTCTTCTCGCTGTCAACAAGTTGATAGTGACGCAACACTACAACCATGACAACACACGCTTTTATATCTAAGAGAGCTTTAGGACTAATCGTGTTATCCAACAAAGGAATCTGTATGGATTCAAAATTTTGTCAGAAGCCAACAATCACTGTATATAATTATTATTTTTATTGACCTTTTTATTAAATTATATCTAGCCTTTATAGATTTTTATTTTTCGTATATCTGTGTAAAATTAATTGAATACCTTTTTTAATATATTTTTGTTCTTAACAAATTATGTTTCCCACACAATGTATTTAAAAATAAATTAAATATGAAAAATTACGATTAAGATATCGTCACATAGTCACGTCACGCCTGCAGTTAAGCAAATAAAGCGCAACACAGTGGAAACACCATGAAATGATTTTTAGGCGTTAGGAAGTGACCTTGCACCGAAACATGTGACGGGAACAAAGCAACGATAAATAAAATATTCCACTTATATAGACTGGTTTTTAAGTTATTATAATATGTAGTTTCACTATCATAAAACGTTACGTTAATTTCAGCCATGTATTATCATAGCTGCTCGTGATAAAATCTGACTGGATTAAGCTATCAGTTTAACATAATTCCAATTGAAATATTTAGTAGTACCTAAATCCCTCATAAAATAACAAGATACTCACCAATGCATGTGTATTTCAATTGAAAGTACTGATCAAAACAAAACTTATAATTACACTTTAAAATTAAAACTTAAAATTGAAATACAAATAGGTATTTAAGTTGTTGGAATTTATCCTTTGAAAGCCATTAAATAAGAAAGAAATTAGTGTAACAATACTTGTTCGTCACGTTTATGTTAGACATAAACATAAATAATATTTCACTACACGTTTCTATTGAGAACTCCGAGTATTGAGTTTACGTCCTTCTCGAGTCTTTTTATATGCAATACAATTGGATTGTTACAGAAAAACAACTTAGGTAGGTATTTTGTTTACATACAACACAGTTATTTACATAACGTATGTCACACAAAGGGTATTTGCAAACGATACACAAATAATCATAAAGAAATTTAATCGTCAATAATAATGCTGTTAATAAAAAACACGTGTTTACGATTATGTTCAAAATTGTATACGTGTAATTGTTTTGTTAAGTCATTAACATTTCATTAAACAGTTGGTACAAGTACGACGAATGTTAGCCTATTTATACGTAATTCTATGACACAGTAATACTATCTGACTAAATAAAAGTTATTTAGTCAGACAGTATATCTATACTGTCTGTATCTATCTATCTTCCTTCTAGTAGTAGTAGTAGGAAGTAGCTAAAAATATAAGATTCCGTCCTGAAAATATCAAATTGATGTGAGACGCTATGGTAGAGTAATTGAAAATACATAAGTTATTGCCCAGGTTTTAACTTACACTCATATAATTATAATTTATTTAAATCGTGCTAGTAAACTTAAGCGTGTGTAGTATTATATATATATTATACGGACAGCAATTAACCAAAATGTATATAAGCAGAAACCGTGAGATGTTGACTTTGGTGGACGTAAACACCTTTTTTTGTATACACTCTCACGGACACCAGTAGGAAAATATCAAACACAATGACTTTTAAACTAATTTGGGGTTACCCGAACATGCGTCCACATCATCAAATTGAGTACGAACCTATTGAGCTCATAAAGCGAAATGAAGTCAGATGGCATTAGAACATCTTTGTAATGCCTATAACACGGTATCTAAATCCATATTTAGCTGCCAGGTTCAAAATTTGTTATGATTTTTTTTTATATGTTTTATTCCAAAACTTGACAGCAAAAAATATGGCTACGGGGTACGTTTCTTTTTCGCGCCAAAACAGACCACCTTTTTTTTAATATAAAATAAAATTTACTAACTTTTTTTTCGTGGCAGCGGAATGCAACGTTTGGCCCTCGCAGCGTCAGCCAGGTCACTGCGGAGTTTTATCGTATCGAGCACTTGACTTCTATTACGCCCAGATTACCTTATCACTGCTTGTATCAAAGTTGTTGAGTGTTGTACCCTAACTCATAACGTATGATAACGTCGCTAGTTTTGTAATTTAGTGATTGATGTATTTAAAATTGTTTTGTTACCATTCTTAGGGTTAACTGGCAAAAGTCTGATGATGGTAGTAGGTTATTTTTTTACGCATTCAAGCAAAATTGTCTTTGACATTTTTCCATGGTATCAAATAGAAATCTTTATTTGAACTCAAATTTTCTTTAAATAAATAGATCTAGCATTATAGGTCCTTTGTAATAAAAAATAAAACTATATAAAACTATGTCTTTCTTTACATAGTACAAAATAAAGAAGTAAAGACCACTCAACGGATTTTAATGCAGTTTCCAGCCATAGACGTGATTCAAGAGAAAGGTTTATTAGTATACAGTTACAGAAAAGGCGAAAATTTAAACATTTAAGTGTAATGTGATGTTTTAACAAGCATGTCAATAGAGATAGATCAAATGTTCTACGGAATTGTATATCTTTAAAAGATCAATAAAGAAGTCCGCGATGGCATATATTTATATCCAAAGTATTAACCATTATGATCTTTTACATATTGCTAAATAAGTAGACACCATAAAATGTACATGGAATAGGATCAGAGGTGAAGTAAGATGTGCAATACCTAGAATAACCGAACATCCATTAAACGTGTTCTTTGTGAACATTGAGCCGAGCTCCTAATTTAGATGGCATACCCACCCGAAACAGCTAAGTTCAAATGAAACAGAGGGACACATTAATATATGTTAATCTTCGCAACAGAAGGAAACTACATACAATCAAACAGAACAGTTCTAGCGATCACTCAAAAGTCGTGGACACTGAATTTTGGCCAGTTTTTGGTCTAAAACAAACCCAAGGTCAACATTTACATACTTTCTCAATAAACAAAATCAAAATGGATTATGAGTGTGAAGCAAAATATAAGCCAGAGAATATGAAGAGCAATCTAAGTTAGGGTCATAGACTATCACGGATCTGCTTCTGGATGGCCCCAATCCCCCAATGAGCCCTGGGAAAGCGTTCCTCTGCTCACCTGATCAGAGCCGGCGTCTCTCAGAACTCTGGGCTCTCTACGCTTCTCTTGTCTGTAGGTAATCTTTATTCCCAAGCAGCACCAAGACTCTAGGAGTAAAACTAACTCTCGTTACGGACCAAGTTATTTTCTGAAAAGCTTCATGATATATTCGTAAATCGGGCTTGCACCGCGACCTTAATCTGTCTTCGATTACCACTTGCCAACGTGCGCGTGTAATGACATCCCACACATCCATCCTCTGATTTGCAGTCGTCCCAAACGACAGCCACTCGAGCCGAAATAAGTGTCTTAAAGGCGCCCTAGAAATATGCTACCGGTTTTGTTCCGACGCCGCCCCTGAGGGGGATTGAACTCAATAATTGACAGGGTATCACAATCAGTAGTCTGTGTCTCACCATCTTGTAACATTTATATGAAGAATATTTGTCTTTGTTCTGTGTCTGGTATTTAAATATATGGGTTGAAGTAAATATTTGTTATTCTTCTGATCTCTCATGCCCGTAATACAAGAGCTTTAAGCTTATTTCGGAGACAAATCAACATATGAGAAAAATAAAAATAATAGCTCACATTTTTAGTATGAAATCAATTGTTAAGTTGTTTTATGTGAACAATAAAACAAATATATTTTATCTCAACAATGAGGTATGTGACTGATAAATTTGCAAAGTTATTTTTAATAAGATATCTATTTAGAATAAAGATGTACAAAATAAATATTTATTGAAGAATCTTTAGTCATTATATTAAATGTACTCACATTTCTTTGTTTAAGAAAAACACCTTTGTTAGATGTTTTTCTTGAAAAATAATATCTTTACCTTGCATTCTATAAGATACATATATAATATATTTGAAATTTATATAAATATTTTTAACTTACTAACACAACAAGGTAATGTTATTAAAAAGTAGTGTGAGACATAAGACTTGTAGACAACTAAAATATTATTTCACATTTGTCTGGGATGAAATTCTAATCAACTGGACAATTTTTAATCAATTTTTGCTACAGCTACACCCAATTTGAGAGGTAGGATATTATATCTCATTTTTTTCATTAGTAACATCCTTCAGTTAAGTTACTGTCCCCAGTTAATTTCCATCCAACAGTTAAGACAGGATAATATCCATTACAATGTTACATATAAGTTAAAAAATATAACTATTGCAATTTTTATTTTATAAAATTGGTAATGATTGTATACATTTTTGAGAAGTATTAGCTGTATGAATTATCTATTAATCTTTTACTACAAGAATTTTAATTTTATTTTATTGTTAATTTGAATTAAATGTAAGTAAAACATTATAACCCTCACTAATTTTGATAACATCTAAATTACTATATTGAAAGTAAATATATTTATTTGAATAGATATCAATAAATTAAAGGGCCAGATGGTAGTAATCTTGTGTACCAAGAGCTTTCAGAGCAAAAATTTGTGCTTGTTCTGTGCCTGGGTGTTAAGTATATATATTTAATAGTATAGAGCCCTCTGTTGTCTGAATTCTATAATACAAGTGCTTTAAGCAAGTTACCAAAGAGTCAAGTAAATGTATGAGATATTGTAAGAAAAAAAGAATGTCCGCCAAGTTACCATATAATTTAATGCACTTGCAAAATGACTCACAAATGGAAATACAAACTTCAACCACCTCTATAACAAATATTTAAAGACGTCAGTCTTACTACTACTGCTGTACTGCATTTATAGTACTATCAATATATCTCAGCTCTACTATGATAAATAATGAAAATAGTATACAATAAAGTCTTCATTATTTTCTTTTTTTAGCCCAATGTATTATTTTTTTGGAGGGTAGGATATAGACTTAGCACTTACCGGTAAAAGAGTTTTATACACGATAACAAGCAAGACTAGAACTAATATTATAAATAGATTCTTACCTGTTAGCAAGAGTCTTCATTGTTTAAATAACTACTGACGTATGTAAACCATTAGCTGAAATACTGAACTACGCCACAGACTGCAGGATAAACTCAAGGTTTATTTATATTTTTGCTACATTACTAAAACAATCAATAACTACAATTGCTGATTCCGAATAGGTCAAAATCATCTTGTATTTTATGAAATAGGTTCTTACTTTTGTTTACCATATAAAAGTGTTTTCATTTGTTTATCATACAACAAGAAATTTTAAATTTCTACGCAAAACAAGATTACAGAATTGCGGAAATTCATCTGTCACTGTCAGCTGTTTGTTTTAGCAAAGTTAGACAAACGTTCAAAAACTAAATGTGGAATAATTCATTTAAATCAACCAATTTTACTTCAAAATTAGATTAGATAATATATATTTGGAAATATATCTCTGAAGATCAAGATGTATAAGATAAAATAAACAAAAACAATGAAAAGTTAAATAAATAAAAATATTGTTAATAATAAAAGATTTCGCATTGATTTCTATTATTATTAACTTCTCCCGTATAAGATGTTTTTTAGTTTAAAAATTTGCGTTTAAAACATTATGATGTTTTTGAAGCCTGGGTTGCAAGATTGTTTATTAACTTTAATTTGACCATTAAAAGTTAGCTAAACTGTTTAATATTTGGTAAGAAAGATAAAGCCTGCTACTTTGTGTACAATATAATTCAACCAACACATAGGTATTTATAAAAATTTAATCAACAAAGGATTATTAAGTTATATTCACATAATGAACTCAGAGGTAAGTTGCTTAAAGTACTTGTATTATGAACATTAAACAACAGAGGAATTACACATATAATACTTAAATACATATTTTTTAACACCCAGACGAATATCATCATGTAAGTATTTGTCCTGGGTAGGGATCGAACCCCCTTGGCACATATGATAGGATCATTACTATTTGCGTCATAGGGCCCGTCATAATGGATCGGTTTCGATTTATGTTGAAAAATTTTCACAGTTTCGTGTAAATCTTTTTTCTTGTAAAAACATAGAATCCTAAAAAATGATATCCATCAAGCGACATTAATCTTAAAAGCGATGTATTAAGTTCAAAATTTGTTCAAAAACTGTAGTACAGCATTTACATTATCGTGTTCGCTTTTCGTCTCTTAACTCGACGAACATCGACGAAACATTCGAGTACGAGCACTGACGCGGACTACTGTGTAGTAAAAAAGTAAAAAAGAATCGTCGACGTCGACGATGGCAATGGATAGTGCGTCATCGCATTAGGACAAATTTAGCAGATATTTGATTAGCGAATTTTTCTTTTATTTTAAGTTACTGACTGGCAGCCCTATCTTTGTTGATACACGGTTTCATGCAGTGTTTAATTTTTATGATTGCGATGTTTTCTGTTTCCAATAAGCAGTCCGTTTTGATAAAATTCTAGGAATCGCTTCGATTTTCTTTGCCATTCGAATTCGTTCGCCATTCGTGTCCATTGATTCGCGTCCAAATAACTGAAATCTTTCTTACTGGGTAATCTCATATCTAACTTATAGTAAGCGAAAATAAGTCTGATTCAAAAAGCCTATCATATATAATTATCAAAATTTTCATGCGAAAAAAATACAAGCGCATCGTTTGTTGCACAATTAGTAAATATTAATATATCGGCGTTTTATCATTAATTATAATTTAATACGGATGTGTTTTCCAAATCTAGAAAATGTTATCATCCTTAAGATTTCGCCCTACAAATGCCTTAGACGCGAATTTGCTTCTGTGATATGAATTCCAGTTTTTTTAGCTTGAAAATTAAGTTTCCTGACAAGTAGCCTTAGCCGTACGCTTGTATGCGGCTTTCCAACTGGTATGGAAACCATACAACTCTACTCCAATCGCTACTATATCCATAGGTACTCTAATAATGTAACATCATTTATATTGTTTCTTATCTGGATATAGTGTTTTTGCGAAGAGACTTTTTGATTTCATATTAGCATTTTTGTATAGCCACAGAGTTGCTAAGGTTTCTATAAATTAATGTCAGTGTTTCCATTTATTGAGTTCCTAAGAATAAAGATATTGTTGTAGTAGAAAAACAGCAGTTTTATATGATCACTTTTTAATTTTTGAACGAATTTCTAACATTACCATATGTAAATATATAAACTACTAATTCTATGTAAGAAAACAATAAAAGAAGAAAATTATTAGTTAAGTATATCAGAAGAAACTTGTGCTTGCAAAATCACTAGAAATATTAAAGTTTTTAATTTTATCATACATCTTATGAAAAGTTTAATGCGTTTAAATTCCGTCATAGAAAAATATCATAATGGTAGGTAATGGTTTTCGGTCTGACAACACACGGTTTCTATCTCTTTCTCTCCCGTAAAGTAGTCAAGGTAGCCGTCACTGCAGATTTTTACAGAATTATATTGGAAATAGCTATTAATTTACCCAAATATTACAGGAATATTATTCCTAATAAACAGTGTAAACGATATTTGTCCATAGTTATTCCTTTACGGTAATGATTTTAAGGATATTTTGTGATGACTAAATGACCCCCTAACTCCAACGTTGTTTTGGTTGCCGAAAGTGAAAGAAATCTCTAATAGTTGAAGATCTTTCAAAAACTTTATTCAGTTTATATACCAGTGATCTTAACTGTTTATTATGAGTGTGAAGTTCATGGGCTTACTTGAATTAGTGTTGAGCATATAATCTAACCTATATGGTTAAGTGTGATTGTAAATTTTGGTGGTTAAATCTTCCAGATGAGTATGAAAATCATCAAGGCTGGCGCCGTGGATCCCGACTCCTTCGAGACGTCGATCTCGCAGGCCCTGGTCGAGTTGGAAACCAACCCCGACCTTAAATCCCAGCTTAGGGAGTTATACATCACCAAGGCTAAAGAAATTGAACTACACAACAAGAAGGTATGTCCAATTTTTAGCAGATGATAGGTTATTATTTCATTTTTTTTCCTTTATTTATTCAGATGAATATATCAATCAAGTATTTGTCCTTTCTTTATAATTGTACCTTTATATTAATATCTCAAATATTTCAGCGTATTGTTCTTAACTACTTTTTTTCGTATTACATTAGCAGTAAATGAGTGTGCCGCCTTACAATAAAATTTATATTGAATAGTATATATTCTAATTGACTTGATTGTGGTATTTGTATATTTTACTAAATTTTCTTGACTGAATTGTGGTGTTTGTATATTTTTAGTCAATCATCATCTATGTGCCTATGCCCAAGCTGAAGCAATTCCAGAAGATTCAAATCAGGTTGGTCAGGGAACTTGAGAAGAAGTTCAGCGGCAAACATGTTGTCTTTGTTGGTGACCGCAAAATCCTGCCTAAGCCCAGCCACAAAACACGTGTAGCTAACAAACAAAAGAGGCCACGATCAAGGTAATTTTTTAACCATCTTACAATATCATTGATAAGTTACCTAAATTCAATGGAATTGACAGTTGTCTATATGATAACTGATCAGCATGCATATAATAAAGGTAACTACTTTAATTAACATTTAATGGAATAGTGTAGAATAGATTTTTTTTTACAAGAAGTAGACCCCATACAAATGTTGTTTGCATTGATACGTCACAAGTTCCCCAAATAGCAGTGTTCATTACAACTAGGGTCATCATCACAACAAATTTTGAAGGAAAATATTGCATGATCTATACATAAGGCCTTCCCACATATTGTTGAAGAGTGCTTTGTCTTTCAATCTTTTTTCCTTGGATAATCAGCACATTTCGTATATCGCCCAATACTATTCTGGAGTGAACGACCTGGTTTTTCATTAATTTGCTAACAGATCCTCTTTCTTATAAAGACTGGAATGTTTTTTTTGGTCTTTCCATAATCGTAAATGTTCATACACCAGAGCTAACCCTAGATTATGAATGATCGTTTTATGTATTCATTTTTGTTTTCCCGAAAAATAATATTTTATTTTAAGCAGTTATGTTTAGTATCCCATACAAGATGGTCATAGGCCACCGTTTGCTGATAAGTAGCGCAAGTTCATCATCTACTCCTGCTTTTGTACCATTATAAAATGTTATGATTTCGGGCTTCTTTTTATCTCCCGTGGTCTCATCAATTCTATCATCATAGTGTAAAGTGGACATAGCTATAACCACTTAATTCTTGTTCGGGGCGTAGGACACTAATGTGATGTCCTTCTGGAAACAGAACAATGAGCTTCCTGGTTCTTTTCCAGTTTTCAATAAAGTGGACGGAATGAATTTTTTGTTCTTTCGGATGTTCCTGTAGATGTAGAATGTTCTTTAAATAGCCTATGGTTAGCCAGTAGATGTAGTATTTATTCGTGACTAGTAAACCAGTTTTCGAATGTCAAGTTGTGTTTGGACTATGAAATGGGCTGAACAAGTCTTTCCTCAAGATTAAATGGTTTGTTGCTAACTGCATAAGGTCCACTGGGTTGTTTCCCTGTATACACTTCTAAATTGAATGTGTAGAAAGATTATGCATCATCATCTAAAAGAAGCTTGGATTTTTATCTCTTGAGGATCTGGTGACTAGATCTATTGAGTCCAGCAATATATAGCAAACCAACAAAAGCGTCGAATTTTTGAAGCTGTTGTCTTTTTCATTTAGTATGTACATTTTTTTGCCAGTTTTTAATTTCTTGATTTGTGTATGTTAAAACAGAGGTTTTCATTCAAATAATAACCTAATAATACCAAAAGTCAATTTTAATTTTACCGAAATAAGAACACACCAACTATGTGGCGGGGCATTACGTACCCAGACAGGATTATGCGCAAGTATATCTTAAACGCCGGTTAGCGCAACACTGATTACGCTACTATCCCCTCCTGCAGCTCTTTGGCTCCAGCTATGCGGCGAGACAAACCGTTACACCAAAAATTTAAAACAAAACGATCGTTGGAGTAATGCGTTCGGTATGTCACACCCCACCACAGCCTCGCCAGGTTAATTGACCATGTGTTGCTAAGTAACTGGTGGAAGTATGTACCGAATTTTTTTTTTGTATCAGATCATAATGCTACCTCTTAACTAGTTATTCCTTTGGTATCACAAAGAGTGCAAGGTAATTAATTAAACGTTACGACTTAGAAAAAGTTATCAATTGTGTAGTGAGGTTAATTTTACTCAATTCCTATTGCAAATGATGAGGGAGAGAGACGACAGGTTTCCGAAACTCAATAACTTTACATTTCTCTAGTCTGTTGGCAGGGGCCAGGAGTAGGGACTCTTGCCTTTTCTGTTTCTCAAGGAATAGCAACAAACCTTTTTAAGCTCTGGTCTCTACTTAAAGAGGATAGAGATGAAATAACCAAACCATTTGAGTATTTGTTTACAAAAGATGTTCTTTCTCCCCAGGACATTGACGTCAGTATACGATGCTATTCTGGAAGACCTCGTGTTCCCCGCCGAGATTGTGGGCAAGCGCATCAGGATCAAGCTGGATGGCTCACAGCTTATCAAAGTGCACCTTGACAAGAACCAGCAGACCACCATTGAACACAAGGTGCGACTTTCATATTCAATATAGTGTAAACTAGATAATAGGTATACTTTGAACAACCTTGGTGTCAAATATTTTCATCCCTTATTAATATTTTTCATGTGTTATTTTAATATTGTAGGAAATATTCCTTACAGGATATTTGATAAATCCATTCATCTCACACTCGAAACTTGTTTCAATATAACAAACTAGTATTTGTTGCATTAACAACCAGATCTGAGATGGTCTAAACAAGATTTTTTATTTAAACAAAAAAAAAAATCAGGTGGAATTTGTTTACTTTTGATTCTCATACAATTGTTTATTCAGAAAATTTATTATTAATTGGGGAGATAATTAAAATAATAATAATAACTTTATTCAACAACAAAAGGTAACTTAAACTAAAATACATTTTGATACTTAGGTACCTAAACTAGGTCTAGCCTGTTCTTATAGGCACCTAATTAATTAGCAATGAAATTGCTTATATAATCTCAACAGAATTATGTTGGTCTAGGTTGCTTTGCTGTTTCGTTGGTAGTTGTCATGAGATATAAATAATGATTTATCATTGATCTTTTGTAGTTTTTGATGTATTTGTAGTGTTTTTCACGCAAGGCCTTAATACAGGCTCTTAAATTGTTTAAAAAATTAATTTTCATTAATACTAAATAAACTTACAGACAAGAGACAACAGCGAAATTACAAATATATTACCTTAATACATATTAACACCCACAAATAAGAAGAATGTCTTTGGTGGGGATCAAACCCACGGCTTTTGGTGCATAAGGCAGGTTTACTACCGAATGCGCAAAAAGGTACATCGACTGCCAAATTAGATTAAAGAACGTATTTAAATACGTATTATTATGTTTTAAATTTATATATTGTTATTGATATGTGTAAACAATATCCTGTCACTAATACCTATTAGACTAAAACAAATTGTGAATTTTGTCGCTTATTTAATTTAATAATAGTAAAAATCCCCTAATATTTACATTTGTTTGTTTCAGGTGGACACTTTCCAGTCTGTATACAAGAAGCTGACGGGACGCGAAGTCACTTTCGAGTTCCCCGAGCCTTACTTGTAAAATTAGACTTTAACTTTACAATAAAACTAAAACTGTAAACAGTATCTTTTATTTCGATGGATTAAATTAACCTGGTAATTAACGATACCTAGCCGTTTATTGCACTAAATTAGTTCTATTTCTTTATTAGTGGTACGGTACACCTACAAATTACTGTCATACATACTAACATTAATAATAAAACATAATATAACTAGACGGTAATTTACGAGATGTGTACTCCAAGTTTTATTTATTCATTATTTTTGTCATACAAGACGCAAATATAATGATAAAGTAACAAAAAAATATGTTGAAAAATTTTTCTACTCTTTAGCCAATTGGTAATTCTAAATTTGTTTTAATGTTCGTATTGATTTGAGAGTCAACTGGTATTCTTATATCGCATTACACAAGAAAGGAATTAAAAAATTTAATCAATAAATATTCGCGCTAAAACGACAGCCGTCAATATGACGTTATATGAACAGAAATATATATGTAACGTACGAGTGCAGTGCATTGAACTTTATATTTTTGTAAACTCAATAATGATTTGAGCTTTCATTTAACATATCATTGGTGTATAGTACCAAATTGTAACAACACGACATCGCAGACTCCAGGAATGTTATGTATCAGAGTTCCAAATGACATTAATATGAGAACGATGGGGAAATAGTCTTCCATTGTAAATAATAATTTATTAAAGGTACAAAAATGTAACAAGCCACAAATTCGAATTAAAGAGATCTTACTTTCTCGTTGTAGGTTACTTGTTTGTTGCTACTCATTTGACGTCACTCATGAAAAAAGTATGGCGGCCAGCGTCTTCGGACACGTGATATGCAGATAATAAAATTGCAATTTACAAATAAACCGCATATTTATAAAATATAATACTGTTTTGTATTTATCTTAGAAAGTATATAAATATTTAGCTTGATATATGAAACTACCCTATTATGGTATTTTGAAATTTCCTTCGTTAAAAGTAGGAAATCTTTTATTATAGAATAGTACCTAACCCCTTTACCGGATGTCGAAAGAGTCGGCTAAGGTTTCAAAACTGACAGATGGCGATATATATATATTCAATACAGTGTGGCTAAAATGCACAGAGCGATTGCCAACATGCTTGCTCAGGGCGTCAAATATGGGCAAATTCTCATTTTTCTGGGAAGGCCTTTGTCCAGTAGTAGACTGCGACTGGATGAATACCCTAATACACAAGTTTTCAACTCAGAAAAGTGTGGTCTACCCTGTCAAAAGATTTACTAAAATCTGAATAAATAGCGTCAGCTAAATCACAACCAGCAAAATTGTGACAAGTGGTTTTAGAATTCAAGAAGGATTGACGTTTTTCTGACAAAGTCGTGTTGTTGTGTGTGAGATAAAACGACTCAAGTGATTGCAGAGAAAGCAATATACTAGGGAACCAATGTAATTTTTGACCGTTATAAGAATGTAGAGTGCAGCTTTCGCGATGGAGATGCTGCTGCCCATCCCTGCCCTGTGCATATAAGCTGCATTGTCTCCTGGTACCTTAGTTATTACAACGACTACTCCAATAAAGGTACGTAAAACCGGCACAACTAGGAAAAAATTCTGTTTATATTAAAGAAAAAAAACTTTAATTCGCTGTTGGTATAACAATCATTTATTAAGTGAATAAATCAGTCCATCCCACTATAAAATAGCTTAGCAATAATTATATATAAATGTATGCATGAAATATTTAACAAAGTTATCAAACCATAATTTATAGATTAGATATAGCATAAGAGAGCTTTACGTTGATTGATATTGCAATTAATATAACATTACTTTTGGCTTTTGAGCACTGGTATCGTCACCGCAAAGGTCGATACAAATAAAAAAAAACAAAATTTAAGTCTATAAGATATATTTATCACATTACATGAAAACTGTAGCAAAATACTTCATTAATTTGATTATTACTAATTCATTTACACCAATTCAATTACATTACTAACTTTCGAAGTACTTCATTAATTTGTAAGTTTAACATAAAATCCAATTGCTGCCGAATAGAGTTGTGAAAATAGATGATGTCAATTCTGACAGGTAACTGAGAAGACCGTTTGAGTTGTCACAGATTATATTACGGAGTGCGATGATACATAAATGCATCAAATGTTAACAAGGTGTACCGAAACAACATACGCGCTAGCAATTAAGCCATTAAAAAAATAGTAAATAGAACTTGTGAATAAATATTTAAACATAAATAGTTGTGTTATTTAACTGTGGTGTGTTCTTCACTTAAATTTATATATTATGATTATTCCATTCCCAACTATTTATATTAATATTTTATCCCTAATTCATTAGCATTCTAGCATATTTAGAGCATAAGTTTTAAAACCACTGTGCACAAACAAAACAAGTAATATCATTTAAGCCTCGAGACTAGATAGAAATTACGACAACTGTAAGGCATTTTACTAAGGGTAATTAGCAAGACATATGTCTTCAACTTATACGATACGATATACGATTACACGATATAACCAGCACAAATTACAAAATCTATTAAGTTTCTCCAGAATTATTTATTTTGTTAACCATTAGCAAATTTCTTATTAATTTCAATATACCTAAAGTGCCGGCTCGGTGGAAATTTTCACATTTAAATCCTAATTTCACTTGACAATTTTCTGAAAGTTATCAAAGATAGCGATCAGTATACCGATCATGTGCACACAAAGCAACAAAATCTGTCAAAATATCACAACCAATTATGAACATAAATTACTCGCACTTAATGTTAAATATTAACTGCGAAATTTTGACAGGTATGTATGTTAGAAAAACAATTTGAATTTAAATGTCAATCCCATATATTTAACTCCAACATTTAGTTTGTTTTACATCCGCGTTGAACGGGGCGCCGCAACTGTCTATGGAAATTACTAGAAATAGTCAATAGTCATCGTGCAACGACCGTCCCAAAGTAAAACCTAGTAACATTTTCTAGTGCCATTTGATTATAAAAACATTGTTATATTTTTCATGTTTTCATATGAATAATTATAGTCATAAGAGTCATGCAAGTTTATTCAGTAAATATAGTCAAATTAAACACGGATGGATTTTACAAAATATTCCCCTGCCAGGTTTTGCTTTGAGACAGCCGAGATATGATGTACAAAGTACGTATACATACTTCCTAGCAACTTTTTAACGGCACTTGTCAAATGCATTGTAGTTTCCTTTTGAAAATTCGAAAGTAAAATTATCCCACTCTGCGATTGCCAACACGCTTGCCCCGCGCGGCAATTACGGGACAAATCCCTCCTTTTTGGGGAGGCCTATGATCAGCAGTAGAATTACAATGGCTGGTATGATGATGATGATGATGAAATCAGAGACAATTTGTGAGCAATTATTTATAGAGCTGGCAACTTTATTAACTATTCCTTTGAATAAAAGCAATCCTTTTTTTAATAAAATTCCAAAGGTATTTTGAAATCGTTCAGAAATATCACAGAATTTGGTAAATAGTTTTTTTACTTATAAACTTTTGATTACCCGTTTAGAGCATTAGTTCATAGAGCTGGTTGAAATACAAGAATCGCGGATTCGAGTAAAACACTAAGCACAGAAGTATGTTTCTATAATGTCTCATATGTCTGATTATATGAATTTAATAATTTTTTGCAGTGTATTTTGGGCTGTCTGTGAATGTAAATTTTAGGCAATATGGGAGTCGTTCAAAAAGAAAATCAGGCATAAAATACGTTGATAAACGATTCCGTATTTTGTGCCCGTGGGCTATTCAGTCCTAATTATATTTAAAGCTGACTTCACAATAAAATATGTAATCTGCAACTGAAAGTTATACTTTTCCGCAGATTACCTGGAAATGTCAACATAGAAGAAACAAGAGTATGTATATATGGCTCGTGTTGAGGCAGTTTATTTTGTAAGTTAAGTATAGTTACTTTTTGTTTAAATTTTAGAAGTTTTTGTTATATAGTATGCGTAGCTGAATAAATGCCCTAATAATGACTCAATTTTGTTTTTTTTAATCCAAAATAGTTTCCTAATTATAGGTGCAAGTTCTTAGGGGCTCGGTATCCAACTCTCCCTTATATATGTATATATATTTCTTTTCAAGTGTTTGCTTTCAACCCCAACCTAAGTATACCTAACCTTCATACCTCATCTGTATGTATATATATGCGTGTGTGTAGTTATATCACAGCGGTATCTTACAACTCGTTCTCGTATAATTTGCCCATATCCACTGAACTGTTCGCTTCCTTACCCGTTTGTTCCGTCGCTTGACCTTTTTGACCTTCATCAATCGGTTTGATGACCTTGATATAGTTGACAGGGATGAGCCCCGCATGTTGCCGGTCAGCTGTTGCCATTAACCAGCCAGAATTCCAGAGGTGGCTTTGGAGATGTTGGGGCGCGAGTGTGATTATCTGGTTGGCTGCGAAGCTGATCTCCTGAGGTGATGTGGCTTGGAACTCGTGTTGAGACACTGCTCGAAGTGGATTCTGCCATGTGGTTGGATCATTCACTGAAACAATATGTTATGCACATTTCAAATATTGACTTTGAATATCGTGTGCCCTGGGGACGTTTTCGGGATTAAGATAATATCTAACTCATACGCATGGCAAAATTAACAAAAAATATAGAAAATATAGCTTATTATCAGACGAAGAAAGATGGAATTCTGAGACGAATTTAATATTGATTATAACATAATTTAAATAATTAAGCTAGAAAATGATTGAGGTTACTTGTCTGCGTGAATTTATTTCTTTTAAACGGAACACTAATTTTGGTAGTTGTACCAAAGGTACCTAATATTATTTAAATGTTCCAATAAACATTAATCGATATTAAAGTGAAAGAAAATTAGAAAGAAAGAATTGTTATTAAATCAATTTATAGTGTCAGTTCTTTTGTTTTTATCTATTTTTACCTCATCGTGGTTCTTGTTGCGGTAACAACTACATAGATGGCGTTAGTAACACTAAGAAATGTCATCTATATACTAAATCACTCAACGCCGGATAAATCCTGGATCTCGCATGATGTACGAATCTTGACACGCGACTGTTGAAGCATTGACCGTAGAGACGTATAAAGGGTTTTTACAAAGTCAGTAACCTTCAAACATAGTAAAGGTTTCATTGGTTATTAAAATAAAACTAACATTTTTCATTGATGCTGGAGGAGAGACCGTTCAGCATCTTCAGCACTAGGTAGGGCGCCGCCGCTACCACACCGAAGAACATGAGGATCGGCCAGCTGGAGCCTTTGGCGCGCTGTTCTGGGGTCCCCGTGCCCGCCTGCGTGGCTGCTACCGCCTGCGCCCACGCCTAAACCAAGAGAATAAGCATTAATATATTTTTTATCGCATGGCTTGACGGGCCCGATTGCTCAGATCGTAGTGATCCTATATTGTGTGCAAATTTGTATTTATGCTGTGTCTGTATGTTAAATATATGTATTTTAGTATCATATTTGTGTTTCCTTTGATGAAGAGTGAATTATTTATTCAAATACATAATTAAATAATAATTATTATTAATAATAGGTGTCATATTTTGTTTTAAAGTTCGAAGCAGGACTAATGGACGCCTCTTAGGCTTAGATATCGGATGTGGTGGCCGGGAGGAGGTTATCAAAAAAGATTGATTTTGCCTTGCCGTATCATCAATGACTTTGTTGAGTAACAACAGTGAGAGGGCGGTTAAGGGAAGTATTTAAACAAGTGGTGTTATTGTAAGTCACTACCATCAGCGACATCAGGCGCGTCCCTAAGAGTACATTACTATAACAGTAGTATAAACCTGCTCAAGTCCACTGTTGGACATGGTCCTCCCCAAGGTAAGGCAACTTTTGCCCATAAAATCCGAGTTGGGCAGGCGTAATGGCAATCGCAACAAGAGGATCCTCCTGCCCTTCCCACCCGTAGTATTTAAGCTACACTGTTTCAGATGGATACACCATCTGACGATTGCTGTACCTTAGTCGCCTCTTACGACACCCGGTACATACGGAGGTACTATTCTACTCCACCGGTACCGTAATATATAATCCAATATATACCTTTAGTTTAGGAGTAACTAATATAATTTACTAGGGTAGTAGTAGTAATACTAGTAACTAATATTATCTGCCGCTATATAAGTTCCAAAATATATTGAAGAGGTGTTGCCATTGTCACTATTATATAAATGAAAGAGGTCAATATCAGACTCGGATATTTGTTTCCATTTATGTATTATGTAGGTATCAGAACCCACAGATGGCGGTATATCCATCCGATACAGTGTAGCTCATGTGCACAGGGCGGGGATGGACAACAGCATCCTCGTCGTGAAAGCTGCGATCTGCGATTGCCAACACGCTTGCCAAGCGTAACAATTATGGGCAAAATTCCACTTCAAAATTTTCTCGGGGAAGTCCATGTCCAGCAGTGGACTTCCAATAGCTGCTGTGATGATGACATACATATATATATATATATATATATTTATACATATAACAATACCGCGTCTACTTTTTAGAAGTTTTTGTTGTATGGTATGCGTACCCGAATAAATGTCCCAATAATTACCCAATTTAATAATTTTTTAAATAAAAACAGTTTCTTAATTATAGGTGCAAGTTCTTAGGGGCTCGGTATTATCCAACTCTCCCTTATATATGTATATATATTAAATTCCAAGTGTTTGCTTTCAACCCCAACCTAAGTATACCTAACCTTCATACCTCATCTGTATGTATATATATGTGTGTGTGTGTAGTTATATCACAGCAGTATCTTACAACTCGTACTTACTTTACATTTACTTATTAATACAAGAAAACTATTGCTAAATTAATTTTTATAGTATACACAAAATAAGTTATACATTTTAATCGTAAGTCACATGTAACGTATCTCCTTGATATGCAAAATAACTATTATCTTACTTATGATGAAAGCACGATTGTCACACAACATACAAATTTCCACTTTATTTGTTCTCCGACAAGATTTGGGTTTCATTGCCCAGCTCCATAAGACTTCACAAACACAGATTGTATATGACATAGTGATATTGCGGTTTTAATCAGATCGACATTTCGCCTTGTGGATAGAGTAACTATGTAGCGATTACTGATACGTGGTCTCTATGCAAGGACTTGACAGCCTCATGGCTATCATATTCTTTGTCTGCCATTACTAGTAATTTTGTCATTTCAAACTGTCTGCCACTCGCAACAACTTTAGTCGGGAACTTAAGAGCTCCTAAGGGACCATAAGTAACCTAAATCCTCCGATGTCCATTCTTAGCGTATCATGAAAGCTTAACACCACTTTTTTTCCAGGCGAACCTATTGCTGGACTACTCAGACGTCAATTCCAGTGCCACCGAAAAAAGAGGGCGGGGTCTATCATAGATGAGAGGTCCGATGCCCGTAATTATCCTGCGTACCCCGCGGCCGCGACTGCGCGTTAACTACGGTCGCACCCGCAAGGCTCGTCGGATCTGAGCGCCTCTAGAGGCTCAACCTCGGCTCGAGCGGCCATCGTTGGGGGTGAATTTAATTATGAAATTCGGCAAAAGAGGACGGACCGAATGAGCCCGACCGCTCTAGGGCTGCCGGTTATCGCTCGTTGGGGCAGGTACTGAGAACGCGGTGTACTATATTTTACGAATGCATGTGCAGTCTCAGTGATCGAGTTCTGCCAGTGAGAGGGCGGGGAAGGGATGCAATTTTCGCGGTAATCTTATCGGGCGGGGCCAAATACCACTGTTTCCCATTGTAAACTATAATCTATCTCTAAGCCAAATTTCATCCAGATATGTTCATTCGTTTTGGCTTGAAAGTGTAACAAACATCTATACAAGCTCGCAAACTTACATTCATAATATTACTAGCTATAAACTCGCGACTTTTTTCGCAAGGACTCCTCATTTTCTTGTAAATCCATAAGAAAATCAATGTCGCTTTCAGTCTTAGAAAGAAAGTGAACCTCCGGATCTACCCACGTGAACATTTATTTGTTTGTATAAGGAAAGAAAGGAAATACAAAACTTAATGATTTGTTTTTCCCTTATTTAGACTTGCACTAAATAGGAATTTGGCGCTGTATGCCATAACACAGACTTACGCCTAGTTCAGTGTTAGATGCATGATTTAAAAGAATAATATTAGTCCTAAGTCTGGCACCAAAATTGTTATTTACAGGATATGAAAGACAAAGTTTATTATTATTAAAAAAATACAACTACCCGTCTGCTTGTCACAACAGACTATTAATAATATCTGCCAGCTTTCATCTAGATGTCTTAAGCCACTCCGACATGAAAGAGTAACAACCATAAACCCATATAAATTCTTGCAGTAATAATATTAGTAAGAAGAAGATTCTGATTACGCAGACACTCCGATCACTGCGCGCTCTCGTCGGAAACCGCGTAACCAAGTAATGAGGCTGCATCATTTATAACATGGCTACACTACATCAGTCAAATTAAACATAAATAAATTAACACAATAGAGATATGTCACATTAAGCAAGTAATCGCAAATATTATATATTTAAATAGGTTCGACCCCAAGATCTTTGGCACACAAGATAGGAACACTACCGAATGCGCCATCGGGCTAGTCAACATGTCTCGACTAATCCATAAACTAAGTCTATTATTTATATATGTATATACATATATAATAGACTATATATATATTTATGCCTACTAATAGCTAGAGACCTGATTTGTTTTAAATATTTACATTTATACTCGCTACGAAAAAGAACCTTGAACTATGTAGGTATATTAATTGGAATTTCTAATTATACGAAATAAGAGGTAGGTACTGCTGTTCAAGTAACTTTTTATATATTATTAGTGACCCAGCCCGGCTTCGCGCGGGTATAATGTGGATAAAAAATGGCTACTGTGGCTTATACCTTAGAATATACCTATACTACCGCAGATTGCTACTACTTTTTTGTATTGGCTTTTTAAGTACAATACTATAGAAATTATTTTCATCTATTTCGTCGGGTCCCGCCAGCGTTTACGATGTAAACGCAAAAAAAGTTTATTTACGACACCCAATTCTTCATAATCATCGCCATAATAAACGTTAAACGTCCAATGCTGGACATAGGCATCCCTAAGAAAGGGGTTAATTGCCCATCCTTGCCGCGCTGGGCAAGCGTGATGGCAATGGCAGAGTGTAGCTTCGCGAGTTGAATGCTGTTGCTTATTCCCATCTTGAAGCTACACTGTTTTGCATGGATATACCGCTGTCTATCGGTTCCGGTACCTCAGCCGCCTCTTACACCACTGACACCTGGTACAAAACAGTCTAGCTCAAACGTATAGAGTGCGAATGCCCATCCGCGTTCTATATATTAAGCAGTATCTTTGCTCCGAAGCTACGCTTGCCCAATGCGGCAATTATAGTGTAATAATAACATAATCTACATAACATCTCATATGTTGAACAGATCCCGAGGTGAGTAGCTTCAAGCAGTTGTGGTATGTATTTCAAAAAACAGAGTAATATAAATATAATACTTAAATGTATATAAAAAACATCCAGACAGAATAAATACAAATAATTATCATATAAATATTTGAACTGGGCCCCACCATATCAGGACATCGAACTCACGAACCTTAGCACTGTCGTGAATGTATGTAGACCGTCTGTGTAAGACCCTGCTATACCCACTCCTGGACATAGGCCACCATCTGATTTCTAATGTAACCAGTCAAAATAATAATAATAAGAAGATTCAATTATTATTTTAACTGACCTAAATATCCTGTAACAAAACTCACCTTGAATTCACATTCTGTTCTTATACCAAGGATGACCATTAGTTTCCTCACGATCCAGTTCAATGACCTGACCACCGCAAATGTAGACCAGAACTGTGCAAAAAGAGACCTCAGTCTGCCAAAGTTTTCTGCTACACCTGTAAAATAAACATATGTTTAAACATATTTGCAAGCTATTTTTAATTATCTGTATATTCGTGTAATTCTGTATGATAAATTACTTGTATAACGATATATTAATAAGTAATATGTAATAAATAAGGTCATTTTAAGCAAACAAAATTTTTTTGAAACTGTATTTTTTATTTTCACATCACATACATCGATCTCACTCCGAGCTAAATAGCTTTAAAGCACTTGTGTTACGGACTATCTGATGTCCAGTCACAGAGATATCACAAATATATTACTTACATCATTAACATCCAGACAGAACACAAATATCATCATATAAATGTTTGTACTTGGTGGGGTTCGAACCCAGGCGCATAAGATAGGATAATTACTATTTTCGGCATTCGGGTCAGTTAATGTAATGTTTAATTTTGATAAAAATCATTTTCGGCGTACGATGAATTTAAGATTATTTTGGGATGAACGCAATGTTGGCCTAATTAAGACTCAAGTCCAGCGAACATTAATGAATGACACTATGCCGCAATATTCGGTACGTGAAGCAGCTCCGAAGGATTAACGACTTCCATTTTGAAAAACATAAATAATTAACATTTTTCTAATTGACTTTGAATTGTCTTTCCTCTGTCAATGTTTCTATGATGCCTTCTTTGTTTAGTATCCAAAAAAAATGCGGTCTCTCACGCGACATGACTTATTAAACTTACCTAAATACTTTTTTTGTGACCTTGAAAGCAAGTTTATAACAAAATATCTTCAAAATAACTTAAATACCATTTTATTAAAAATAACTTCATTCATTTAAATAATATGAATACCAGTACCTATATTGTATACAAATACTAAATGATAAGTAGAAATATTATCACTCAAAAACTTAAGTTTGTATTATTCAAGGTAACTGAACTAATATTTAATCCAGTAAAAGAAGTACGTAGTATCGAAATTAATGTATGTATAAATTAACTAAACATATGTGACGCAATAATCATCATTTTGCCTGATACAGGTATAGCAGAACAGGCCTGGATTTGAGGAAATGAAAGTTTTACCCACGACAGCATTTTAAGATATTTTACAACAAAATCTCAAGCGAGAGTCTAATGGATTACCATTAGACTCTCGCTTGAGACCACCTTACTAATATTATAAAAAAAAGTATCTATTTGTGGCTTTTCTATAAGCAATAACTAATTAGAACTATTTTTTAAAAGGCAGAGGCTGCTTTTCTGGAAAGTTCCTACAGGACGCAATATAATGTGAAACCCTTGAGGACGAAATTACATGTAAAAAGCTAGTAATATAGTTCTAATAAAAATATGAAAATTTTTGATTTTGATTTTTTAAACTTGCCTAATATAGCTCTGAATGAGCTTGTTAAAGCGAAGAATGTGTTTTCAAGCATCATGGCAACACTTCCAACTGCATTAACAAAGCCTTGTATTGAATCAAATGCCGGCCTCGAGTTCTCCTCTGCCATTTGTATAAATCTAAAACATAGAATATTTACATAAATTATTTGGTAACATAATTGATTAAGTTCAGATAAAGGGTATTCACGGCTTTTTACTGAATTTCAAATGTATAATAGCGCCAACTAAACCAGACTCAGAGTCAGTAATTAAAATAACAAAATAAGAAATTACAGACTAATAAATTATAGTGCTTGCAAAGTATGTACAATATTTATTTTTTGTGATGAGTTGAAAAAGAAGACAAGCTTATTTGATAGATAGTTCTTGTTTTAAAGCAGATCAGGCCAATATCTAAATTAAGTGACTTCCACAGCCTGAGTTTGTACACATGTTTGCACTTGTGCCATCATAAATTTAAAATAACAGAACAAAAAAGAAGTTTAAAGTAAGTCAATGAATTAAAGCAATATATATCTAAAAAACAATATACACTACCGACAAAAAGTACGGAAGCACTTTCAATAATCCTAACTATTTTAGAAATAAGCCGAGATATATGTATTATTTAATTAAGAATTATTAGGTACTTGAAAAAACAGCAGTCAAACTACAAAATAAAATCAAATTCTTGTTTATTAATCACAAAATTTATATATAAATATATTTTCGTCTATATGACCACCCTTTACCTTTATAACAGCTTGGCAGATTCTAGGCATTCTCTCCAGTAATTTATTTAAGTATTCGGCGCTAATTTATTTCCAAGCTTCTTGTAGATATTGCCACAGTTCTCTGGTCCTATGTGGCAAACGTTCTTCAGCTTTTCGATCCAATTCATCCCATAATTTTTCAATAGGGGATAGGTCTGGTGATTGCGGGGCCACACCATTAATTCAAGAATACTTCTCGATTCCTGTTCTTCTAAAAAGGTTTTGAATATTCTTGCTAAGTGTTTGAGATTATTATCTTGTTGAAACACGAATGGTTCACCTACAATACGTGATCCTGAGCACAGCATGATCCTTAAATATTTGCAAATACCGCTCTTTTCTCATGATCCTATCAATCTTAACAAGATCTCCGACAACAGTTCCAGCAAAATAGCCACAGACTAGTACGTGGCCACCACCGTGTTTTAACGATGATACTAAACAGTCTTCAGATACTCTTTCATTGGATCGGACTCAAAAATTTGAAATTTTGATTCATCCTTTCCATTGTTCCACTGTCCAATGTTCATGCTGTTTTGCCCATTGCAGTCGCTTTTTCTTATGTATTGCTCGTAGTTATGGTTTTTTAACTGCCACATAACCATGAAGACCAGCAGTTGAAAGGCGATTCTACACAGTAAAAATTTACACTTTTTTGACTCAAGTTTTATTCAACTCCCGAGTAATTTCCGGTGCTGTAAGTCGACGATTATACTTTGAAGTACTGCAAAAGAAACTTTTGGTCTTCCACTCCGTTTTCTATCTCTCAAACTGCCAGTTTCACTGTGTCTCGCATGTGTATAATGTACACCTTTAGGTGATATACCGAGTTTTTTCGCAATATCTCTTTCCAAATAGCCTTTATTACTTAAAACAATAATAGCCAAACGTGTTCCAATTGGTAACTGTTTTCTTTTTCCCATTTTATATACAAAATACTAAAGTTATAGGTATTTTTAAAATACAGACATTAAAACAGCAAAAATTCTATTAAACTGCATAGAAATAATTAACCACTATCCTCAACACACTTTACAATAAATACCGACTACCTACTGTAAACCAGACGCAAAAAAATTTGCTGGGTACACAGCAAATTTTACAAAGTTAAAAAAAATTTTAAAAAGACCACTACGATTATTTTAAATACTGTAAAATAATATATTACAACATAGATAAAATTAGTTATCAACATTTGCTACAACTTTTTACTAAACAATACAGGTGCTTCCAAACTTTTTGTCGGTAGTGTATATCTAAAAAGCAATATACACTCATTTGCAAAAAAAAAAACGTGCAGTATTGATTTTAATTCTTCTTTAAAAAAATACGGTACCAAAATGATTTCAATCATTTGTACACGTTACTGGCCGGATTTAAAAATGCAGTGGTGTTTAAAACAGTACGTTCTAAACTCAAATTTTCGTTTGATGCTTATTTTTACAAATAACCACTTTTTGCCCTACATTTTTGGTGCGAAGTTCCAAAAGATAATATCTGTTTTCGTAACTTTTAGTCAATTTTTATGAATTTATTTCATATTTTTAATTGTCAAAGTTTCATTTATTGCTGAACTCAATAATGTAGTGTGGATGTAGGTGTGGATGTGTGTGTATATGGTCTAATGTAATACAAGGTTTGTTAATACAACACATTATTTACGCACACATTACATAAATACACAGAATATGAAGCTAAGCTAGTATATACAGTATACACAAACAATAATAGTAACAATAAATATAGTCCAGTCTAGCATAATATTGTTAGCAATTCCTCTGTCTTGTTGTAGTCCAATGTCAAAAGGAATGGCTTTTGACATTGGACTACCTTACTGTTGTTTTGCAAGTGTATTTATTCATGTCATGAATATCTATTTCATGGTTATTTTTTTATAAATAAATGGTCCCGTCAAATTTAGAAATCTCTGTGTGAACCATTTATGACATGGCTGATGTATATTTTGGAAATCCACATACCTTCAACTACTATGAGTTAGTTTATTTTCAGGTTTACATAGTTTATGTTGTTTGAGTATAAGTTCTTGGTAGTACAATTGTCTCACTTTTAAAACTTTGCTATGTATATAGAGTTTTGAGGTAGGGTATTTAAAGGGTAGAATGTACATAACTTTGAGCACAGAATGCACAGATCTCTGTGCCCTTTCTAGCGGTAACATATTCGTTTTAGTAGCACCCTCCCAAATAGTGATACAGTACAACAAGAGACAGACATAGAGTTATGTGTAATGTTTTTAATTTTTTTTCTGTAGCAATTTGTCTTATATTACTAAAAACGGCAGTTAATTTCCGAATTCTTTGCGTTAAAATATTTATTTGAAGGTTATAAGTTAATAAGGAATCTAATGTTATGCCAAGATATTTATATGATGAAATATTTTCTAATTTTGGACAATCACAAGTACTATTTTTAAATTTACAATTGATCCGGTGGGCAAAGAGATGCAAAGAATTTGTAGGTAGTTGAGTTTTTTTATTAATCGAAAAAGTTAAAAATTTTGTTTTATCTGCATTTGTACAAGTTAATAGGCTTCCATTCAATTTTTGTTGTATGTCAGTAAAGCCAATTTGGGCATTTGCAGTGACATCTTTCCAGTCACTAACATTAAACAATAGAGCAGTATCATCTGCAAATGCAATTATTCTACCATTTTTCAGGGTAGTATGAATTATGTTGTTAATATAGATGATAAATAACGTAGGTCCCAACACACTCCCTTAAGGTACTCCAAATTTTACTTCACAGGGTTCACTAATAAAGCTACTTATTTTAACTGTTTGTTGTCTATGGCTTAGATAACTTTTAAAAAGATTGAGATGTTCCCCCTTATGCCTACCTATAATTATCAAACAAACCAATAGTAACATTTGAAATGGTTCATTGCTTAGGTGCCCGTTTTTTTTGCACATATATCTATTGATTTGAGGATGTACACAACATGTTGTAGCCGAATACAGCAAATATAATGAATTATAGATAATACACAAAGCAGCACTCCATTCATGTACATACTATGAGTGCTTACTTACAAAAAAAGATATTCAAATTACTAAGACGAGAAATTGTATGACTAATTTTAAATAACAAATAAAAACTTGCGACTGATTAGCAAACACTTGTTCTTAAAACAATAGGATGTATTGTTGATAAAATTAAAATATTATAATTTTATCTTATTAATTCATTCTACATATTGTTTTTTTTTCCTATAACCATCACACAAGGTATGCAGAGTGGTATATGATATAAAGTGAGTTCTGTATTTTGTCTCAAATCTAGATATTTACTAGAATTTAATACATTTATACCTGAACAATTTTCAAAGAGTACATAAAATATGACAATTATCGCTAAGGTTTATAATCAAAGCCATTGTACACAATAATCAAATATATGACATTTAATACAGTAGTAATTATTTAAAACCTGCTCTTTGTGAATATGAGATATAAGCACTTAGAATAGTTAACACAGTTCGATATACTATACTAAGAAGATTTTTAATTGCTATTACTATATATAAAAATTAGACTTTTTTTATTATGACTGATTATGATTATTCGATCATGACAAGTAGATTGCACTATCAAACACATCATATTAAATTTACTGACCTGCTTTCCATTTCTCCTCCATACATAGGACCATATCTATTGTAGCCACCGTATGGCGACATCCCCATCCCTCCCATGCCATAACCTCCGCCATAACCACCGAATCCTCCATAATTTCCAAATCCCCCATAGTTCCCCATTCCATACTGACCCATTCCCCCGTAAGAGTACCCTTGGTTTATTCCATAACTCTGCTGTATTCCCGTATCAGGCCGAGGTGGCAATGGTGGAGGACCCATCACATTTCCAGTAGAAGTAGATGGAACGGGATTTCTGAACGATCCTACAGTTCCCAAATCTGGCGCTAGCGCAGCGTTTGATAAACTGGGGTCAGAGTTTACTTCAAAGTGTTTAGTAGGTTCGCTCATGATTTATAATTTCCTTTATACACGGCTAGAAGTTACTGCACAGCAACCTACTACTGTAAACGTATCACTGATAATAGATACAACGCTTTAAAACATAGTGAGCAAACTTTATCAGCAGATATGTTTTTTCTTCGTGATTATTTTGAAGATTAATCGCACATCACATCACAGACGTCATGTATAACTCGTTTATCGGAATAAATAAAATACATTGAACTTTCGACGTAGTCTCAATTTCGTAAATAATGACATCTACATTGATTGATAATGTCACTGTCAAACATTTTTTGTGTATATGAAACTGTACGGAAATATTAAAAAAATTACAAAGATATTATTCCTTTTAAAACTTAGAGTTCATTGTAATGTTTCAAAAAAAAGATTTTTTTAGAAATAAATTTTAGGATAGATACTAAGCCTATTTAAATTTTATGTACTTTACAATTCCCAATAATGTCTATTCCATAGAATTGCTTATGGTTGGAGTAGCTTTGGAGAGGAGTTATATTATTAGAGTTAAAGTATAACAAAATCAAGTCCAAATATACTGCTTATGAAATGAAAGACATTTCATAATGTAGATTGATTAATCTTGTACTACTGATTACACTCTTAAAAACATTGTTGTCTATGGTAAAAGGGTGTCTTGGCTGTCATGTCAATAAATTTCGATTTCGCTATAAATTTGTTATTATTTGTGCTTTAAGTTAGTGATTACGTATATAAGGCCAATTAAAGTAGTGCAAAATTAGTGTTAAATTGTGAGAGGTAAGCGTTTTTACCCGTTGAGCTAGTTTAGTCATAGATATTCAGAAATATTTTCCATATTTTAAATATGTACATTTGTTGTTCAATTTTAAGAGTTTATTTGCAATTAATTATTACTTCTAAACTTATTTACGTAAATCAGATTTCGGTGTGTTATTAAAGGTTTTGATTGGTTATAGAAACGGTACCGGTTATGTAGTGTTTAAGTGATTTATTAGTATTGGAAAGGTGACATACTTCGACCGGTTTACTGCTATAATATCTCAAGTTGCTTACGGTCAATCATCACCAATTACTCTCATTGCATCGTTAAAGTGACACGGGTAATGAGAGCTCATTGCCAGTGCTTCCTTAAATTGCCGAATTGCGCGCCAAAGCGTATGTTTCATGAGCAATAGTATTTTATTAAATATTTGTTATCTATAGTGCATTTAGTATCAATATTCAGTACGAATTTTCTAGCTATCAGGGAAGTGAGGTTAATGGACTACTTTTGTTACATTGCTATCAGTGCCTCCAATACTATTTGATATAATAAGTAGCATTTATACAGCAGGTTAAATCATTGAAAATTTTAATGTGGAGGCAAAGACAATACTGATGGTGTCTTAATGGTCTCATATTTATGTATTTTTCTAACATACTCATCAAGACCTTTCACCTTTTTTTCTTTTTTTTGAGTATTCAATAGAAAAAAGGTAGTTGGTAATAAATGTAATCTCTTCTCATAAATATGCCTGTGTTTATGAAAACCCTAATAAATAAACACTAAGCACATATAAAATATGTTATAGTGAAATAAAGATATATTATTCAGTAAAAAAAAAAAATTTTAATTATTTGATTTGCTTGGTGAATAGATTTTGCTAAAATTTTTCTGTCAATAAAAATTATTTTGACTTACTGAAGTTTTTATTTAGAAGATATTATAATACCAACTAGAATGATTTTTTGTTAATCATAAAAGTGCATTTAGTATTGTCCCAATTTTGTGTGACAAGGGTACTAAATGAAAAATATATTTGTGACAACTGTATTGATAATGTAAAATCACAGTATTTATTGACTTTAATCAGAACTTGTGGTGTCCATATAAATCATATAAGGAAAATAACAATTGAAATTATATATGTAATTTGTAACTAAAGTGAACAAGACATTACTTGAAAATTTTATATCTCACATGTACCTATGCATTATTTCTTATATCACCACTGCAAGTAAATAGGAATTGTGCTCATAATTGCTGTGCTGGGCAGGGGTGGTAGAGTGTTTCGTGACATGAATGCTCGTGCTCGTCCACACTCTGTATTTGATCATTCTATGCTGTTTTGGGTTGCTTTCGAGTGCTGTTTGTTCTCTCGTTATGCTTTACCTACTTAACCAATCTTCTTGATATTTCGCATACATATAGTTGGCAGTACGAAGAAAGACCCGTAAAAATGTAACATATAATAAGATATTTTTTCGGGATAACATTTTATCCCGAAAAAACGTACTATTCCAATAATTTGACAATTTTAGTGCTACAAAAAATCAATAGATGGCGTTGAAAGATTTTAAATGGCGCTATCTGGTAAAAGCTAATGTAATCGCAATAGGCAATTGGATTCTAATTTTTCAATCTCAATTGACTTATGTAAATATAAATATAGGTATTGAGATGTTGTGGGAATTTATTTATTTAAATGAGTTCAATCAATAGCTTTCCAATAGCACCGGTTGCGGACTGGACCAACGCGGTTCTGCGGTACTAGTCAGATTATTCTATTTATCATAGGTCAGACCTAATTATTAACCAATAGAGTTCTACCTGTGTGAAGACTGAACAGGTACTTGTTATAGATAGAGATATTACGGGTAGTGTTGTGAGGTACCGGCAGAATAGAATAGTAACTCCAACTGCACCAGGTGTCGTAAGAGGGGACTACGGTACCAGAACCGTGGTATATCTATCCGATACAGTGTAGCTCAAATACACAGGGCGGGAATAGGCAGTAGTATCCCCGTCGCGATAGCTGCGCTCTGCGATTGCTAACACGCTTGACCAGCGCGGTAATTATGAACGAAAACCTCTCGTAAGAGGCGACTAAGATAATAGAACCGACAGATGGCGGTATATCCATCCGAAACAGTAGCTCGAATACAGAGGGTGGGGATAGGCAGCAACATCCCCGTTGCGAAAGCTGCGCATTGCGATTGCCAACACGCCTCTCTTAACCCTCTAGTTTCGAAAACGAATTAATTTCATTTTTATTTCTTCAAATAAATTATATTATCTTGTAATTTAGAAACACTGATGAAAAAGAACTTTCATTCATACACTTTCACCATTACAGGGCTTACTTAATCTTCGCTAATTTCGCCTTCTTAGTGAGCACCTATGTCAATTTGAGATTGAGTGACCTCTCACTGTTATATACAATGATACATAAATAAACTATCGATGATTTCCCTTTGCTTTGATCCTAAAATATTTTTTTTGCTTCCCTCGCGTACATTGATCTTGTCAGGCATATGCGCTGGTAGAATGAAGAATTGAATTGAAAGAAAAAAGAATAGAACGGACCGGAATTAAAAAGTTCTGGTAATAACGTCTTTAATTTAGCCAACGTAAAATCTGTCTGCTAAGCGTCACCGCAGCCTATAGACGCTCGTATTATCACAAGGATATCACTAGCGCGTTGTCAATCTTGATGACTTGAAGATGTTATGTGATAATACCCAGTAATTCTCCCTCTTCCTCTCTTCGTAGAAATAGGTGAGAGTGGGGTACCAAAGCAGACGACATCCGTATTAGGTCTACCTCTAGTAACTTTTATGCGTAACTATGTCTGAATTTACTCGCAGTGAGATGATATTAATAAATTGCTTCAAATGTATTTAATTATAGATATAGATAGATTATACTTTATTACTTACCAACTGTGCCCGCGACTTACGCGAATATTTTTTTTCGATACCATACCTCTTTACCTTAACTTATATATACTTATGCCATGTTTATTTATATCGAATCAATGGCCTGAAAAATAAGTTTCAATTTTCTAGCTCTAAAAATAGCGATACTTCCATGCAACTTTTCATCCCCCCCTTTCGACCCCTTACAACCCTTATTTTTGACTAAAAATAGTCTATTTCCTTTCTCAGGGTCTAAAGATTATCTGTGCCAAATTTAAACAAAATCGGTTGAGAGGGGAAGCGTAACAGACAGACAGAGTTACTTTCGCATTAATAATACCGAACCATCATATTCAAACCATCTCTCTTAATTGTTATCACACATTTTTCAGCCGTGAGGTACCGGCAGAGCAGAATAGTACCTCCTCCCTGTACCAGGTGTCCGACAGATCGCGGTATATCCATCCGAAACAGTGTAGGTTAAATGCACAGAGCGGGTATGGGCAGCAGCACCCCCGCCGTCTGTATTCTGCGATTGCCAACAAGCCTGGCCAGCGCGGCAATTATGGGAAAAATTCCTCATTTCTCGGGGAGGCCTATGTTCAGCAGTGCTCTATGGTCAGTGGCTGGTATAATGATGGTGATCACCTTTTACGCTTCATTAATCTCTTATCACACTATAACTTTAATCTATCTCAAACTCACACCATACATACTTCGAAGTGCAATGTTCAAAGTTCATTGCATCGTCTAAAGAGAAATGTTAGTTCATATCATTGTCGCCGAGTTGAAAATGTCGCGGGGTGTGTTTCGAAATGTTTCTCACCACCATTTCTGTAATAGTGACAGCGTTTCAGCAACAAAGCTTGTCGCGCGGAACAGTCGCACGTCATTTCCGCGGCGCCGCGTTCCATTTAACGCAGAAATGGGCTACCGGGCCGCCGCTTTCATGTTGTTGGAATTATTTTTTAGTTTGTATCGTATTGTAGATGTGACGTTTCGGTTACCATACGGAAATAGTTATTTAGTCTATAGTCGATTCTATGTTCTAATCTACGCAATGCACGTACTTTGAAAACACAAAATAATTTTATTACTTTTAATTATGAAAACGTAGATCGTTTTCATAATTAAAATGGAATTAAAGGAATTCATGTAAATAAAATGGAAGTGTCTGTTTGTAATTTTAAATTGATAGCTTTTCATTAAATGCATGAAATGTAAAAGCATGTAAGGTATTTTAATTTTTTTATTAGTTTTGTTTAGCATGCGGATGATCCTCATTTGTCGGATTACTTGACTGTTGGAAACAGTTTTTACGGTAGCTTGATCCTCTATGACTTCTAAAAAGCCCTTTAATTAATATAATAGATAACAAATAACTTAAGCAAACATCCAATATGTTATAAATAAAATACATTACAAAATTTATAAATAGTATTGCCGAAATACATACATACATACATCACGCCTCTGTCCCATTGGGGTAGGCAGAGACTATGGATCTCTACTTGTTACGATCTTGGCAAACCTCTCTTGCTTCCCTTACTCGCATTAGTCTTTTCATACACGTTCGTTCATGGCAATGTACTAAGCCTATATAGACTTCTATAATAAGCAGAAAATAGTAAATTTTATTAGATATACACTCATGTTGATATGCTCATACATTCATCTGACACCTGTCCCTGAGTCTTACGTAGGCTTAGATTTCTCCTAATCGGCGATATATCGAGTCTCATTTGAAAACTTGTTTCACTGTACGTTGTAGAATTATTTACATTACACCCTCCCCCCCCCATTTTACCCCTTTTAGGGGTGGTTTACAAAAAATATTTTACACGTGTTTCATGACTTTCAAGGAAGAACCTGTTTACTGAATTAAATTTAAATAATTTCAAAAACTGCAAAGTTACATTTTACGGGGGTATATTACCATAAATCATTTCTTAGTGGTCTCCTACATCATGGAAGGAACACCTGTGCATAATTTCAAGTTTTTCAAGAACCTTATAGTTTTGGCCCTGAGTTATCCTATGTCAGCCAGTCAGCTTCTTCTTTCATATAAATAATGTTTATTTATGAATTTTATTATTTTCAGGTGAAACGCACTGAACAATTCACTTTCCTATTGGTAAGTACCATTTTTCAATTGTTTAGATGGATTGAATTATTCATTGTGTAATAATTTTACGTAGTCGTATTTCTCGCGTTCAGAAACGTTATTAATATTTTATATTCTTGTACAGAGTTAGATTAAATATATATATATATATATATATGTTTGTATATAACACGGAAGTTGATGATATAATGTACTTCTATGATGAAAACAAAACGTAATATACTTATTTATAAAATTATAATTATACCTGTGATTTTACTACAGATTTTTTATGTGATTATCTGCCGTATAAGATACAACTAATCCAATAACAAATTACACAAGTCAACAAAAAAAATATTTTTCTTTGAGTCTGTTATTTAGTAAATATTTTCTGATTATATACATCGAAAAAAAAGCAAAAACTCCA
>JACJUM010003223.1:5260356-5316230 GCA_020976665.1 Heortia vitessoides | reverse complement strand
TGTAGGTGTGAAAGCTTAAAGGCAATTCTTCTACATAATGGAAATATATTTCCATCTCTTCCCCTTGCTCATTCTGTAATGCTAAAAGAAAATTACGAGAGCGTTAAAATGGTGCTTCAAGTTTTAAAATATGAAGAGTACGCCTGGCCAGTGATAGGGGATTTTAAAATAGTTGGATTTCTGATGGGAATGCAAGGCGGGTACACTAAATATCCGTGTTACATTTGCTTATGGGATAGTAGAGCCGATGCACTTCACTACCAGCAGCACTCATGGACACAACGGAGCGAGTTTCAAATAGGACAACATAATGTCAAAAATGAACCAATCGTGAAGCCCGATCATATTTTAATGCCTCCATTGCACATTAAATTAGGTCTGATCAAGCAGTTCGTAAAGGCTCTGCGTCAAGACTCTGAGGCCTTTCAATATTTAAAATCATTTTTCCCGAAATTGTCAGAGGCTAAAATTAAAGCTGGTATTTTCATCGGTCCACAAATAAAGAAAATAATGGCCAGTGAACAATTCCTACAGCTCCTCAGTACGCACGAAAAACAAGCGTGGCTCAGCCTTAAAGCAGTGATTCATGGCTTTCTTGGCAATAGAAAGGCAGAAAATTACACGGAGCTTATTACTGATATGCTTCACAACTTCAAAGTTATGGGTTGCAGAATGTCTTTGAAAGTCCACATGCTACATGCTCATTTGGATAGATTTAAAGACAACTTAGGTGCATATTCAGAAGAGCAAGGGGAACGTTTCCACCAGGATATAATGAACTTCGAAAAGCGTTATCAAGGACAATATAATGAAAATATGATGGGTGACTACATTTGGGGGCTCATACGAAAAAGTCCCAACTTACACAGAAGAAATACCATATCTGTTCATTTTTAAAGTCTTTTTTGTATTCTTTTTTGTATTTGTGGGTTTATTTATGCCGTCTTGTATAATTAAAGTCAATAAAAATATGTGAATTCAAAACTGTTTTCCTTTTACATATAATTGAAATTAAGAAATAGAGCTTTTTCATAAAAATTAAAATTTCGTTTTAGTAACTACAAAAGCAAACTTTATTTGATAAAATTTTTTTTTCTTTAATTAGTTAGGCATAAGTAATCAAAATCAAAGGTACAGAACTCAGACTCAAAATTCGTGTTGACTTGTGTTATAGAATATTCGCTCTAAGTAACATAAAAACATGTTTTATTTTTTACACAGATCTATTTTAGAAACAAACAGTCGTTTGTCCAGCTCAATCCTGTCAGAAGATTTTACCTCCATCCTTGATCCTTGACGTCCACAAACCACATGCAACGACTTCCTGTAATGATTTTCTTATAAACAGAATAAATATTTCTAGATATTGTCATTGTTATCCTTAATTCAACATAAATTTTGACTCATATTTCTATATTCAATTTATGAGGTTTCGACAGTAAATGTCTCTCCGAAAAAAACTGGGCCAAATAAAAAACTACATCTCTCCTCTATCTTGCTGCTTAAAAATAAACTTAAACAGTAATTCTTTAAATTGATTTAGTTTTGTTATTATATATTAATAATATCAAAGTTTTTGTGTTTCGTTAAATGGCATAATTTAATTTTAGATAAAAGAAAAATGTATGATTAGACTCATAATATGCCAAGCGATTAAAACAGCCTTTGAACCGCATATGAATGATATATGGACTACAAAAATGCAAACAACGTAGTGCAGAGTTTACTAGCTAAATATCAACTTGTGTGAGTTTTCTCGCGGGACTTGAACCCGCACCCTTTGTAGTCCGGAGGAAATGTGGTATCAATTATGCTACCAAGACCCGGGAGTATGACCGAGAGATGGCGGGCGCTGGCGACGTTTAATTTATTTCAGGAAGTGCATTTTGAGTTATTTTTATGGAATTTGTTTAGATACAAATTCGATATTAAATATATATAAATATAATAAAAGGCCAATTTAAATTATTTAAAGGTGTTACATATCTATTGTGCATGAAGTCCGAGCTTCCTCCCCATTTTCAGTCAGTGTTGACAGATTCTGGGTAATTAAGAACTTCGTAACCCATAAAAGAGGTTGCCAACACTTAGGCACGCGCGAATGTCGCCTGCGGAATGCTTGACAGTTTTCTTCTGAAAAAAGTCATTTACAACAGTGTAATTTAGTTAGACAAAATAAACCAATGATATTAATTCGTTTTTAAAACTCTCCGATTTGGTATTGAAGTTCCGCATATCTCCATTCCTTTCGTAAAGTTCAAGTTATCTACTTGAAGAATATCATCAAAATCGGTTAACCGGAAAATGTAGCAAACAGACAGATTCATAATATGAACAGATTACCGTGAAAGTTAGTATTCTATTTGTCAATAATAACGACACAAATCAAAATAAGTCAAAATACAAATGTGTTTTATATTTTGTATTCGTTTATTTTTTGAACTATGGTTATTTTGATTTGTTATTCTTGCAAATAATATTATACCGCTCTTTTGCAAGAGCTACACAACTCGAAATAACAAATAATCGAACAAAGAACACTAACGAACAACAATTACAACTACATATTCTATTTTCGAATTTATTTTGTGTTGTGTCGTTATTCTTGCAACATATTCAGACGTGTACAAATAATAACAGCAGCCGGCTAGATATTTTGCACGCGCGTCGTCCCTGTAATTATAACTTCGTTTATATACTACATCGTAGGTAAAAAAATACACGTGCCTATATTTTTCTGGCATTATATTTAATGTGCAACGTTCGTGTGATACATCGCTTCGCATTAGTTTCCGTAATGTGTGTTCGCGACGGCATCATATCCTTTAGTGTCGCAACACACTGCAAATGGTAACTTCGAAGTCTACTCTGCGGTTATGATATATACGCTCATATTTGTATGTAAATATGGTGTATTTTCGTGTGCATGTTGAACTGATGGACATTGCGGGTACAGTCTACTGCATAAACAAATGACAATCTCAGTAGAATTGCGAATTCAGTACGTGTAGTACTGGAGTAGATACGCATGCGTGATGTTTTGTGTTCAATATGTTATGTTTATTATCGTATCCATATGAATACTAAAAATGACAAAGTATGCCTACCTGCGTATTTCTAAAAATTTGAGGACTTAAAATACTTTTGATGCAGAAAAAACAAGAGGCATCGTAAACCAGAATGGAAATATGTTAATATAAAAAATTCCGGGCAGTGTTATACGGTTCAATATGTATAAAAACGCAGTCACAACTAAATAATCGCTACTATTTTTAAGGAAATCACTGTCCTACAATCATAGATATATATATATATATATATATATATATGATTTTCGGTGAACTAACTTTGATGGCATTTGACTAGTGGAGAGCGAGCGCTTAAAAGTAGTAATATGCAAACACTAGCTATGCCCGCGGTTTTACCCGAGGTGATTTGAAAAAGAAACTTATAATAATAATTAATACTTTATTGTACACCAAACATAAAAATATATGAAGAAAAAACCAGTAATTATAAAGTATAAAAGGCGGCCTTATCGCATATAGCAGGCATTTCTTCCAGGCAACCTTTGGATGGAAAGAGAGAATGAAACGAAGTGCTAGTAAGAGGTGTCAATAAGATCGATGGAAAAATATATCGATAAACTTTGTATAATTTATGTTCCGCTCATAGAAATCGTAGTGTGATGTTATATAACCTATAGCTTTCTTTGATAAGACGCGTATTTATCACTGAAATTTTCAAATTGGACCTGCAGTTAATAAGCCCGTTCATCCAAACAAACTTCAGCATTATACTATTAGTAATTGGTGATATTCAGTTTGTATTTTTTCACCGCCAAGTAGTACTAGTAGTAGAGAACACATCAGTGGGTGACTGTACCCGGCGTGGCACCTGTCTGGTCATCAGCAACTGTCAAGACAACTCTTGAGGCAATTATACAGCAGAAGTCATTCGCCATTACCGCAACGATGTCCGAACCGTGCTCGTCCGCGCTGCTGTGCTCAAGCTAAAACTGACATTTGGTCATTCCTCAGACTTCAACGTTATTTTGTATTTGGTAGTTTGGACCTGGTATAATAAAAAATAAAAAAACAGTCAAGTGCGAGTCACATTCGCGCACTGGAAGTACCGAATTTCTTTTTGTGGTGGACCAATAAATTAACGATTTCCGCTGTTTTTCCCTTCCTTGTGCTGAAAGAGCTTAGTGCCAAATTTTATGTGTATGGGAAGTGAAATTTTCTCTACTAATTTTAGTTAAGCCTGAAAGTCAAAGTCTAAATGTATTTTATTGAAGAAGGCTCAATATAGTCACTTTTAAATTAATTAAAAATAATATTTCCAACATAGGAAGTACTGAATACTATTAATAGCCTATGCGATCATAAGAATCGCCTAGCAGATTGGTAATAGGCCTACCAATGTGGTTTTAGAAACGACAAAGTCTCTTAGCGATATTTTTAAAATCAGTTTTGTAGGTACAACACTATTTCGCAAAAATAAATCAAAATTCAAATCTAGAATATATTTTTAAAAGTCATTAGTGTTTTTTCAACTTTGGTTTTTATAGAGTTATGATATTCCTGTAAAACGGGCTGTATTATGTAGTAGGTCCACGTCACATAAAAAATAAAGCTTCTAAAAAAAATATTTATTGTCGAAAGGTTTAAAATTATATGGAGCGGATGAGTAATAAGAATTACTATTGTGCCGCATTTTTATCAGCAAAAAAACTGTAACAGTCCGACTAACGCGCCAGTGAGTGCGAACTGTGACACCAAAAGAAACCAGAACAATAGAATGAGTCGAACACTTCACACGTTTTTGCACTCGTTAGCAGAAACCAATTATTTTAATCTTCGATCACTTCGAGACCGGGCTGCTTATTAAAGTTGTATCTAATTCAACACGATTACCAACTTATTTATGTGGTACTTAGCTATATCGAACTGTAATCATTTGCTTTTTTTTTATTTATTGCGACCACAAACAAGTTTACAATACTAACTTAATCTAAAACTTACGACTAATATCGTATAAATCATTGTAAACGAATTGAAAAGCCAAACCCAACTGGTTTGGCTTTTCAAATGTTACATTTAGGAGTTACATATGGCAATACCTGTGTATTAAAATTAAAAACATGAAAACACCTATGTATGCAATCACTAAGAATGTAAGGAAATCTTAAAGGTCTTTCGACATTGATCTTATGTAAAAAAACTCTCGAAGACTTGCGTGTGATAAGTTATAAATAATAATAATACTCTTTATTGTACACAAAAAAAATAATAAAAGAACAAAAAGTGACAATTGGCGACCCTATCGCTCAGGGCGATCTCTTCCAGGCAACCTTTGGATGAGCATAGACAAAGAAAATATGATAAGGCACTTAGATGTGTAGTGTGTACAAAATAAATTTGTAGTTCACATTGTGTACTACTAATTTATTTTAAAAAAGAAAATAAAGTAAATTAAATAATAATATATAGCAATAAATCGCATAACAACAACTTAATTTATAAAATAATCACATATATATTGAAATGATGAATACTGTAGTCTTCTGTTAGATGAGTCGTTAAAGTGACAGGAAATACTTTCTCACCATCCACTTAAATGGGGCAACATACTACCTATGTATGTGAAAACTACTTTTACACAGATTAAATAGAGTTATTTTTTTGACAATGACAGTACTAGTTTAATGGGTAACAAATTTTTATGAACGTGTATATAATTATTATTTGGTTGATGATTGTTTTCTATGCAAATAAATAAAAATGTTTTACTAGAGGTAGACATATTACAATGGTCGTCTGCGTTGGTACTTCACTCTCACTTATTTCTACCGCCAAATAGCTGTGTTCGCATTGATGTGTACCGGTTGGAAGGGTGAGAGAGGCAGTGAAATTACTTGGTAAATGTGACACGGTATCGTCAGTGTGGCGACACGCTACTGATGTATGTATATTTTTGTGATGACACGAGCGTTTATAGGCTGCGGTCACGTTTACAGAAAGCGGACCGTATGCTTGTCTGCCGAGTTCGTAGATAATATAAAAAAATAGATAACTCTTATAATCTGGGGTAACTTTTCAAAAAGAGGATCTAGTACAAAAACAAATGTGCTCATAATCTGTTTAAAATGGCAAATTCAACAAAGAGCACCCAAAGTAAATACATACCATAGATAAATAAACTTGCATACCAACGCAGTCAACTTTCGATCAGTGTTATGAAACTACTAGTTCCTTAATTCTACTTTTTTGCTTTTTTACCTTATTAAAACCTACAAAAAATATATTTTAATATTGAAAAAACCGATTAAATTGACTAAATATTGTATTCTTTTTTGTTGAGTGTGTGTCCTATCACCGCCTACAGTAAAGTCGATCGTCGTCATTCTATTTCATTATCGTATTACAACCAGAGAGCAGGCACTCGTGTGGTTTTGCATTTATTACATTGAAGGCATCACCAGCGCATTCTCGAGAATACAACACGCGATGGAATTTGTACGGATATATTAACTGTTGAATTATACCAATTAAAACTATTTTTACAACGGTTTTCTAACCGCATTAGAAAAACGGTCTTAGATTTTTCGTTCGACTTTTCGGTTACTTTACCGTAACCGTTTAAGATTGTTAATTTTATTATGAGTAGGCAACGCGTAAACGTTGAAAATATTGTATCATTTGATTAAATTCTACTTCTACATTTGAGTTCGAAATCATTTGCAAAAGTTTGACAGATGTACTTCACCAAATAAATTCAAATAAAAAATAGAAACTGTGAAGTCACTATTCGTGTTCTTCTTTTGAAAATAGATGAATTAAAAGATTTGATAATTCGTTAAAGAGTAAATACTGCTTTCACGCATTTTATCGGCAAGATTAACTGTATTTTAGTCTGTAGTCTGTGATAGGCTTGTGATGTTGTTTATTTTTAAATATTTGTTTGAAAGATAGGCCGGCGCCCGTGAAGATAATCTAGCCTATCATAATAACGTAATCGCCCGCAGCTGACAACAGTCATCAAGCGGGAACAATACTTCACGATATAACAAAAGAAAATCATCTTTAAGACAAGTGAAATAGAGTAGTTAGTGCTAAGACAAAGGTAGGGTTAAGGAGAATGCACACAATTTTTTACATACTTTAATATAGAATCATTATCGGACAGACTGACAAAATAAACTTGTTTGTATTTTATTGGCGTTTTAGATACTTGTTTTCTGTAAATCGAAACAGATGTTGATGTGGTTTTAGTTTCTATGCCCTCAGAATCTGAAATAATATATTAGCTTTAATTATATTAAAATTATATATAGCTGTTCTTTGCAAAAAGTCGTGCCGATTTCATAGTGGAAAACCAGATGTATCCCATGGGAACATATTATCAGGATAAAAAGTAGCCTATCTATTACTGCAGCCAATAGTCCCTGTGCCAAATTTAATTCAGACCTGTTTGGCAGTTCTGGCGTGAAAAAATATCAAACGTACATGCATTCATCAATACATACACACTCACAAACTTTCGCGTTAATAAGTAATAATAAGTAAGGATTTATTCTCTTTGAGTATAGACGACATCTAAGCTCTATGATTATTCTTGTTGTGCAGGCCACAGACTCTTACAACTGTCATTTCGAATTTAAAAAAAGAATCAAACGTTTCTCTGCAAACGCTCATCAAACCTGTAACCTTTGCCTGTCTCACTTCCCACGGCCCTGCTCGTGTAGCGGAACACGCTCAATTCTTTCACAGCGAACGCTGCACTCTGGCTCTGTGAATCCCGGGCTGCACATTTAAATGCATAATTTGCAATTGCGGTTTTGTTTGCGGATTTACAGCAGGTTCAGGGTTGCCAGCACAAATTAAATGTGTACGGACGGCAGGAATTAAATCAGCTTTATATAGCGCGTTCGGAACATCTGTCTTAATTGACGAAGAACGCCATGTATTTTTTATTACAGCAGATTTATAATTTTTTTTTTTTAATTAAAAGAAGAACAATAGTTAGCCTAATTAAGTAACCGTTTTTGATCCAGAACCAAAGCGTCTGATGTTTAATAAAAATTAAACATAATATTTATGACAGGCCCGATGGCGCAGATGTTAGTGATCCGATCTTGTGCGCCAAGGGTCGTGGGTTCGATTACCACTCAGCGTAAATATTTATATGATAATATTTGTGAATTCTCTATTGTCTGGCTTAACACAAGTGCAAGTAACTTACTCAGGGGAGTCAGGTCAATGTTTGAGATGTTGTGGGAATTTATTTATTAGAAAAAAAATAACTTTTTTTAGGCTTTAGGCACGACTGAACCTAGACTGCACTATCGTAGTGCTACCGGGACCTCAGTGGACGCGTTAAATATTTCATAGTGTTTTGTTTTATGGTTGTAAACCAGTGCCATTTCTTTAATGTTAAAGGTACCACAAACACTGCAATATCAAACTTTTACAAATTTTAAGCAATCGATTAAGAAGAAACAGTTGCTTAATTAAAGATGTGCGCTGTGCGATTAAATTATTCTCTATGCTGCATATTATACAACAAAAAAGCTATCAACAAGCTTTGCCGTGAGGTACTGCCAGAGTAGAATAGTACCGCCCTCTGTACAAGGTGTCGTTAGAGGCGACTAAAGTACCAGAACAGACAGATGGCGGTATATCCATCTGAAACAGTGCAACTCAAATGCACAGGGCAGGGATTGGCAGCAGCATGCGATTGCCAACACGCTTGCCCAGCGCGGAAATTATGGACATAATTCCCTCTTCGTTGGGGAGGCCTATGTCCAGCAGTGTACTTCGAATGGCTGTAATGATGATGATGATGAAACAAGCTTAGTTTTAAAAGTAAATTGAAGTCCCTAGACTGGTCAAATTAGTTTAAACGACCATATTATGTTTATTGATAAAATTTTGTGGTATTTTACACAGTTATGCGCGAATAAAATTGCTAATGCTGATTAGTCTTAATAGCTAATGTATATTAATAATAGCTGTGCCCGCGACTTAGTCCGCGTGCAGTAGTAATTTGGGCACCATAACTTTTTACTTTAACTTATATAAACGTTTAATGTTATATTTATTTATATATACAAATCAAAAGCATCAATAATAAGTTTTAAGTTCCTAGCTCTAACAATAGCGATACTTCCATACAACTTTTCATCCCCCCTTTCGACCCCTTATGACCCATATGTCTAATGAAAAAGTAGCCTATGTCCTTTCTAAGGTTTAGACTTATGTGTACCAAATTTCATTTAAATCGGTTCGTTAGTTTAAGGGTGATCGCGATACAGACAGACAGAGTTACTTTCGGATTTATAATATTAGTAAGGACAACAAGTATAATTTTGTTACCATATAAGATATTCAATAATCCGAAAATGGACGTTCTAATGCTGAATTGACTTCCAAATGCACCAGGTGTCTTAATAGGCGTGGTATAGAGTAGTACCGACAGATGGCGTTATATCTACCCGAAACCCCGAAACACCGTGGCGCAAAAGTTATGGCCGGCGATGGGACGCAGCAGCGTTCCCGTCGAGAAGCTACTCTACGCCTGGCATTGGCCCTTTCCTGGAGAGCCCTATGTCTAGCGATGGACGTTCTACGGCTGCAATGATGATCACGACTTCAGTGGATCAGTAATGGATATCCATTTATGGAATGTGATTCTTTTTTCGAGACTTATACTTTAACTGTTGAATTAAGAATCCTAGGAAAATAAAAATTCTCCCAATGAACGAATGGCCACCCTCGTCGTGGCTGAATGTACGGTAAAATGAATCTGTGGATTAAGCTTCGCTAATTTTCAGGTTTGTGTCTGAGTTCATGCGGGTTTAATTGTTGGGCGGCCTATTTATTTGAGAATATTATCTGAATGGAAAAGTTACAATTAAGCTTGTAATTGGTCTTCTTCTGAGTGTGATAACTGTTTTCGTCGAAATCTTTCAGAAATGCCGTGAGGTACCGGCAGTGTAGAATAGTATCTCCCGTGTACCAGGTGTCGTAAGACGCGACTAAGGTACCAGAACCGACAGATATCGGTATATTCGAACAGTGAATCTCAAATGCATAAGGATGGGCAGCAGCACGATTGCCAACACGCTTGCCCAGCGCGGCAATTATGGCAAAATCCCCCCTTTCTTTGGGAAGCCTATGTCCAGCAGTGGACTTTCAATAGCTATAATGATGATGCAAGGTTTATGAATTTGTGTGTTGAATTATGTGGTTTAATTACGAGCTTGATTCTCAAAAATATCTATTTGCTTTATTATATAGTGAAGTATATATAGATCTGTCACACTATTTAATACTATTTTTTCATTTATAACTATTGCACATAATAAAATGGCACAGCAGTTGAACTTAATGTCAAAATATTGTCTATTTTAAGTCAATTCTTTATTGGATACATTTAGGTACTATATAATTTTTTTCTGCTTTTTTTCACAACATCTAATTGACCTGATTCTGTGATTGTGAAGTCGTTAACAGAGCTTGTGTCACGAACATTAGACAACAGAGGAATCACAAACATACTACTTAAATACATATATTTAACACCCAGACACAGATCAAACATAAATGTCATCATATAAATATTTGTCCTGGCTGCGGATCAAACTTACGACCTTTGGCCAGGATCACTACAATTATAGTATTTTTCAAAGAATTGTGCTAAAGTCAATTGTTACAAATACACGTAAGTAAAGATATATAAAAAAATAACAGAGTGAAACTAAAATACATTCATTAATTGTATATCTAGAGTAGAAAATGTGATAACCAGAATTAGCCGGCGAGCTAAATATTAATAACTTATTTTTTATTTTACTTCTTGAATTCTTAATATTTACACCCGGATAAATATTTATATGATGATATTTGTATCTGTTCCGTGTCTGTTGAATTTATGTATATAAGTATTACATGTATTTGTGATTCCTCTGTTGTCTGATGTCCGTAACACAAGTGCTTTAAGTGTGTGAATTTATATACATCCTTATGAATATAGTGTAATCAAGTACTGTAACAAGTGATAAAAAATACTACTTAAAATAACATATTTTGGACCATTGGAGCATACTGTATGCTATTCTGATTATGAGTTAATCTAGATAGACCTACTACAAGGGTAGTTTGCTTAGATCGCAGATAAAAAGGCAGTTAAATAGTTCGATGATGTGACGTAATATGCTGAGGTCAGATGCTGTAAACTAAGTTTGGAGACCCGTCTGGTGCGGCGGACTAGTTTTAAAGTAGGCCACACAGCCGAAGCTGTGCAACTAACTCTCACGACCCTTACAACCCTAGAAGGTCATTCATCGTTATCATTATTACAGCCATGGGAAGTCCACTGCTCAACATAGGCCTCCCTAAGAGAGGGGACGAATTTGAGGAATTTTGCCCATAATTGCCGCTTGCAGCTTTCGCGACGGGGATGCTGCAGCCCATCCCCAACTCGCCGGTAGCTCACAGTCAAAATAAGGGTATTGGTAGGAAATTTTCGGGTAGCAAAATTATGATTATCCACCAAAGAGTCGGCAGTTAGTTCTTATTATACCTTTGACGAATGTTTATTATCAATGGATAAGAAAACAGTTCTGTACAAGGCCTTACAATAAGTACGCACGCAAAATCGAACATTTAAAACTTCTTAAGCGAAATGTTACTTAATATACAATTAATTAATGTTCACAATATTCCGTTAGCCGGTTGTAGCCATGTATATATAGGAATAAATCAATCCCATATGTCAGCGTTGCATGAATAACTGCGCATTTTCCATGTACGACTAAATAGTATGATGCAAATTGTTTTGAAACATGCCCACGGCAATCTGATCCCAGGTGTCCGTTGCGCATTGCTATCCGACCGTTGGGTTCCGATCGGCTGGCGATGAGGAATCAATGCACCTTCTTAAAATATGGCTGCGGCAGCGATCGGATTCAAATTGCGTATAAATTATTTTCGGGAATAATTTTTTAATTAAGTCGTGAGGTACCGGCAGGTTTGAATAGTACCTCCCCCTGTAACAGGTGTCGTAAATGGAGATTAAGGTACCAGAATCCACAAAAGGTAGTATATCCATCCGAGACAATGCAGTTCAAATACACAGTCCGGGGATGGGCAACAACATTCCCGTCGCGAAAGCTGCGCTATGCGAATGCCAGAACGCTTGCCAAGCGCGGCAATAGGCTATTTTCATCTATCAACAAAAAAATATAACATTATGTTACTTGAATAAATAATAACGTGAGGAATTGAAAAAAAATGTCGTTATTCCATAAAAACCTAAGATTAATTTTATATTTCAAAATTAAAATCCGAGTTTTATTATCTGTAAGTCACGTGACCGAAAACACCGTCCACCATGTTTTTTTCCAGAATGACGTCACAAGCACTAAAATATCTAAATGTAAACAACTGACTGTGTTCCTTAATTTTTTACTTTTTTTGTGTATAATTCCTTTTATTTTAGAGATTTTGTATTTTATTACGCTACTTTTGCATAATTAAACATGGACGTCGGATTTGTAAAAGCCGAAAGTACTAATTTACCGAAGATAGATGCGGTAATGATTACAAACTTCTTTGCGTGTAATACAGATTTCTTTTCTGCCGAATGCAGAAATATAAAAACAGCTATGTAAGTAAATCTTTCTATTACTTTATCACAACAATATCATTTGTGTGATTCATAGGTGTAATTCAATGAAATTTTCTTATTTTGAGGTTAACAACATCGTTCGGAATAGTAATAAATAACTTTTCTGGAGTCTTCAATGTCGAATTCTTACAATTTAACGCAACACACCAACGATACGGGTTATAGAAACTCATCTTTTTATATAAATAAAAACAACTCAACAAAGCCGACAAACTCAATATCGTGTCAATGACAAATGTCAATTTGAGGTTACAATATTTTAGTACTATTGACGTCACCAAAATGGCGGATGGTATTTTGGCGCGTATATTTTACGACAAATTTTTAATATTTTTTTTTCGGCATAAATCGGTCATATTTTGCTGAAATAAAAATTATAATGAATTATCAGATATATACGAACATTTAAAAAAAAAATGAAGAAATTGGAGAATAGCCTATTATGGCCAACACTCCCTCTTTCTTGGGGAGGACTATGTCCAGCAGTGGACTTCCAATGGCTGGTATGATAATAATTTTCTCATTTTCGTGACTTGTATTCCAACATTGATAGATAAAGGATCAAGGAAAGGTTCCTCATGGAGAACATTTCGTAAAATTCAATACCACAGCATTTGCAAGATATGTTTTGGAGGCAGCACTAAATTCATTTTTTAAATCAATGAATTTGACTTCCAATATTAGTAGCCTTAAAAAAAGAAATGTAACGTATATAAAATTATTTGTTTAAGGCTTTAAAACACTTTTTGATTGACATTTTATATTTTTTGTTTGACGTTTCGTTTACCTTGAGGCGTCTGTTCTCAAGACGTTTTAAAGTTGTTAAAAGCATAGTTTTATTATGAGTCGTGAATGCGTAAATGTCGGAAAATATTTACGAGAGATAAAGAATAAAACCGTTATGACAAAACTTTTGTCCATTAACCTAAAGATTACCTAAAGTTCAAAGTTGAATAAAAACTCTAGTTTTTACATACATAGTGGGGCGTAAGTAGAAAGAATAGTTCATATTTTACTTAATTTAAAGATGATTGTTCCTGTAGAAAAAACGTGACATTCAAAAAACACAGTGGATGCAAGTATCAGTAGGTATAAAGATATACAAACCTGTACTCTGTAAAAGCCATAAGCTTTGCTGTAATTTATAAAAATGCTTCTAGAAAAATCTTTTCACCGTAAATAATTAGAAAGCTATACAAACAAATAAGAAAGACCACCTAAATATACCGACATAAGTAACTCGCATTTGCTCCACATCTTAAATATTTAAATGTCCTTTAAATAGCTATTTATGTAAAAGTTTATCCGAGTCGGTATTAATCTTGGATCTTGATAAGTCTGTTTATGTAGTTTCAATTGATCGCTAAGAACTGGTCGTCGGCCGTCACTGCGGAGCTTGCCAGTTTACTTCGATCATGGATGGCAACATCAACTAGTCTTGAGCCCTTTATGCTTATCTCACCTGTTTCCCTGCCCGTACAAGACTCGGTTACCGCAAGATTATTGCGCTGGTGAATATTAAATACTGTAATTGACACATACTATCCAATAACACGGAGATCTGCAAGTCTATTTTTACACTCGACTGAGGCGCTTCAAAAGTAATTTCAAATTTTAATGGCCAACAGACGACGATTGTTCCTTACCTTCTTTACTGTTTCGCATAACTATTAAAACTGGCAAATTATATTTTGCGAGTTTTTACCTGCTCGTCGTGTTCGCGAGAGGACTCTTTATGCAATCGTTTTAAATGAATTTCGAAAACGATCGGTGCCACTTAAACGGCTTATTAAAATTGTATTTCGTTTCGCAATCGATTCGCGAGTGTTGTTGTCGGTGAAATTGGCGAAAATTCGTTTTGGTCACGTGACGGGAGCGAGGGCGGAAAGATCTGTTGTCCTGTTTCAGGAGCATCGATTGGCGTTCTCGGTTTGCGGTGTGGGATAATGGTCGCTGTGAATGTTGTGTTTTAGGGTGTATGTCGCCTGAGCGTGTGTGGGAGATTGGTCGTTGAGTTTTTGGAGCTCGCGCGGGTTCCACGCGGCCGGCCGGCACCCGCAGTGCCACGCCGGCCGCCGGCCCCGTCGCACGCGTTCATGCCTCAATCCTTGGTCCAAGTCGGGAATGTTCGCGAGTTCTTCGTTCGATAACCGGCGACGCGTTGCGGTAGGTTTCGGATGACGGACGGCGGAATACTTTTTATACCGGGAAAATTATTGTTAAATGTGCTTATTGATAGTGCTTTTTGTACGTAAATGCTTAAAAATATTACAGTGATTTTGTGACATGTGAGTGTGACTTAAAAACTGCGTGTATCATTGGTTTGTATTTAAGAAAACGTCATCGGTGACAGTGACGGCTTAATGTTTCCACAAAGGGGTGTTTATAATATTCGTCTGTATTTCACGTCTTTAAAATATTTTATAAATAATATTTTATTCTGAACGCAGATTTTTAAGGAAAAGAGTATAAACGTATCTTTTAATTCAGTGTTATTACCTTTTTTTATTAAACAAACTTCTTTGAATGTTTTCTATATAAACATTCTTGTGTTACAATGTAAGTGCCCATTCTCCTTCGGAATGGCTTAAATGATTTTAAATATATTTTTTATGTTTACTTGCCGGTAGGCCTGATAATCTGATGTCATCTATTGTTCATTAGGTGATAAAGTTCCAGCCCAATTTTATATTTGTGTATTTTTTATTATGTTGCATTTAAAATAAAATGAATACATACGTGATGTATTATTGCCTACCTCTCTATTTTATCAAGGCGATATTAGTCATGTGATGATGAAGACAGGGAAACGGCTGCCGGGTTAGCTTAATATTTCAAAACAATGCATGAGAGAGCGATAATTTTTTTTATATTTACTTGGTCTCATTTCACTGCAACGGCAATTTTTCGAACAACCTTCACAAAGTTAAATAATTATACCAACGAACCTTAATCCTCTAACATATGTAGAATGGCCTCTGTTGATCGGTTTCCACTCGATATCCAAGTAATTGGACCCTAATCACCCACTAGGAACGTCAGTGAGGTATTTTGTTAATTAATCAGAGAGAGCTGACGAAGGATTCCGTGTATCTGATTTCAAAGGAAGCACTGAGAGACGAGATTACGTTTTGCCGTTTGCAGAAAAATTCTTGCCGAGTTTTCTCTTAAATATTTCGTACGATTTATTGTGAATGCTTATCTGACGCCTCGCCAAAGTTGTTTGTCTGAAACGTTCGAACACTTTTGAAGACGTTCTTATCAAAAATCATCTTTGCGAGTTGAATAGTGTCGTGCCTTATTCGTGACATTCCATTTGAAACTTAAAAAGGATTATTCGAGATTGTTTTTGTATATTAATGCTTGATTCAAATGGGCTGGAGTATCGGCTAAGTAGAATAGTACCTCCCACTGTATCAGGTGTTGTGTGAGGCGACTAAGACGCCGGAACCGACAGATGGCGGTATATCCGACCAAAACAGCGCAGCTTAATTACTACTTAGCTATACTACTATCTTGACTAGGAATATGTCTAACAGTGGGCTTTAGATAGCTGATATGATTATGATTTGATGGGCCCGATGGCGCAGATGGTGGGGATCCTATCTTGTGCGCCAAAGGTCGTGAGGTCAATCCCCACCCAAGACAAATATTTATATGATATTTATGTTTGCTCTGTGTCTGAATATGAAATATATGTATTTAAGTAGTATATTTGTGATTCCTCTGCTGTCTGATGTGCGTAACTCAAGTGCTTTAAGCGACTTATTACGTATCAGGTCAAATACCTGTACCTTTTTAAATTGTGATGTAAACTGTCCTATCTCTTATGTTAGATCAAACTGTTCAATGTAATCAAAATTTATTTTAATTGACTCGGTAACTTACAAGTTCATCTTTGACAAACACCACGACACAAAATGTTTATATATAAAGATATGCGCCCGCCCCTAATTTGTCTGGTTACATAGAAATTTTTATTCCGTTGATCGCGTTGTTGTGGGAGTTTTAATTTCGCTCTTAGGTATCTTACTTATAAACTACAAACAAACATTAGATAATACATAACTTTTCGTGCAAACTACCAGATACCGCTGGTCCTGACAATACAAAAAAAGAATTTATCCAATATGGTGCAGTCATTCTAGAGTTACGGGCGTACGTACATTAAGACGGTTTATATAGATTATTTTACACGTTAGCCGTGAGGTACCGGCAAAGTAGAATAGTACCTCTCCCTGTACCAGGTGTCTAAAACCGTGACTGAGGTACCGGAACCGACAGATGGCGGTATATCCATTCGAAGCAGTGTAGCTCAAACGCATCGGGGCGAGAATAGGCAGCAGCATTCGCGTCGTGAAGCTACACTCTGTGATTACCTCCACGTTTGCCTAGCGCGGCAATTATGGGTAATTTTTCCCCTTTTTTGGGGGGGCCTATGATTATTATTAGTAGTGGACGTTTTACGGCTGCTGATTTTATAAGTTAAGAAGAAAAGAATTTCTGATTAGTTAATTCTATATACTTCAAGGCTGAAGTATTTCTAAAGAAATCCGTGTTTAAAGATTCAGTTCAAAGGCCAATCAGATCAATGGAGTTAAATTTGTCGGAGGTGTTATAATTGACTCTCGCCGGCGACACCGCGAGTGCTCCCTCGATTCAAGCTCGCATATTAACCGGCCAACTTCCTCCAATCAATTATCCCCGGCTGAAACTCCTCGAGATGAAATCACGTTTAGACTTAAGATCCGATCCACCTCTAATGGCATCCCAAAAGCGTTTTAATCGACATTATATCTGTTAACGCTTGCATGAGTTTTGATGGTTTTAGATGTTTTAGATTAGAAATCAAGATTAAAGATAATAATTATTAGAAAAAGTTTACTAGTATTAGTTGTCTGACTGGACTTGAACCTGGATCTACCTTTCTGGGGGATTGCCAAGCACTCACGCACAAAGAGAAATGCTGAAGTGCCGCTTGACAATTGATTCAAGTTGAATTATTTTTTTTTAGTAAATATTTTCTTTTTTTAGTTAAGAAGTCATGATTGTTGAGTCTCTAGAAGAGAAAATGTGGCAAATAAATATAATATCTACATCACTGTAGATTTTGGAAGCTCGTAATATTTCATGGATATCAATAGCACGTTGTGTTCTAAAGATTTGCAGTAATTCCACTGCCACCATCGCCTTCTGAACCAACGCACTGCTGTTGTTCAGCGGTAGAAATAGGCGAGAGTACTATTTAAAGAGACCACTAGACCTAGACCACTATTTAAAAACAGGTCTGCCTCGATTATTATCCTGGTAAACACACTAAACAATAATTAGGTACCTCATAACAGGAATGTTATATTTTCTGAACACATTTGTTAATCTGTGCGTTGCAAATGGAAATAGTCTATTACTTCATAAATACGGTAAAATAAAGATTTATTACTGTTTCACTTTTTCCTGGTTCCAGTGTCATCGCATTTCAAACATTTATACGACCATTACTTAATTTAAAATGATCTAATGAATGCTATATTCTTGATAATTACAGTTATTTCCGAGAATATCATGTGATTTATTTCATATAACTCGAGCGATAAGGCCGCCAATTGTATTATAGTTTATTTTCTATGTATATACACACACACACACACACACACACACACACACACACACATATATATATATATATGTGTGTGTGTGTTTATATATATAACTCATTATAATATAACTCAGATTGCAAATAAACGTACGGTTATATCACATTAACTTTCTGTCCAGGACTTGGTCCGCGAGGTCTTTACTTTATATCTCATCCCTGAGGATATCTTGTTATTGCGGGAAGATGTCTCTGTAACTCGTTGACAACTGTGCCAATAGTCGTGCTGATTCCATAAAAAAAATTAAAACCAGAACTTTCAAATGGGAACATGTTTTCAGGATAAACATGTTTTGAGTAGTGCCAATTTTGATCCAGATCTATTCATCGGTTCCGGGAGTGAAAGGGATACATTCGCACATCCACAAATAAGGATAGCCCAGTAATATCAGTCATTCTTACCCTTTTCATAGAACACGACGAGTATCTCCGTTACGTGACGTCGATAACCATTGAAGGGCTGACCTTAGGTTTGAAACACGAATCTCATCATATCAGCTATTAGAAGCCCACTGCTGGACACAGGCCTCTCCAAAAAAGGGATGTTGCGCATAATTGCCGCGCTGGGCAGTCGTGGTGACAATCACAGAGCGCAGCTTTCACGACGAGGATGCTGCTGTCCATCCCCGCCCTGTGCATTGGAGCTACTCCGCTTCGGATGGATATACCGTCATTTGTCGGTTCTGGTACCTCAGTCGCCTCTTACGACGCCTGGTACAGGGGAAGGTACTATTAATCTATGCCGGTACTTTACGGCAAATCTAGTTGGGATTAATATTGTATCGTATTTATTATATTGTAGTGTATTCGTATTATTCATATTAGAGTTTTAAGCGGTTTACCACGGAGTCAGGTCAATGTATGAAATGTTGTGACAATATTATACAATGTACAGGTTATGCAAATGGAATTCGTTCATCAGCCACCTAAAGTCCACGCCTCCCCAAGATTGGGGGATTTTTGCCCATAATTGCCGCGCTTGGCAGTCGTGGTGGCAATCGCAGAGCGTAACTTCGCGATGAGAATGCCACTGCCCTCCGACAATGTTTCAGCTGCACTTTTTTAGATGGATATACCGCCATCTGTCGGTTCCATTCCTCAGTCGCCTCTTCTAACACCCGGTACAGAGAGAGGTATTATTCTAATTTTCCGATACCCTAAAGCACTAAAATTAAATTTTGTAAAAATAAATTCATCATGTGACCTCAAAAGATTGACTTCCAATAATTATGTCATCCATGTAGTCATATGAGGTCAGGTGGTACGAATATAGCATTCCGAGTTATGACTGTAGCCTTTTATACATTTTAAATTTGCACGTATTACAATAATTGAGATCATTATTACCAATAAATAAGTTATTGTTTTTTAGTTCAATACATTCCATAAGTATGTATATTATGGTCTTGATAATTTTCATTCCGATTGCATCATTTATTGCAAATAGGGTAATTGACCAATCCAAGTATTTTTTGTTTGCGTTTTTTTATTACTAAGTTGGCAAAAAAGCATACGATTTGCGTGTTGTTATGGATTGCACTAGCATATAAACGGTTGTCTTTACGATATAACGTCACATTACCCAGTAATTTTACTGTCCCTCTCACCTTTTAAACGGGAACGCAGCAATGCGAGCGCTGCTGTTGTGTAGTTAACTATGGGAGGTAATGAACAATGTAAACGATTGTAAAATGTCTACCCCGAGTGTAGTAGAGTCTTATGTTTAAGTTCATTAGTCTTTTCTTAGTTTCTAAATAGATTTCAGGATGAATAATAATAGATTGTATCGACACAAATGTCTAACAATGTATATAAGTATATGTAACTAAGTTATTTATAGGCTCAATCTATATATTTTAAATGAACGTCGACTTTTCTATGGGTTTAAGTCGACGGGCAAGCATAATTTCGCGTGACAGTTCGCAGTTCGTTGAATGTCATGTTTATAGCTCAAAAATAGCGATACTTCCATACCTCACAACCCTTATTTAGAATTAAAAATTAGCCTATGTCCTTTCTCAATGGCTAAAGATGACTTGTCTATGCCAATTTTTATCAAAATCAGTTGACAGGTTTAAGCGGGTAAGCGTAACAGACAAACAGTTACTTTCGCATTTATAATATTAAATATAGTTGGGATATATGCTATAAAATAAGTAATATTGACGGCAGAAACAGGTGAGCGTGTTGTACTAATGCAGAAGACTTCTGATGAGGTCTACCTCTTGTTAAAAAAAACTAATAACACGATCTCTAAGCGCTTCATCTAGTTTGTTGCACTTCAATAACATTTGCAAGACCGCAACTAACTATGCAAGGAATACAGCTATGTTCAAGTTTCAAGTAAATATAGTTAGTTTGTCGGTACGTACAAAGGCGGCAGTCGGAGGTATTACGGTTGTCGTCCGTCTTGGTTTGCTCCGACATTTTGATCCCTACGTTTGCCGTGAATTTCAGCCAGACGAAATATCTGCTGAGCCGCGCTCGTAGAATGGCTCCTATAGTCAATTCCGTTTGTTTCTTTTGGCCTTTCGTTTATTGTATTACCACTTTCGTAACTTCTTTATATCATCTTGCTTGCTATCTTTATACTAAATAATTGTTTGCAAATAAATATCTGGTTATTTGTCTTTAGTCTTCAATTACACCCATACACAGAGCAAACACAAATATTATCATATAACTATTTGCTCCGGGTGGGAATCGAACCCACGACCCCTGGTGCACAAGACGGGATCACTGCCATCTGCGCCATCGGGTCCGTCAAATGAATATACATATCGTTTGCATCTCCATCATTTCCTCTATTCTAAAGGTATTGTTTTTATTTATCTCGTTTTACATTTATTAATTTTATTTTATTATTAGTTAAGTCGCGGGCACAGCTAGTAAATAGCTGTGCCCGCGACTTCGTCCGCGTGAATTAGTTTTTTTGGTACCATACCTCTTTCCTTAACTTATATAAACTTTGAATGTCATGTTTATTTGTATCGAATCAATGGTCTGAAAAATAAGCTTCAAGTTTCTAGCTCTAAAAATAGCGATGCTTCCATACATCTTTTCATCCCCCTTTTCGACCCCTTACAACCCTTATTTCGAATTAAAAAATAACCTATGTCCTTTCACAGGGTCTAAAAATTGTCTGTGTCAAATTTCATCAATATCGGTTGAGAGATTTAAGCGGGAAAGCGTTACAGACAGACAGAGTTACTGTAGCATTTATAATATTCGTAGGGATATTGTTTAAATTATAAATTGTGGTGACAGATTTCTGATTTACATACATTTCGTCTCAGCTCGATGGAAGCGAGGTTAGCACCCGATCAATATAGTTTCGTATTCCGAATCGATCATATATCCGTGTCTACGTACGAACGGACCCACGAGAGTCGTTACCTAAAGATATCCGTTACATTTCCCACGCCAGACTATCGACTTTTAATATCAGGTCTAGGATATCTAGAATCCTTCTTCTACCTTGTTATGTTTGCCAAATGGATTGCGTTGGTTTTGCCGTTTGTTAGTAGGTCACGAACATGTACCTTTCTAATAAAAAGGCTGGTTTCACAATATCGTATTTGTGTTTAATAAAATCAATATTACTTCTCTTTAAAGCAAATACACCTAATAAATGAAGATGACGTCTTTTAAGGTATTGTTTTATTTTCTAATATGTTTTGTTTTTATTACAATTAGGTATATTAGACAGTCCGCGTGATAGTAAGCGTCATTGGCTATAGATGCTCGTAATATCACAAGGATATCGCTAACGCGTTGCCAACCTTGTGACTTAAGGTCTCTCGAATCTTTGTTGGTTATGTTATATATTAAAAATGCAGTAGTAAGAACAAAACAAGGATGTAGACTTCCCACAAATGTCATTCGCTTTGGTATCCCAATCTCACCTATTTCTACCGCCAAATAGCAGAGGCAGTGAAATTACTGGGTAAATGTGACATAGTAGAATTTACATCTGCTTTTCTATTCCTGACGTGAGTCTCATAAATACTGTAAAATAGCACTGTCCCATGGATATGAGGCGGTTCGTTCTCTCTTGAGTATTTTTTGCGAAAGCAATTTGTAACGAGTTTAATAAACATCGGGCAAATTGTGATTATGATTGTGACTGACATCAGTCACCGGCCAATTTGAACGACGTCAACTTTCACAATGACCTAATTATTTGGAACGAGTTTGCAAAACAACCATTTCTTCGTTATTAAGTATTTGTTGAGCTGCCGTATCGGAATCTGAGATCTCTGCGGTGGAATTAAATAGATGAGTTAAATATAATTAATGCTGGATTCGCATCTTTATCTTGTATTATTGTAATTATTATATTGAACATTGAACACAACATTGAAACATTAAACTGACTCCGTGGTAAAAAACACTTGTGTTACGGACACAAGACAACAGATTAATTACAAATATAATTCTTAAATACATTATTTTTTAACACCCAGACACAGGACAAACACAAATATCGCCATATAAATATTTGTCCTGGTTGGGGATCGAACCCACAACCTCGGGCGCATTAGATAGGATCAATACCATCTGCGCCGTCGGACCCGTCAGTTAGTTGTGTATACAAACTCGTAATTTAAAACGTCGTTAAAGTTTTAGTGATGCTAGTGAAGAAAAATGTCCTCCCCTTAATTCTTTTAACTATAGTAGTGACAGAAATAGTATGTTGGGCAAAAAAAGTGTAATTTACATTAATATTATATATATAGAGGAACGACTTGTTTGTTTGTGATTATGTAATTCAAATACTACTTGACCGGTTTTATAAGTTATTTCAATATAGGGCTCTCTTCATCGAGATTATTCTGTAACAAGATACATAACCCTACCTAAGATGAAACTATGTATACAAGATATTTATTTTTGGATTTTAGAAGATAGTAACAATTAGACTCGGAAACTATTAGACTGTGCCCAATGTCGTTGGTTCTATCTCCACACAGGACAAATGTTTGTATTTGTGTTTGTTCTGTATCTGGGTGGTAAATATAAGTATGTAAGTAGTACATTCATGATTCCGCTCTTGTCTGACATAAGTGCTTTAAGCAACTTAACATGGAATCAGTCGTCGATTAGATGTTGTGGGAATATATTAATTAAAATGTACTAGCTGTGCCCGCGACTTCGTCCGCGTTTCTTTTGGCAGCATACCTTTTTACTTTAACTTTTATAAACTAAAAGTTTTAAGCTTCTATCTCTAACATTAGCGATACTTCAATACAACTTTTCATCCCCCCTTTTGACCCCTTACAACTCTTATGTCGAATGAAAAAGTAGCATATGTCCTTTCTTAGGCTTTAGGCTATCTACCAAATTTCATTTAAATCGGGTCAGTAGTTTAGGCGTGATTGCGTTATAGACAGACAGAGTTACTTTCGGATTTATAATGTTAGTAAGAATTTATCTAATGGAAAGTTACATTATAAGCAAATAATACAAACGATTTTCTTCCGTTGTGGGGAACAACACGAGTGATACCAGGGTGCCCTGCTAGTGCGTAATAAATAAAAGATTGCGTGTTGCGACTACGTTCAAAGCTATGTGATATAAAATGCAAAACCAGTCAGACTTTACCATCGTTTATTTTATACTACACAGTTTTATTGATCAACTCAAAGTACTTACATATATAAACAGCACGAGTACCGGATGCAGCATTGAATGAATCATTCAACGCTATCTATGATTATGGTAACAAATATAGTATTTAGTTTTTCCTTACGACCTTCATGGTTATTTTAAATACATTTTTAATAACTTCTTCTGTATGTTTGTAACCGGATTCATTGGAGTAGTTGACCGTTCTTAAACGTACAAATATGATTTAAACTTTCTACATTTATGAAGAACCGGTGGCAAAACAATAATTCGATAATTTTGTCTCATTATCCTGAATTCTATCAGGATCGCCATGAAAAGTGTAGTTTCGTAAAACTGTAAGACTAAAAAGAGGAAACATAGATATATTTAAAACTAGCTGTGCCCGCGACTTCGTCCGCATGGAATTGTGATTTTGGGCAGCATATTTTCTTTCGAACTACAAACTTCCACGCTACGCAATGAACGTAAATATTTCGCCCGCATTTGCCACATTTTATTATTGCTCCGCTCCTTTCAGTCGTAGCGTGATGTAATATAGCTAAGTTACTTCTTACTATAAAGCTTAGCCGGAACAAACAGACAAACAGACCGACAAAATTTGTTAACAAAAATATTTTGGTATGTGAACCGTATATACATTAATGCATGTAGTAGAAACCGGTAATTTTAATATTACAAATAGACACATCAATTTTATTTATATGTTATAGATAAAACTAAGAAACACGCCACACTAGAAAGTTGAAAATTATTCTTTATTTTTCATAATATATTTTGTATTATTTTTAAACTTTATATTTATTATCAGTCTCTTGGTGACAGCTAAGTTTATCGATTAGCATAGGTCAACGTCCTAGGGTAACTGAATAGGTATTATTAGTCTAATGTACACAGTTGAATCATTCATGATTGTCTCGGGAGCCATGGGTACAGTGCCATGTGTAGGCAGGCAGTAGGCGTCACTTCTTCGGACGAACGTGCAATCCCGTTTTCATATTATTGTGGTGACAGTACCGACAGATGGCGGTATATCCACCCAGAACAGATTAGCTCAATGTGCAGGGCGGGGATGGGTAGCAGCATCCCTGTCGCGAAAGCTACGCTCCGCGATGTTGGCAACAAGCTTGCCTAGCGCGGCAATTATGAGCAAGATTTCGCATTTCTCTTCCCATGTTTAGCAGTGGACTTCCAATGGCTGATATGATGATGATGAATTGGTGTTGTTGGGGTACCGCCAGATTATAATAGTACCTCTTTTGTACTAGGCGTTTCAACCGAAACTGCATAGATCAAATCAGTGTCACGTCAAGAATAGGCAGCAGCACATTCTTCTCCTTCTAACTTAAATAACTGTTAGTACCTCGGTCGCCCTCTCAGTGGCACTTCACAATTACAAACTTTTTATACGCTTCTTGAATTGTGCTGTCTCTGCCCGCATTAATGCGGCCGGTTTTTTTCAGATTTTCACTTTTACGAACAATTAAAATATTCCAAACGATAGCTATTTGAGCCATGGTCGAGTCTCTCGATGCGCCCTCGGGAGATCGTCATCAGTCCCACTCAGTACACGCCAACCTTACGGGGGCCGTTGCCTCCAGGCTTGCGACTCGCCCATCCTCTCAGTGGCGCTGGAATTGACGTCAGACATAGTCCAGCTGAAGGATCTCGAGTAAGAAATAGAAAAAGCTTTCCCGTCGCGATGATACGCTCTGCGAATTTCACCACGCATTTTCCTTGTTAAGGAGTATTTCCTGCAGTGATATCCTATAGCTAACATCATAACAAATTGAGAATACATAATTAATACATAGTATAAAAAATAATCATTCCGTTGTCTGTCTGTCCCTATGTATGCTTAAATATTTTAAACTGCGCCACGGATTTTGATGCGGTATTTTATTAGATAGTGTGATTTACGAGGAAGATTTACATCTATAATACATGCACAATGTATTTGAAAGCACTGACAGTTCTGGAAAATAAACACATTTTTTGCAATTACATTGCAAAGGCTGACTGAACCAGAGGTGGATTAAAATACTGTACTATAGTATTAAACACCTTTAAAAAGTCTACAAAAAGTCCGCGATGGTATATGTCCATCTTCGAGAGATAACACACAATATTCATCTTTTATCCTAATGCACCCGTTCGAAGCCGGGGCGGGTCGCTAGTGATTCCTACTAATATTATAAATGCGAAAGTAACTGTCTATCTTTTACGCTTTCTCGCTTAAACCTCTCAACCGATTTTGATGAAATTTGGCACAGACAATCTTTAGATCCTGAGAAAGGACATAGGACATAGACAACAATTTTGGTTGTAAGGGGTCGAAAAGGGAGATGAAAAGTTGTATGGAAGTATTGCTATTTTTGGAGCTAGAAACTTGAAACTTATTTTTCAGGCCATTGATTCGATATAAAGAAACATGACATTAAAAGTTTATATAAGTTAAGGTACAGAGGTACGGTACCCAAAAAAAAACTATTCTACGCGGACGAAGTCGCGGGCACATCTAGTATATAATAAAAATCTGTTATTTATTTAAAAGTATATTTGCTTAAATATAAAAAAAACACGGTTTATTCTAGACATATGCCAGTTATTATACTCAGATCCATCGTGGTTTCCTTCCACTCGCGCCCGTTTGTTTTTTTCGTTACATTGTTGACCCGCACGTTCATAAGGTGCTAACTCGAGAACATTACTGCGATTGCCTGCGCTTCCAACTCATTGTTTTTACGCCCTCATTGCAGCGAAAGCGGCCGACTGGAAGCAATTGATTTCTTGTATAACAACACTAATGTTGGTTTGCAAGAATATTAACACAACTCTCAAATACAGAAACAACACGAAGATGAGATTAGAACACTATGAAAATGTAATTATAGATAGATCATCATCATCATTATCATAGCAGCAATAAAACGTCCACTGCTGGGCGTGGTCACCCCAAGAAAGGGGAAATATGCTCATAATGGCCGCGCTGGTCAAGCATGTTGGCGATCGCAGAGCGCAGCTTTCGCGACGCAACTGCTTCTGCCCGTCCGCGCCCTGTTGCATCAAAGATGCACTGCTTTGGGTGGATTTATCGCCATCTGTGGTACCTCAGCCGCCTCTTCGACCCCTGGTGCAGGGAAGGTACTATTCTTTTCTACCGGTACCACACGGCTTTTATATAATTATAGTCCCTATTTTTGAACTTTGTTTTAATGCCTCGAGGTACTAGTGGAATAGAATAGTACCTTCCACTGCACCAGGTGTCGTAAGAGGCGACTAAGGTACCAGTACCGATAGATAGCGGTGTATCCATCTGAAACAGTGCAGCGTAAATGCACAAGGCGGGGATGGGCAGCAGCATTACCGCCTTGTGCATTGCTGTGCTCTGCGATTGCCAACACGCTTGCCCAGCGCGGCAATTATGGATGAAAAACCTCATTTATTGCAGTGGCTTATGTCCAGCAGTGGACTTCCAATGGCTGGTATAATAATGATGATGTGTCGTTATTCTTGCGAAACAAAGTAATCTAAACACACACACAGTTTTGCAGACGCAAAACTCGTCTTTGATTACAGTTGTAATTTGGCGCGTTGCCGTGTGGTTAATCGAATTAATCTAGTTTTGATGTTAGTTCATTAATGGCTAGCGAAAGTTATTGATCGTTTCTGATTGTTATTTCGTGATTAAGTAATTTGTGTTGATTTATAGCCTTCGGACATAATATTTGACTAGCTAATTGGTTTTTTATTGCATGTTAAATTCCATTAGTTGTTTATGTTGTCTAATATTATATAAATATTATTATATATAATAGTATATAATATATACTTCGGGTTGAAATTCCAAAACTCCGTTCTAATGCTCTCTTGCGTTATAAAAAGTACAAGTTAAAATTATTATATAAAATGTTTAGTAGTTTAGGCACTGCTTTCATATATGTCAATAAGTCAGTCAATTAGCTTATTATTAATTGAAGTATAATATTTTTAATTCTTCTGTTGTCTGATATCCGTAACATAAGTCCGTATAGCTACTTAGTTTAGGTCAATGATTCAGTGTGTATTTATAAATAAAATAAACTGTATAAATAGTATGTTAACATGTCAGTATATTTTATATACTATTACGTATTTAAAAGATAAAACTTGTACTCGCGCGATGAGGTTGCAGTTGATTGTGTGGGGACATTTGCATGACAAGGCGGCAAACACGTTGCGACCGCCTGAATGGCGTCGGAATTCGTCCTCCCATGCTTGAAATGAACAAAACTGCCATTTTGTTCTCGCGTAACTAGACCTCAACGTAGTGATGCGCCGGGATATATAATTAAAATTTGTGTCTGTTTCGGTAACCTGTAATGTGCCGTGAGGTACCGCCAGAGTAGAATAGTACCTCCCCCTGTACCAGGTGCCGCAAGAGGCGACTGAGAGTTCCAGAACCGGTATATGGCGGTATATCTACCCGAGACAGTGTAGCTCAAATGCATAGGGTGGGGATGGGCCACAGTATCCCAGTCGCGAAGCGAAAACTGCGCTCTGCGAGTACCAACACAGTTGCCCGACACGACAATTATGGGCAAAATTTCGCTTTCTTGCCTATGTCCAGCAGTGGTATAACAATGGCTGTAATGATGAACTTAATGCGCTAGACGACAAACTATGAGTCTACTGCGCTATACTACTTGCGCTAGATGATGAACTAATAATTAGTATACTTTGAGGTAAGTATACGATATACACTCTAGTATACCTCATACAAAATGACATCTGCTTTGGTACTCTCACCTATCTCTACCTCTAAATAACATTGTCCCGGTTTGAAGGCTGAGAGAGGCAATTAAATTACTATATACTGCACTTTACTCATTACGCTGGATGACGAACTAATTAGTCTCATATGGAGGTAAAAGCGAATAACTAAAATCGAATACATACAAAAGAGGAATTTACACGAGATAGACTTCATACAAAGGTCGCTGCAGTGATACTGCAGGGCTACGCGCTAGTGATATCTTTGTGATATTATGATCGTCTATAGGCTGCAGTGATGCAGACGAGGCTTGTTAGTCGACCCGATCATATAAAAATAAAGACTAATTGTGGGGTACCGGCTAGTAGAATACCTCTCTCTGTACTAAATCTCGTAAGGCGATTAACAGATATCGTTATAAACCCGAAACACTGTGGCTCAATTGCTGCAAGGCGGGGATGGGCATTCCCGTCGCGAAGCTATGCTCTGCGATTGCCACTACACCTACTCAGGGTGGCAATTACGAGCTTTATTTGTCTATTTTAAGGGAGGTCTTAGTCCAGCAGTTATTCGGCTGCTATGATAATTAATAAATAACTTGGAATCTTTCTTAGAACAGTTTCAAGCTTATTGCTTGATCTAGACTGTCCAAGAGTTGGAAGGGGTGTAAATATTTACACAATCGCTTATTTACATATCTACCTAACAATATATATATATATATAATTTTATTTCACTGATAGGCCCGATGGATTAGATGGTAGTGCTCCATTCGTGCGCCAAGGGTCGTGGGGCTGATCCCCACCCAGGACATGTTATGTCCTGAAATATTATGAATGTTTGCATTTGTTCTGTGTCTGGGTGTCAAATATGCATTTAAGTATAATATTTGTGATTCCGTGTAAAGTCTGTAACACAAGTGCTTTAAGCGACGCATCTCGGAGTCCAGTATGAGATGTAGTCTCAATTTATCCTTTTCAACATTGACAAAGATGTTTATGTCAGATTGTTTACATTGTTTATCTTTAAAAAGTTTCTGCTAGGTAATCGAATTGTCGAACAAAAATGACAAATTTATATGACGCGTTAAAAAGCTCTCAAAATGTAGTCTTATTATCAAAACATATTACAAAAAACAGTTCCCGTCGCGTTTGACTCAAGGACGGAGTGATTCATCAGAAAGATTTAGATATATAATTTATACATGATTTGTACAAATAAGTTGAAAGATAGTAGATAATATATTAGTTAACTAAAGCTAGTAATATTTTCAAATGTCGCGCAATAGTTTTCCATTTTCTTCTAACTTTAGAATAAACAGTCAGCTTTATATGGCATAAACTGTTGATCCTGTTGACAGTCTACTGATAAACTAGTGAACGACATTTTGTTTCATGATATAGTCACAAAATATGCTGGTTGCAGCTACTGTTACTAGTAATAAATAAATAAATAAAAACCGTGTCTGTGATCAACTAGTCCGAATGAATGTATTGATGGACAGTTCTCTAACTATAACTAGTCTATTGCTAAAAAGTTTTGTCGCCGCCCGCCCCCCTACCGCCGACGTTGTAAACCAGTAGTCAGTTAAACTGTTGCATTAACTAGTTTAAACGGCGGCACACTGATAAAAAATCGTTGAAACCTCTATTGATGTTCTTGTTGTATAGTAAGGATTTCTAAAAAAATGAAACCACTGCTGATTTGGTATATGAGTAGTCGACCGCCTTCAAAGACATCATCATCATAGCCGTTGGACGTCCACTGTATGACATAGTCCTTCCTAAGAAAGGGGGGAATTTTGTCTTTTGCAGGCGTGTCGCAACAAGCTATACTTTTTCTGATAGTTGGAACTGTCCGTCCGTCTGAACTGCGGGTACTATTCTATTTTGCCTTTACGTGGTATTGTGTATCTTTCACGCATCGTCACATCACTAACAGGGCTAAACGTGACATCACCGAATGACAGAACTGCAGTTATTTCTGAACGGTCACGACCTCGCCTCTTGTATTGTTCATGTTTGTAGCTTACATGTTTGTGGAGTTTTGTGCGGATTCGCAGCATGATAACATAGATATTTAATGTAATTTTTTATATATCCTGTTTTGGATAGGGATGGTCTAATCTTTCCGTTGGTGTTGGATTTAAATTTTCTTATCGTCATATCGGCCAAACAAAGTCTGCTGTTGGACATCAAGATTGGAGGATTCTTGCCCATAATTGCCGCGCTGGGTAGGTGTGGTCGCAAACGCAGAGCGATTTCGCAAGGATGCTGCTGATCTCTACCCTGTAGATAAGATAATTATAAGCTGTGCTGTTTCGGATGGATATACCGCCATCTGTCAGATCCCTCAGATACCTCAGTCGCCTCTTACGACACCTGGTATAGATAGAATAGATGTACTGTTCTACACTCTCGGCATTTTACAGTATTTTATTTACGATTTTTCTTATATCCTTAATAATAATATATAGGTAAAAGAGACCGACTGTCTATCTATGTTGTCAAGTAAATGGGCTGGTTTTAAAGGAACAATGTTTCCGAAGTGCCTGATATTAAGTCTACACGCCTAAGTCTATTTATATGTTTCAAGAATGAAGCATGCGCGTGCTTGTTTGGAATTATTTTGTACTCGCCGCTGCAGCACTGGGCAGTATCAGACATTATTAGATTTACATTTAAACATTAAGTAGTATGCTAGGTACAAAACACTACCTTATATGGATATTTTTTATACATGTTTTGTAGCTATGATTTCCTAAAAAAGGGGGAAGCTTGGCCATAATTGTCGCGCTGGCGTGGTGGCATCGCAGAGAGTAAATTCTCGACGGGAATGTTGCTGCTCATCATTCCCCTATTGCATGTAGCTACATTTTAAGTGCTATACTGCCATCGGTTTTGGTACCTTTGTCGCCTTGTGCGATTCCTGCCTTGATTTTCGGCATATAAATAAAAATAACCTAACAAAATAAAATATATAAGAATATTACATAATATAAAAAAAAATCAAACATGAGTCTCCTCCACAAATTGTGTATTTTATATACCTATTACTATCAAAATTGGTAAATACAGTTCCCATGATGTTATGTCCAATGTAGCCCGTTAACCCCAGTTTCATCACAAAAGCATTACTAGCGCGTCACCAACCTTATAACCAAAATCTTACGCGCGGCTTCGCCCGCGATTATTTTCTGATATACTTCTTGTGAAATTTTACGGAAATCTATTGTGTATATAAAGCGTGAAGGAGTAACAAACTTCCTTTAACATTCATAATACAGGTTAGCTGAGATTGAAATCTTTGAACAGAACTAATCTCTTTAAAAATTTTCGATATATTCTGAATAGATTTACCCGTTAGCGTTTCAAAATCTCAGCGCCATCTATTGATTTTTGCTTGTACTAAAATGGTCATTTGCCGAGAACATTCGGTTCTTTTTGGGATGACAGGTAACCTACGTCCTTCTCGGAAGTACCAACTTTATGTGTGCGAAATTTCAAAAAGATTGGTTGAATATATCGGTTCCGGTACCTTAATCGCTGCTTGCGACACTTGGTCCATAGGGAAGTACTGAAATACGCCGCCGATACCTACTCCACGGCATATATATTTGTGTACATATTGTGTAGTATAGTATAGTTAGTTAATATGTAATATTACTACTTATATTAATAATTTAATATTTCCGATTTTATACTTGTGATTTAACTTAGTGTATAACACCGCATTATCTATTTTCTGATTTCGCCGATTGAACTAGGCATTAAGTCTGCTAATTGTTATTTGACGTGCAACAAGTTAAATAAATAAATAGTTAAGGCGTGACGAGGTAACTAACTAACGAACAAACTTGCTAATTTGTAATATTAGTTGGAATCAGCGTACACCAAGAACGCTCCTGTTTGCCAGTAGGTACAAATAGGAGTGAGGTCCCAATGCAGGCGACCTTTATACGTTGCGCCTCGTGACTCTAGTGACTTCCGATGGTTTACGGCCCTAGCTAATTTATATGTTAAGGAGAGATTGTCTCCGACGACGAGCGGGAACAATGTGCCTCATAACCTCCACTTTACATGAATGCATTAACATTTATGCGTCACGCCCAACTTTCATGTCGTCGCTTTGTTTTTTATGAGCATTTCATATGACAAGCTTCTAGTAGCATGGTCCTTCGAGCGGTACACATTTGAATAAATGTATTAATTTTGGTTCATTCAGCCTGTTTTATATGCATACTGGTAAGACGCCAGTTACTTTGTGGTGATGATTTTGGATTGCTCAATGATTGTTTCGAATCCAAATCAAGAAATATTTCATTTAAGGATGCGCTAAACGAGCACTTTTAAATTAAAAAATCAGAAGTATTCAAGATTTTGCACTGATAAAACTGATGATCCTAATGTGCCTAAGGGATGCTCAGTGACTTAACAGATGGGTTATTGTATTAAAGCTAACTTGAACATAGCAATTCCGTTAATAGCCGCAAATGCTTAATTACTATTTATAAGCTCTTTGATCAAGCTCTATGTTGTTTTTTTAATATTTGTATTTTAAACTTACAACTGACTTATAATTTACGAAATGAGATTATAAAATACGAGTTGTTTTGTATAATCATATCAGTCATTGGACGTCCACCGGCATGGGCTTTCAATAGATTTAAATTAGGACGGGCGGCGGCTAGCGAGATTCCGCGTTTCTAGTCTGTCTGATCGTCTGTCCGTCATGCTCTGTATTGTCTGCGTTTATCTGTCTAACAATGCATGTTTAAATCTTGTCTGTTACAGCAGCTGGCTTGAATAAACATCCATGCATAATATCGCTTGATATACCTCACGAGCAGTAATACTAAGCCATGATACCGACTTTTTAAAAGTTTATTTCACGAGAAAATCCCTCCATTTTGTCTTTTGAATATCGCTCATTTTGAAAATAGAATGTCTCTGTTTTGTTTTTCAAATAAATGAACAATAACAGTTTAAGCAAAGTGTAACCTCTTTTCTTGGTAATCTATAAATTTATTTCTGTTAGCCACAAGTATTTTTGATAAATAAATATTTGCAATTTCACTAATAGAAAGTTACATTTGTCTGGAGTTATTTACAAAAAGATTCGTACCTAACATGGGAATGCGATAATGATATTTGCATTTTTGTAATAAATCCACCCAAAAACTACTAGATAGTCTAATAGAACGGTACATTATCAGATTTTATAATAAGCTATATTGTATCTTCATATTATTACGAAAAATTGAACGACGCCTTGTACGCCATCTAGTAAAGGGGGAAGTACTATTCTAGGTACCGGTACCTCACGACCTACGACTAAGGTACGAGAACCGACAGATGGCGGTATATCCATCTGCAATGGTGTAGCTCAAATGCACAGGGCAAGGATGGGCAGCAGCATGCCCGTCTCAAATGCGGCGCTCTGCGATTGCCAAAACGCTTGCCCAGCGAGGCAATTATGGGCAAAATTCCCCCTTTCAAATTTCTTTTATGTCCAGCAGTGGACTTCCAATGGCTGGTATGATTAGTTGTGTGTCAAAGTTTACTAGATCAGAAAGCGTCTTATGTTCTTCTCATCGATTTCTGACCTTTAATCACTTCGATTCGCGTATCGATATATTTATTAATCGATTACAAGTTGACGAACAGTCGATTGGAAGGCGTGACGGTATGTCTGCGCGCGTCGGGTCGGGTCAGAGGCCTGGCAGATGATCCATTGTGTTCTAGAAGTGATTTGAATTTTTATAATTATTGTCGTTGACCTGGTGACTCAGATAGCACAATCTTAGGCTTCTTTAGGTATTTAAAAGACAATGGCAGGCTTGTATATCGCGAATACAGATTTCATTATGGGAAATATATTTTCGTTTGTTATATTCTTTATATCTTAAATAATATATAGTGTACACTATTTTTTTTATCATTTACTAGTGACTCGCTCTGGCTTCGTTCGGGTGTACATGGAACGTGACGGGTGATAGTGGCAATTTTTACATATATACATCACACCTGTGTCTTACCGGGGTAGGTAGAGACTATGGATCTCCACTTGTTACGATTTTGGCATACCTGTCTTGCTTCCCTTACTCGCATTTGTCCTTTCTTACACGTTGGTTTATTTTTAGTATTTCTGACCTGGCCCTTCTTAAATACCTCTTCTACCTAGTCAAAATATGTTCGCCTCGGTTATCCTATACAAACCCATCCATTCACTTCCGCTCTATATTGTGTCTCTATATTCTCACTCTACTTTCTTCCATCTTTTCTACATTTCAAAACCATCTTAATATTCCTTTCTCTATTGTTGTCACAACATCATCTTTTACACCACATAGATCTCTTATTACTTATTCTTTAAAATGTTTAGTTATTTTTACAAATTTTCTGAATGAAATAATTTTTATCTGTGATATTAATTAAGTTTGCTGTGGGGAGGCAGTAGAATAATATAGTATACCTAATGTCGTAAGAGGTGGCTGAGGTACCGAAACTGTCAGACATATCCATCGGCGCGATATCCATCGAAAACAGTGTAGTTCAAATGCAGCGGAGATGGGCAGCAGCGTCCTCTTTGCGAAGCTACAGTTTACGATTGCCACCACTCTTGCAATGTTTGATATGGTAATAATGATTTTTGTTTAAAATAATAATAATTTTTTTATGATATTCTGTTGTCGATCTGGATGGGGATCGAACCCACGACCTTGGTACACGAGAATCGGACACTACCGAAAGTGCCATATGCGATAACGCTTGTCATCATGTAGTTTGCTAGTTTTCTATAATAATAAAACAATAAAAAAGTGTAATTATGATATCAATTTTATATCTAGCTTTTTCAATAGAATGCGTAATTTTCATTTACTCGACTTGCAAGAGTGCTGAGTGAGATTTTGTGCTAAAAAATCGGCGCCATATCATTAATCTTTAAAAAAGAAAACTAGGAAAAAATGGACGTGCCTTGTTGCCGCGCGGTACCGGCAGAGCAGAATAGTACCTCCTCCTGTACCAGGTGTTATTAGAAGCAACTGAGCTATAGAACCGACTGATTGCGGTATACCCATCCAATATGGTGTAGCTCAAATGCAGCATATGTGGCTATGAGCAGCAGCATCCCCGTCGCAAAATTACACTCAACTTGTCGACTTAGGTCTCGGTAGCACAACGGTAGGGCTACCAAGATTTTAAGACCCCAACTAAAAAAGCTTTAAAGCTGTCCCCTGACAGGGTAAGATGCAGTCCTGAGTCGCGACTGAAGCCTGAGAAAATATTATTATCTTTAATAAAAAATTCAGCGGTTTTCAATGCATAAAACCAGTTTAATAATTTATTCCATTTATTTCATATGCAGTATCTCAGAAGCTCGGATGCGCAGTGCCTTCGAGTGAACGAGTGAACGAATGAATGTATAAAAGAGTAACGGAGACTCTGCAATGCAATACCGGCTGCTGTGCCAACTGGGGACTTAATTAAATGGCTTTTCAAGTCTTGGATATATTTGGAATGATTTTGTTAGTCGACATATAGCACTCCCGATGTAAATCTTGATTTTACGAAAATAGATTTGGTATTTTCGCTGGAGGAGTTTATCAAAGTTAGTTGTAATATGTCGCTTGACTGAAACTACATAGATACAAACGCCCTCACGCGCAAACTATTAGTACTAGATAAGTAATATTGTAGCTCATACTTTATGTAGTGTATGCAAAGGTGTATTTCGTTAAAAATACCTTTTTTATACAAAACCGACAGATGGCGGTATATCCATCCAAAACAGTGTAACTTAAATGCACAGGGCGAGGGTGAGCAGCAGCATTCCCGTTGCAAAAGCGGCGCGCTGCGATTGCCAACACGCTTGCCCAGCGCGGCAATTATGGGCAAGACTTCCTTTCTTGGCGAGACATGTGCCTGGCAGTGGACTTCCAATGGCTGTCATGATGATGATGATAGCGTAGCCGGTCACCGCAACTTAATATACCTAAAAGTTGGCTTAGTAACACTTATATTTTAATCGGAATGTTTTAACAATATCTTGTTTTTGCACGAAAAAAGAAATTCTTTCTTTTTTTGTGTCATAAATTATTCCCTGTAATATTAGCAAGCTGCCAGTGAAAGTAACCGTGCTCCATATATTATTTAATGTATAAAAAAAATGTTTAAAAATATATAAACCTGTATATAAGGAATATTAATGAGGATTATCAAGATAAATCACAAATTGTTTCTCTGAAAATACAAAGTAATATTTTATTGTTCCTGCGATATATAAATTACCGATATATAAATTAATTAATAATTAGTTTACTGAAAATACAAAGAAACGATAATTAAATATCACATATCGCCTCCTAAAATATATCCTTAATTTAAAGTTTTTAAAACATTCATCATTGCAGCCACACAAAGTCTACTGCTTGACATAGGCGTCTCCATTAAGGGGGAATTTTGCTCTTTATTGCCACGTTGGGCAGTCGTGTTGGCAATCCCAGAGTGAACTTCCCGTTTTCCCGGTATGTTATGGCAACACTAAAAACGACTGGAATTGACAGCTCAACATTTACAAGGCTTTTATTTTAATAAAACAGATTATCTGACTAAAACCGCAGGATCGCGCTGGTTGCAAGCCGCATACAATCGGTCTTATTGGAGATCACTTGGGGAGGCCTATGTCCAGTGGTGGATGTCCTACGACTGATATATATATAAATATTGATATTTTATATTTAGATAAAGGTGAAGCCCGACACACGTGATTAGTTAAAGTTGAAATCAACCGTATAGCCTTTCTTTTATTATTTAGTACTGAAGTATAGTATCAACAGCATGAAGTATAATTTTAATTGTTATTAGCGAGAATATCATAGCTTTTATGAGCTCATACAATACCCCCAACCGTTTATTGGAATGTTAATAACACTCAACTGTCATGGAATTTCCCACTAGAGCCTATAGTCATGTAGGGGGTGGGCAGGGGAGCAAGCGGCAGCGTTGGCGGGCGAGGTTGTTCGAATACTAGTGTGAAGTTTACATTTAAAACTCCATTAGCTATATTTATCATATTAGCAATCATAACTTAGGATTTATGCCCATGATTGTCGCGGTTCGCAGGCGTGAGGATGCTGCTGCCCATCCCCACCCTGTAATATTTAAGCTGCGCTGTTTCAGATAGATAAACCTTAGTCGGCTTTTACGACACGTAGTATATAGGGAGGTACTTTTCTACTCTGCCGGTACCCGATGGCTTGATATTTATATTGTACCAGCAAAAAAATAAAGTTCCTCCCTTTAAGTGTCAATAGAGGTAGCTGGGGTATGCTCAAGGATGAGAATGGATAGCGACATCCCCGTGAATTCAGCAGCGATTTGTGATTGTCACCCCGCCTGCCTAGCGTGAAGGTGTAGGCAAAAGCTTTTATTAAACCCACATAACATCTTATACATTGATCTGACTCCGAGATAATTCGACTTTGCATCACATCACATAAGACAACAGAGGAATCAAAAAACAAATTAAAAAAGAAGGACGGTAATATAATACATATTTAACACCCAGACACAGAACAAACACAAATATTCATCATATAAATGTTTGTTCTGAGTGCGGACAAACTAACGACCCTCGATGCACAAGATATAATCACTACCATTTGCCATCGGGCCTGGTAATTATTGATCTTATTGGAATTTCCTCTGGGAGGGATATCCATCCAACTGCTTGTGTGATAATGATAATGATGATATACATTTAAGGCGGTACGAGGTCGCGTTTCGAATGGATAAAACAAACACCTTATATCCAATTTTGAACTTTAATGTACAATTATTAAGTTCAAAATTAATTGAAAGTTTGATAGATTTGCGTTGATTTGGTAGCTTTATGCTTAAGCTGCACGTAATATTTGATTACTATTAAAATTTAATAGTATTATCGTGAAAGAGTATCATCATCAAATCAGCCATTGGGAGTTCACTGCTGGATATAGGCCTCCCCAAGAAAGGAGGAATTTTACCCATAACCGGAAAGGCAAGCGTGTTGGCAATCTCTAAGTGAAGCTTCGTGACTGGGATGCTGCTGCCCATCCCCGCCCTGTGCATTTACAGATGGGTACTGCCATCTGTCATTTCCAGTACCTCCGTCGCCTCTTACTAAACCTGGTACAGTGGGAGGTACTATACTACTCCGCCGGTACTCCACGGTATTACACATATATTTTTGTAAACATTCGCTTACCATAAACGCTTATCTTACCCGCTTCCGCTCCCGCCGCCACTCTGAACAAAATATTTCTTCAATTTGCTCTGTAATTTGTTAATTATACTTGGCAGTGAATTAAGGCAGTTTATTTTGTAATTTTAGCTAATTGAAAAGTGGAAGTTGCGGTTCCGAGTAGCATTATTTTCGTCACTGCAACGGTTCAAGTGTTTAAGAGTAATGACTTTTTTATATTAATTCCGCATGAAGTAACTCTTGGATAATTTCATCCCGTATTATATATGTATTTTTTATTTAGTTATCATATCAGGCCTGCTTAGGAATTCCTCGTTCTGTAACATGTGTCGTAAGATGAGTTAATGGAACGGAGAGATCGCGCTATACCCATCCATATTGATTTAGCTTAACTGTGTCGTGAAGTTGCGGTCTACGTATGCCTTCAGCATGAGAAAACTGCGCAATGATTCGATTCAATCTATCGAGACATTGGAATTTTCTGTGTATGTCTGATAACTGATCATCGTCTTTTCGAGTCGTTGTACGTCCACTGTGCCGAAATTGATAACTCAAATTTGCCTACCCTATAGTAGAATGTCATTTTGGGAGATTCTTTCTAGTAATTTCCACGTTGGGCAGGCGTGTAGCCAGTATTTTCTCTGTGCGTATTTTCGTAACAGACAAACTTTTTAGATAATATACCTTTTAAGATATTCTGTTGGTACACCTGGACTTTGGTAATCGCGGCTATCCCCATCGCGAAAGCTGCGCCCTGCGATTGCCAACACGCTTTGCCCCCCCCCCCCCACCTTTCTCACACACTTCTGTCGTTTTTGGTACCTTGATCGTCTCTTACGACTCCTGGTGCAATGGGAGGTACTAATCTATTTAGCAGTGCCGTGAGGTACCGGCAGAATGGAATAGTTAATTCATAAGATGCTCTAATTACATATGCAGTTAAACCAGGGTAGCTTAGTTTTTCCTTGTATATAATACCAAATTTAAACCAACATAGAAGGTTGAAAGTGCATTTAAAATATGTTATTTTCTTTATGCAATAATTAATTCTTCCGTACTACGTTTATGGCTAGCTAGCAATTTAAAACAGTGTTCAATTGTAGTTGTTGGTTTTGTTGCAGCGCCCTGTGGTTTCACCCGCGTTGTTTCTGCTCATGTGAAAATGATAAAAAGGAATTATTAAACTACACCTTTTCACAACATCTCATAAAATGTTCTGACTCTGAAATAGGAATAAATAAATAAATTTCCACAACATCTCGTAAATTTATCGGTTTCCGTGATAAGTCGCTTAAAGCAATTGTGTTACAGACAACGGAATAATCACAAACATTCAGTCATTATGTTTGTTCTGAGTGGGGATCGAACCCTTGACCCTTGGAGCACGGAATAGGATCATTAACATCTGCGCCATCGGTCAATAATAAAAGTAACTCAAATTACTCCTTATAACATCAACTATACTTATATACATAACAGCTGTTCATTTTTAATTATAAATAGACAGTTTAATTGATTTATATGTGTAGTATTTTTAATGTATGTATTTTTTCAAGTTTATTTACAATTAACACTCAATTACAGATGGAATCGCTATATTTGTGTTTGTTCTGTATGTATTTAAATTTTATACTTAAGGCTACTATAGCTTAAGGCTACTAATCTCGGAGTCAGGTCAACGTAGTTATGAGATATCGAGTAAATTTATCATTATTTTTGAATTTATCGGAACATATTTCGTTTTATAGAACTGATGAAGTCAACAATAGACGTCTAGAACAATAGTACTAACAAGTAAGAATAGTTTCTAAAACTTGAAACCAGTTTCAGTAAGAACTCAAACTAGAACAAATTTACGGGAACATATTTCGTCTTGTTCAACTGATGAAGTCAACAATAGACGTCTAGAACAATAGTACTTACTATCAAGTGAGAATAGTTGCCAAAACTTAAAACCCGCAAGATTGCACAAATTTTCTACTGCGCGCACTGCAAACTGCGAGATACGTCATGCATACTAAATTGCACGTTGTAAAATGGAGCAAGCACGCTTGCAGACTGCCAGTGCTGAGGTCAGCACAAAATTGCCTAGACCGTCTAAAATACACACCTCGTGTGTAACGGTAACATCAGAATATACCTTAGGTAAACAGTTTGGGAAAAGCCTCCCATTTTAAAACTCCGCGAGCGTACGTGGATAATTGGCGCTGCGCGGGACATGAATGATAGAGTTGCAGTTTTATATACTTATCATTATCATCGTGATAGCCGTTTTTAGGCCTTCCCAAAAATTGCGAGTTTTGCCCTTAATTGTCGCTGTGGGTGGTGGCGTTTGCAGAACGAAGCTTCGCAACGGGGGAACGCTGTTCTCATCCCCGCCTTGTTTATTTGAGTTACCCTCTTTAGGATAGATATATGAGCAGCTGTCGGTCTGGCACCTCGGTCGCCTCCTACAACACCTGGTGCACTCGCGAACCACAATGAACATTTTTTTATTATGTTATAGTTATATTCTATATGTCTGCATAAGGAATATTTTTAAGTGGTTCTAAAATAAACACTAACTTGTCTGACTGCAATTACAAAGTAATGTTTTATTTATCACATTTCTACAGTATTACAGTACGTAACATTTAATTATGCTAATTATACAATTAAATTACCTGAAAATACATAGAAACGACATTTAAAGTGCACTTTATATCGCCTTTTCAATTTTTATATCGCCTTTTATTTTGGTTTAGTTCGGCTATTTAATCACGTGATATACTCCTTCTATCGATTTTAAAGCATTTTAAATTTAGAGTAATTAAATTGATATTCAATTACTTAAATATTTTTAATTCATTACATCTATTTAAGTATTATCTATACTCTGATATTTATAATACAAGTGCTTCAAGCTACATATCTCGGAATCCGGTCTTTTAACCGGGAACACTTTATCTATAAAAATAAAAATTGAATGCAGCCGAATATATCAATAATTTTTCGGACCTTATCTTGGCATTGTTGGAATCTGAAATGTCCAGGAATGGCATCCAAACTGCTATGGCTCGTGTCCAACAGAATGTTAAGTTGCTGGCGATCTCTCGTTCAGAATCGGGACTGGCTACTAATGGTCATAGCAATAGGAAAATGGTTTAATTTTGCTTTTAAAAATTTATTAAACATATTTAATTTCCATCACGCTTGGAGTCAGCGTGATGGAATGAGGAGATCCATAAAAGAACAAAAGTTACCAAGGTAAAATCCTTATGGGTTAATAAATATAAGTGGAATATGGAAGAGTACATGGAACTTTGGGAATGGAACATGGAACGATTGGGCAATCTTCATACCAGCCATTGGACGTTAGGTGTCGTAGAGGCGACTAAAGTTTCAGAAGCGATAGATGGCGGTATATCCACCTGAAACAGCGCAGCCTAAATGCACAGGGTGTTGATGGGCAGTAGCACTCCCGTCGCGAAACCTGCGCTCTTTTGATCGATTTGCTCGTTCTTACGATTGCCAACACTCTTGCCCAGCGCGGCAATTATGGACAAAATTCCCCCTTTCTTGGTGAGACCTGTGTCCAGCAGTGTATTTTCAATGGCTGGTAATCATACCATTAGATCAGTTGATGGTGATGTGAAGATCCAAGTGTTGCTGATATCCGTCATTAATTTAAAATTTTCGAAGGAAATCAAAATATATTGATATTTTCGTTTAAAAACAGAATATCTAAGCAAAGTAGACATGCTTTTTTAAAAGCAGTTGCACTATTGTACATTTAATCTCTTTCCTTTGTTTTAGAAGCCACTTTAACTGACCTGTTAGTCCGTTTGTGTTACCCGATCCGTTAAATACAACTCTTAAAGTAAACAGGGAAACGAATTTATGACGATGTGCCTCAAATGCTCGACGTTGAAAGTAGACTTGATGCTTCACGAACATTAACTAAAGCCCTGCTTCATTGTGCACTGAAAGTTTTTTTTTAAATCTGATGTTATGGGGAGGTATGTAGGGCAATGAGTGTTCTCTGATGGAAAAACATTTACCCTTTGGTAGGGAACAATTAATATACTCTTTCATCAGAACGGGTCGCTATCCCGTCGTGATTTTGCACGGGTGCAAATTTAATGCAGGCGCATTTAACGAAGATGCAGGTCAACGAAGTGGCTGCGTCACCCTATTTTAAATCTGTTAAAACTCGGCTAATATTTATGACAATGATTTGCTGTATAAGGCAAATTGTGGCCATTTATGACTAAAGTGTTCCCCCACTTTCTTTTTGACTACCCAACCTTTTTTTGAACACAGATCAGATTGATTTTTTAAACATAAACTCAAATACTATGGTGTATTTAAATATGTTATTTTAGTACATTTTTAGTAAAATGCCAAATATGTAAATTTTGTGTCAATATAGTCATTGAACTGTTTGTATTTGTATCATAACACCAGCCATTGGAAGTCTACTGCTGGACAGAATCCTCTCCAAGAAAGGAGGCTTTTGCCCGTAATTGACGCGCTCGGCAAGCGTGTTGGCAATCATCGTAGAGCGCAGCTATCGCGACGGGGACTAGTACCGTAGTCGCCGCGTGCCGTGAGGTACCGGCAGAATAAAACAGTACCTCTCATTGCATCAAGTGTCGTAAAAGGCATTTGTATGAAGTTCAATAATCTAGAGAATGCTCGTACAATTCTACACTGCTACGAGGGATTTTGACTCCTGTGGACTTTAGTAGTTCGCGAATTTCGGACTAAAGTAACAAACATAATTAATTGGAAAGATTAAAAAATACGCCGGTCATCATTATCTCGGAAATACCACCTATAAAGACAACAACGTATCGCGGACTGTAGACTTACAAAATTCTGGTGGGTAGGATCCTGCCCACCTCGCTATGTGGATGCTCTACAGTCGCCCAGCAGCTCTACTTTCGACCACGATGTGTCAGATGGATATAGCGCCATCTGTCGGTTCAGGTGCATTTATCCCTTTTTACGTCTTAGCTCACCATTTAAAAAATCTAATTTTATTTTCAGAGTAATCATAAATATAATACTTTAATATTTACTTACAAACACAAACATTTTACATATAAATATTTTTCCTGGGTAGCAATCGAACCATGACCCTTGACGCGTAGGATAGGTACACCACGGGAACCGCCAACAGCCCCGTCAATTTTCTTAAAAATTTGTTTTTACAAGTTGGTGAAACGGCATTACAGCGTTTAAATAAAATAGAGTTAAACCACGACCCGTGAAGTTGTTAGAACAAATCGTCGCACCGAGTTGGAGTCTTTCAGGAAATGAGTTTAGCGATCCCCATCCCGGGGTTGCTAGATCAAATAGAATTTTTGTGCTCGCGACTCGAGTGCCGCGACTCGAACGTGAGAGATTACGGGACTGAATTTAAAGTTATTTTACGTATTAGAGTGCAGCTATTCATTCATGATCCTAAACTATTATGTTAATATATAAAAATTTACCCGCATAGTTCCCATTACCATCGAAATGCAAAAATTAATTGTAGATTATATCGAGCCCTTACCGCCAAATTATCGTAAGCGACACTTTTGTTAAAAATGCTTTTTTTATCGTAACTTGCATTTAAAGCCGTAACGGACATATCTCAGTCGACGTTTCCCTCCAAAAAAAAAAACCGTTATAAAGTTATAGCATTTGCTTAAATTTAGTTGCTTAATAATATTTATAAAAATCCTTCTCCTGTAAAATATGGGTTTTGTCGGTTACGCTAAGATGGCGGTAAAGGCTCGATACTATTTGATGATAACGGTATATCCATCAGAAACAGTGCAGCTCAAATGCACAGGGCGGGGATGGGCAGCAGCATCCCCGTCGATTGCCAACACATTTTCGGTTAAAAAACCGCCATCCTTCCTTGGAGAGGCTTATGACCAGCAGTGGACTTCTAATGGCTAATATGATGAATGTAACTTTCCATTTCAAAATAATATTTGTATTCATATGAGTTGATTTTGAGTTTTTTCTTTACATACACCGTTGTCTGTTCCGTTTACGATTATAAATTCTCACAATAAAAATAAATGCCCACAACATCTCATACATTGACCTGACTCCGTGGTAAGTCACTTAAAACACTTGTGTTACGGACGCCTGACAGCAGAAGTATCACAAATATACTACACACCCAAACACAGAAAAAACACTAATATCATCATACAAATATTTGCTCAGGGTGGGAATCGAACCCACCACCCCTGGCGCACAAACAGCTAAACCAATTATTTGATTTGATAAACTTTGGTATATAATTTGAGAATTAGAGATGGAGCAGTAATTTTTGCTCAAAAATAACCTCGTGAGAGATGACCTGAGTTCAGAAAATTTGTATGGAACTAGGTATTTTTAATTTTAGAGGAATGAAAATGGATTTCTCGTCAAAATAGACTCCTGAAGGTCACATACCATGTTGAAAGTCGCGAGAGAAATCTTACAACTTCAGTCGTCGTCGTAGTAGATGGTTGTTGATTTGCTTTCTTATAACTGATCAATCGAGCAGTTGTTTGATACGAGCAAAGTGATACAACAAAGTAAGGTTTACAGGTGATGGAAATGAACGCCGGCGAAGGCGAAGGTATTACATATTCAGGCAATACATACAAATATTATTTTTCTTTAAAAAAATCTCAACTTGATATATTTCACATGAAGCAGACCTTATAGAAAATGTCTGCAGTACCTGACGCACTCCTATTCCAACCGCCAAATAAATCAGTGTTCGCATTCCTGTGTACCGGTTTGAAGGGCTGTGAGAGAGACAGTTAAATTACTGGGTATTGTGGCATAATACCTTCAAGTCACAAGGTCGGCAACGGGCTAGTGATATCCTTGTGATATCTTTGTGATATCCTTGTGATATCCTTGTGATAACCTTGTGATATCCTTGTGATATTACGAGCGTCTATAAGCTGCTGTGATGTTTACTATCACGCGTGTCGTATGCTTGTTTGTCGATCTGGTATAAGAATAAAAAAAATAACCTGAACTAGCTAACCCGACTAACGTTGTCCTGCCTTAACTACATATGTACCTATGTTAATCATAAAACAAAATAAACACCTTGACAAGAATTTTATATGTAAAGAAGATATTGAAAAATACTTCGGCCATATATTTTTTTATTGAAAAATCGTATATTTACGAAAGTAATGTTGCTATTAATTTCCGATCCCTATCCCGTGGGAATATTCAATTGTATTAATTTATATCCCATATTACATTTATTTGCTTGCAAAAGAATATTTTTCAAATGTACGAACAGGCGAATAAATGACATAATTTTGATGAAGAAACAAATGATAATATATAATGTCTCAGATGTAAGAAATGAGTGTAAAATTATAAATGTAATTTCTGCTCTGTAGTATATGTGTAAATGGCCGAATTTCAAAGAGATGAAGGAACTAAAACTAAAAGTCGTTATTACCTGAAACTCTGCTATCTTGCATGCGGGATGACTATTTGAAATGAAGTTGTTCCTGAACGAAAACTGCTTTTCCCTTGAATTCCCGGCGCGAGCACGTCTGGTCACGTCTTAGTAATTTCGGTAAATTGCTTTCATTGTTCTACCGTGTGAATCCATTGAGATTTGAAAAACTTATCTCAAGATAGACGAAGTCGTATAATGGCTATTACATATATAAAATTATAAATCACACATCAATTACACCACATCTCATACATACCTGACTCCGAGATAAGTCAGAGGAGTGACAAAGTAATCACAGATAAAATGTTTAAATACAAATTTAACACCCAGACGCAGGACGAACACAAATATTTTTCAAGACTGGGCCGTCTACTTTTGTCGCACAAGATGGGAACACTATTAAATGCTGAAATTTAAACAATTATATATACTCTCCCGTTAAACGTTGTTAACTATTAAAAAATAGTGGTTAATGATAGAAGGGTGAAAACTTAGGGTTCGGTAGGGTTAACTTTTAATGGCACATTGGCACATATATATTTAAAAAGAAATCGTTATGTGTTAATAACTCTTATCACTTAGGGCTACAAAAATAGTAGCTGATTCTCAGACCTACAGAATATGTATATAAAATTTCATCAGAATCGGTCACGCCATTTCGGAGGAGTATAGTACACTGAATAACGCTGTGACACGACAATTTTATATATTAGATTATTATATTAGTATTATTGTATAGGATTGTTGACTTTGAAAAAAAGTATGTATCAATCCTGAAATAATGACATTAAATTCATAACGTTGTCATGATTAAGTAATTGAAAGGATTCACAAAATGGGTTCCGGTTCGGCAACTATTCGGTAAAGAGGCTTTTGACTTTGTACGATGATGATGATGAATTATAAGAATACACTTAACAATACACTAGAGAAGTAATGGTTGGCCTCAGGTATCGCCATACACTAATTCGTTTGTCACGACACCCAGTTCATGTAACATATCTGTAATTTAAGATTACGTCTGTTGCAATTATAGATTTGCTGATGGAGTGTTACAAATTATATAGATCAGATGCTACTTTGTTTCTTGGCTTGATCAGTAATACTTATTCTTAATTATACATTTAAACCACATCGCATACAGTAACTGAACTTAGAAATAAGTAGATTAATTCACTTGCAATATATATAATAAAGGAATCCATTTATTATCGTTGCTGTGTTCCGGTTTCAACGGTGAGAGCGGCAGTGAAATTACTGGGTAATGTTACATAATATTTTCAGGTCACAAAATAGGCAACGCGCGAGTGATGTCTTTGTGATATCTCGATCGTAAAAGCTGTAGTACCTCAAGTGTTAAACATCGTCATCATACCAGCCATTAAAAGTCCACTGTTGGACATAGGCCTCCCGAAGAAAGGGAGTATGTTACCCGTTATTGTCTAGGCAAGCGTATTGGCAATCGCAGAGCGCAGCTTCCGCGACGGGGAAGCTGCTGCTTATCCCCGCCCTGTACATTAAAGCAGACTTTTTTGCATGGATATTCCGCTATCTGTCGGTTTTCGTACCTTAGTCGCCTCGAACGACACCTGGTACAGGGGTAGGTACTATTTTACTCTGCTAGTACCTCACGGCTACCTACAGCTAGCTAGCCATAAGTTTCTTCAAATGTCTGATAGTCAAAATTAGAACCTTACTGCTTCAATGACCCTTGGTTTTGTGTAATAAGTGCCATACCTCATCGACTTGCTTATCCAATGGCTTATCTAGATTTGTGTCTCTTACAGATCTCCTCATTCTTGATTTGATCCCGCAAAGATACTCTGGACCTATCCGGACCTCGTTGAGATCTTTATATTTGCTAATAAGGCCTAAACAAATAACACACACTCACACAAATGTTCAACATATTATTCCTTGATGAGGATCGAACCCACGATTTTTGGCACATAAGATAGAAGTGACACTAAATAATGCGAAAATATGCCGATCAATCAATCGTGATGGAACGAATCGAGTTTTGAATATAAGCTTCTCACATAAAGATGTTTAAAAATTCTGATCAAACAAACGGAGATGGCATATACATAGTAATGGTAATGGCGAGTCGCAATAGATGGCGATAGTTACGGTTTGAACGAGACGTGACGTCATCTCTATGCTAAATCACTCAACGCCATACAAATAAAACAGATCTGTCAGAGAAGAGTGGACCTGAGGTCAAACCTTATCCTGAAGATCTTTCTTTTTTAACATGATTACTGATACTAATGTCTCTGTTTTGTCTACTTTGTCGTATAACTTTTAAGCAACAATCTTTCGAATCTCTAATCCTGCGTGAAACTTAATTTTTTAAAATATATTTTATTTATTAGTTATCGTTTATGGAAACTTCATATAATATTGCCATTTATATAAAAAATGTGTTATGTCCGAGTATCTGATTTTTTATTCAGCTATAACTCAGTGTAACAAAACAGAAACTAAACAAATCTAACTTTAAAAGTAAAGTGCAGTGGACATTAGCGGAAACTTCGCAAAAACAAATCTACGATTCATAAACAACGAGCAAGTCCAAACTTCGCAGACAGTCATCAATTCTTCAACTAGAAGCACTCTAGCAGGCCAGTCACGGATGTCATATCAAAAATATGCAACGTAATATAAGTCCGACGATTTGTTGGCGGACGCGTCGCTCGACAAGTTCGCGTTTATGGCAAAACTTATTACCAACTTTGCACACCACTTTTACTTCCTTCAGGGATGATTTAATAAAATAATATTTTAAACGTGTAACATTGGGGTGGATTTTTATATATCCTTTCTTAGGTCCCCCTTCGTTATATAAGGAAACACGGTACAAAATTTTTAGTTACTAACCCTTGAAGTTTTGACCCTGCGTTTATGTGTCAGTCAGTCAGTCAACTTCTTTTTTCATATGTGCAGATATAGATGGTATTTCACTTATAGTCAAAACTCAATGCTTGGTTGGATTTCATAGGCGATACAGATGTAATCGTTATTAGAAAATGTATGAGGAGTAACAGTTGTGGACTTCGACATGACGAGAGCGTATAGAATTTTTACGATTCAGACATGTAATGCCAATTTCACATATTAATTAAATCCCTGTTCCCAATGATTTCCTATCCTCATATGTTATTTAAAAAAGTCCTTTATATGAGTAAATAATATGCAAAATATCTTAACATGTTCAAAATAAGTACATAAGTATATACATATACTTTGGACGTGAGACTAAGTATATATATAATTTGTGTATCAGACAAATTAGGGTTCCGCACGCGACGCCGCGACCCGATTAAGCGAGCCCCCATAAATCCGTTTTGATCGCATCCAGTTGTATAAATTACCGTAACACGGTAGTAATTCGTTTTTTAATCAACGCTATCGCGATTTATTCATTGTTTGACCATGAATAATTAAGGAATTTTCACTACGACAAAAAGGTGGGTTAAGAATAATTTATGCATCTATAAATATAAATAAAATAACGTTGTACCAAAATTTTTAAATAGGCATGAAAATATGTACAGAAAGCGTTTTTATAGTCGGTGTGTCTGTTTAAGGTAAAATTCGAAACGATTGGTCCGAATATATAATAATGATATCAAGAGGACCTATGCGGGTAATACCGCGTCCATCTTAAAATACGATTTAAACTTTGGAACGTCTAGTCATTTCACTCTCGCGTGTACACCTTATTCCGGTGACGTCACTCTTTATATGTTGCATCCTTTTCTTGTGATTTCAATAAAAAAAAAATAACATGTCTTTTCATTAATTACAACGTCTTTTCTCTTGTCGATTTAATATTAAAAATTCGAGTATTGATTTTATTTTATATCGAACGACTGAAGTTTCGTCACATCGAATCTTCCGAAAAACATGGTAAAATTAAACACGTCGTGCCTACCAACAACACCAATCGATCCAAATTGGGCGTAGCACAGACTAATTAACCAGCTCGGTCTACAAACAGCGCAGCCTTTTAATTTGTAGCGAGGGCTTTAATTAGCACCGTCAGACAGTTGGTAGCCTGCGCTCAATAACTAGACTCGACATAATATACCTCTATGTACTTATTTATGATACTAGCTGTGCCCGCGAATTTGTCCGCGTGGTAATGTAACCTTGGACAGCATTTTTTTTAGAACTGCAAACCTCCACGTAGCGCAAGCGCAACGAACGTTAATTTTTCGCCCGTTTTTGCCACATTTTTAATCAATGCTCCGCTCCTTTCGGGCGTAGTGTCATGTAATATAGCCTAAGTAGTATAAACTATCTGCCAGTGGAAGTCCCGTCCAAATCGGTCTAGCCGTTCCAGAGATTAGCCGGTACAAACAGACAGACAAAAATTGTAAAAAAATATATGTTGCTATATGTACTGTATACGCATTCATATGCATGTAGTAGAAAGCTGTTATTTTAATATTACAAACAAACACTCTAATTTTATATATATGTATAAATAACCTTTATATATCTGACTGTTTGGTATAAGAGGTATTTTTGCCGCCACAGCAGTTTAATACTAATTAGTACTTACCGTTAATACTTTCATATGCCTATTTTGAAAACTGGCTAATTTGATATTAAAATCGACACTTCAATTTTGTTTATATGTGTAGTTATTTTAGGATTAAAGGAATTAAAAGGACTTAAAGGTAGTCTTTACATGAGGTAGACCTTATACAAATTACCTTACTGTCACCTATTTCTTCCGCCAAATTGTAATGCTCGCATTGCTGTGTTCCGGTTTGAAGGGTATGAGAGGTAGTGTAATTACTGGGTAATGTGGCATTACATCCTCAAGTCACAAGGTTGCCAGTGAGGTGATGTGTCTCTCCAATGCAATCGACCTTTATAGGTGGCCTATCCCTATTTTTCATATCTAACAGGTAAAGTACCTACTAACGATCGTTCTACTATAGTTGGATTTATTTAAAAAATACAAAGACAGAACTATATGGTGCGACTTCTGGTTTTTTCCGATTGTAATCGATCATTTAATTTTTTTCTTTGAATAGGTCAGAACTATTAAGAATTTAGATTTAAATGTTTATTAAAATGTAATAAAACAATACTTAAATATTATGATCGCTGTGTGTCACTATTATTCATCAGCACTATCATACCAGCCCTTGGAAGTTCACTGCTGGACATAGGCCTCCCCAAAAAAGGGGGAAAATGTTGCCCATAATTGCCGCGCTGGGCAAGCGTATTGGCAATCGCAGAGCGCAGCTTTCGCGACGGGGATGCTGCTGCCTATCCCCGCCTTGTGCTTTTGAGCTGTAATGTTTTGCATGGATATACCGCCACCTATCTACTTTGGTACCTTAGTCGTTTCTTGCGACACCTGTTACAGGGGAAGGTACTATTCTCCTCTGCCTGTACCTCACGGCTCTATTATTAATTGGTAGATAAAATTTTCAACAAAAATACTTCTCACAGCTTCATTGAAAATATTCTTTATATTCTTTGGCATTTGCTGAAGCATTTATACTAGAACTGAAATTCTAAAGCTAGTTTATAAAGAATTCATAATGGAAATCCAATATCGAGTTACGAGCGATCTTAGACAATAGCTTGTCACGACGGCAGCGCTGTCCCAGCTCCTGGCGGGGTTCTGCGCGGATTTTCTTTAAATTCCCGCCGCTAGACGCTGCCGTATCGGCACTGTCTCCTGGGCACTTAGTGGTGTGACTCTATCGATTGTCATGATATCGATAAATTTTATGTAATCACTCAAGTCCAAAGTGTTCGATCAATGTGAATTACCAGCGATACGACTAGATCCATACTCTGGTGCGTGTTTTCAAAGCAATTATGGGCAAATCCCCGATCCATGGGGAGGAGTATGTCCATCAGTGGACGCCCTACATCTGACAATATGTGGATGAACGTTAAAAGAGTTATTTGGGCGTTACATTAAAAATATATTCCGGCATAAGGGAAGTATTTTATGTTGCGTTAACTGAGTTTCTGCCTGAATTTGTGCCTGTGCGGCTGACAGATACCTTTGATTTCGAATTCACTTTTAGTAACAAATTGAGATATCCTTTTCGCGTGAGTGATAAGTGAGAGATAAAGTGGGATATCAATAATACCTTTATACCTTTCCCTATACCAGGTGTCGCAGAGGCGATAGAACTGACAGATGGCGGTATATCCCGTTGCATAGCTCCAATGTAACAAGGCGGGGTGGGGAAGCAGCATTACTGTCGCGAATTTTAGCTCTGTAATTGCTTTGCAGTTATGAGCAAAACAGTGGAATTTATATCGATATATACTATGATAGATAGATATTCTATGATTTTTATCATTCGTTTTTACCAATTTAAACGACCTATTTCCTAGTAACTGATTTAAAACTGGAGGTTATTGCAATGACCAAGTAACGTTAAGCTTGTCACTGCAACCTTTATATTATCGATATATTTTTATCGATAACTAGTGATGCACTAGTCCTTATAATAAACACAAACCACCGGGAGCCGGGGTCGGAACAATGGCTGTCGGTCTATAAGAAAACTCTCCTGTTGATGTCATTAGACAAGTCTGAGGATAAATTAATTTAGCTATGTCTTGGTAGCGAATATCTATATTATAGCTAGACTAGACTGATTTTACCAAGATAAATTAGAGTATTATTAGCTATGAGGTACCGGCGAAGTAAAATAGTACCTATCTCTGTACCGGGTGTCGTAAAAGGTATCGATACCGACAGATGGCGGGATATCCATCTGAAATTATCCCCCTACCTTGGAGAGACCTATGTCCAACAGTGGATTTTGTATGGGTGATATAATGATGATGATAATTACTAAATTAAATTTACACAACATCTCATACATTGACCTGGCACCAAAATAAACTTGCTTAAAGCAATTATGTTACGGACGTCAGATAACAGAGGAATCACAAATCTTCATCATATCGGCCATAAAGAGTCCACTGTTGGACATAGACCTCCCTAAATTAGGGGGATTTTTACCCATAACTGCCGCTCTGTAGCATTTGCGTTACGCTCTTCTTAGATCGATATGTACGTATGGTACAGAGAAAGGTATAATTCTATTCTGCCGGTACCCCACGACTAAGTCGCAATCACAAATATAACACTTAAATATATATATTTAACACCCACACATAGAACAAACACAAATATCGTTATATAAATATTTGCTCTGGGAGGGGAGTCGACCATCTGAGAAATCGGGCCCGTTCAAACAACTGACTTTTTTGAGCCCTTCTGTCATCAATGTCGTCTGTATTACATGTAAATATGCATAAAATAATTTTCTTCTTAGAAATATTAATGTTATTATTATTACTTATTTTTATTAACATTTTTATTATTATTTAAAAGTGCTCGCAATGGGCCTACTTGAATAAAGTATAGTTGACTCTGATTTTGTCAACCATTGTCAAGTACATTGATAAGGCATCGTCCTAGTGCTCGGATTGCTAGCAACGATTTCAAAACACGTAGGCGGTGAGCGGTACGCTGAATAATTTTCTAGTAATTAGTTAATTAGAAGGCGCGCCTGCCGCCGGCAGCCCTTTGATGGCGCCTTGAAATTTGGGCACTGTTAGTGTAACGGAACCGCCAAGTACCGTTCACATAATAATAAACAAGTGTTGCCCGATCACGAATTGAGTATATATACTACGAGAACTTGGTAAACATAAAAAACCAATTATTATAATTAATAATTTTAACGGCTTTAAAACGTCTTTTACATGAATTAAAGAGATACTAACGTAACGTACATATATTAACGTCTTTGTGACGTTATAACTGTTATCTAAATGTCGGACAAATAATATAATAATTTTCCACAACATCTCATACATTGACCTGAGTTGATTGACCCCGTTGTAAGTCGCTTAAAGCACTTGTGTTACAGACATCAGACAACAGAGAAATCACAAATATAATATTTAAATACATTTTTTTTACACCGAGACAAAGAACAAACATAAATATTATCATGAAGAAATTGTCCTTGGCGTGGGGTACTTTCAGGGTAGAGTGGTACCTCCTATGTGTAAGAGGCGGGAGAAGTAACGGAACCGATAGATGACGGTATACCTGTCCCAAACAGAATGGGCAGCACCATCCCCGTCGCGAAGCTACGCTTTGTGATTCCACCACGCTTGCCCAGCGCGGCAATTTTGGGTACTATTGCCATTTCTTGGAGAGGCCTATATCTAATAGTGGAAGTACAATAGCTGATGCAATGATGATGAAACAAATAGTTTTGAGGATACAATAGTTATAGTCTCGAAAATATTACTTGCTATGCTCTGTAAACCAAAGTCCTCCCGGGCAGAGTCACGGGCGGTATGCTAGTGTTTAATATAAACCGCTCCCGGGAAGCTGCTGGTCCAGGATTAACTCCATATTTTCGCGAGTAAACGTGCCGTATCGCTGGAATTTCACGTCGCGCCTTCTCCCTAAAGTGCTCAGCCGGCATGAGAAATTTATTTCTTTCCAAACTGCTATTCTTTGCTGTGTTTGTTAGTATAGAAATATTTTGTACATATTCGGTGCAGAAAAAGCAAAATATTATTATTAAATATATTTCAGCACTCCTCACCATCATCACCCCAAAAAAGGGGGTTCAAAATATGCAATTCCCGCGCAAAGCAAGCGTGGTAACAATCGCATAACGTAACTTCGCGACGGGAATGCTGCTACCCATTCCCGCCCTGTTTTTAGATGCGCTGCTTCGGATGTATATTCCACTATTTATCTGTTTCGATACCTCAGTCGCCTCTTACGACACCTTGTATATTATTATACAAGGTGTACCTTGTATATAATTATATTATTTCTCATTATATTAGTCGTAGGACGTCCATTGACGTCCGTTGTAATTATTACTCTTCTTAGTGTCTATAAATTGATATTTTATTGTACAATAGCTGACCCGACGGACGTGGTCAATCGTAACTATATACCTGTGGTTTTTTCGGAAAATATATATCCTTTCACTCAAGTTGGATCAAACTGTACACAGTAAGAAAATATAAAAATAGGTTCATTGGAACAAAAATTCATCCCGGACAAACACCGAGAAACTTAATTTGTATATATAAAGAATATGGGCAGATGGTGCAGATGGTAGTAATATCCAAGGTCGTGGGTTTGATTCCCACCCAGGACAAATATTTTTATGATGATATTTATGTTTGTTATATGTCTGCATGTTAAATAGATGTATTTATGTAGTATATTTGTGATTCTTCTGTTGTCTGATGTCCGTAACACGCTTGTGTTTGTAAAGTGCTTTAAGCGACTCATCTTCACAGGAATCAGGCCAATGTATGAAATGTATATAAATGGAACAGAAATAGAAATTGCATATAAAAAGTATTCTTATAAATACATACTTCATTTTTTG
>JACJUM010003223.1:5203479-5260346 GCA_020976665.1 Heortia vitessoides | reverse complement strand
CATTAGCAGAATTTTGATGTTATTAATTGAGGTGGTCAAAGATTTCCTAAATTAGTAATCAACACTTTTTGATTACCTTAATATGCAAATTTTTATCCGAGTATACTGCGCATTATAACCGAGTTATTCGGTATAACCGAGTATGAGTATAAAAAAACTCGCTGCGTACAATAAGCACCGAGTATCAATTGAGTACTCGCCCCATCTCTGTTATATACTTATATCATAAAGAAAATAGCGCGAATTTTGGCTATAAATGAACTGCAATTTATTCGAACAAATTAAAAATGATTTAAAAATTTTGTTACATAATATATAATGCGCGCAAAGTCAGGCGAGGCCGCTAGTCGTTAACAAACACAAACATGAGAATGAGTTGCCAACTAAAGCGAAAAACAAAATGGCGTAAACTTGTGCTACAGATGTTATTCCCGCGCACGTGTGTCTGTTACCAAGTCTAGATCACACGCGACTTTTTTTTTCTTTTTTCCCCCAGTTTGCATCGAGTAAGGCAACCGCATTAGCCTTGTCTGCCGATGCCCAGACAGGTCATTGTTCTATCGACGATAGTGGTGTGCTCCCGTCCGCCAGACTTAAGAACAAATGATTTTATAGCCGGCCAATTAACATTACACATGGTTTTTTTCTGTTTACTCGGGTTAGGCAAAAGCAACAAAGTTTCTACTGACAGTCGGCTAGGGTCATTGTACTTTGGACAGGTGGTCTGTTAACGTGTGCCAAATTGTAAACCAATGCATGTATTTCATTAAAAACCCTCTAAATACACATACTCATATCATAAGTATAACTGTTCTCCATGAAAAATTCTCGGGCTGAAAGCTCATACTAAATAGTTATTATTCACCCGCATACTTCAAAGAGTTTTGATATTTTAAAACCGATAAACATGTCGACATAATTATGAATTAGCTAACATTTCAGTAGGTATTCGTGTTAAATTTTATCTTTGAATATAAAGCGTTTCTAATGAAATTTGTAGAAATATTAATTGCCATTTACATTTATATGAGGTAGTGAATATACATAATATACAAGTAAAAGTAAAAGTCCGCATTAGTACCTAAATCTCACTTTTTCTACCGCCAAATAGCAGTGTCCGCATTGCTGTGTTCCCATTTAAAGGGTGAGAGAGGCTGAAAATTACTTCTCATTGTGACAAAATATCTTCAAGTTACAAGGTTGGCAACACGCTAGTGATATCCTTGTGATATTACGAGCGTCTATACGCTGCGGTGACGATTTCTAACACGCAGACTGTAGACTTATTTGTCGACCTGGTGTAAGAAAATTAATAAAAGATAACAAACAAGTTGGATCTCTAATAACAAAATTGAAGTGACATCGTGACAAAAAGTCAGGCAATTAGATACTTACCTTAACATCAATTATCACATAATTAAAGTCTTATCCATTCACATAGGCAGCAGGGAACGCACCATGCTTTTTGTTATTCTCGCCAGGTGTCTTGCGGCACCTGCTTCCTGCGCAGGCGCATATTTAGGATATCGAATGCAGCCGACTTTATTGGGCAGTCGTGTCTGACCGCTCGATGCGTCAACACGTCTTCATTGTGCCGTTTAATAATTGATTATTGTAATCAGCGGGAATACCGAGGCGTTGAATGCGAGGAAATAATGGATGCTTATTGCTCAATTATGGTGCTGAAAATGTGGCAGGGGTTCTTCTTCATTGCCAGCCATTTAATTTGCACTTGGCAGTATTCCCATTCTTTAAATCTTTGATGAACAGCGGTTAACGAACTCTGAAACTTAAAATCATACATACATACATAACGCTTGTGTCTCATCAGGATAGGCAAATACTATGGATCTTTACTTGTAATGATCTTGGCATACCTCTGTTGCTTCCCTTACTCGCATTAGTCCTTTCATACACGCTCGTTTATTCTTGGTTATGTTATGTTTGCTCCGGTCGTCGTATACCAAGTCTTCCATTCACTTCCGCTCTATATATTTGTGCAGACAAAAGTCACTTAAAAGTTTGTATACAAAAATATGGGGTGGCTCCCAGTAACACCCAGACTCTATACAATGAAAAAAGAATCCTTCAAAGCTCCTCCTCTAACTCAAAATTAGAATCCATTAAGGTGAAGGAACTTCAAAACACATTGGAACTCGTTTATAAAACAATTTTTTTATACGTGAGTATACTCATTTAAATCAATGATATATTTTTTTGTTAAATAGAATAAAAACGGTTGGATTGATTTTAATGGGACTTTCATTGACAAATTGAAGGTCAAACATTGATAAGTTTAGATAAAATTATATGATTTTCAGTTATAATCCGACCACTAGTTTAGCGGTCAAAGCTAAGTTTCTGAGGGGTGCTGTGTAAAATCGCGGGAATAAAGCTTCATAATTATCAACTATGCCATCTCCATCTCCCTTCACTTCATGACTGGTTCACTACATGACTGGTTTTGCTAAAGAGTAGACTTTAGCCATGTGGTACCGACTGAGTAGAATAGTACCTTTACTTTTATCAGCTGTCGTAAGTAAGTTACTAGAGCCTACAGATAGAGGTATATCCATTCGAAGCACTGCAGCTCAAATGATCAGGGCAAGCATGGGCAGCAGCATTCCCGTCACGAAAGCTGCGCTCTGCGATTGCCAACACGCTTGCATAGCGCAGCAATTGTTAGCAAACTTCATCGTTTCTTAAGAAGGCCTATGTCCAACAGTGGACTTCCAATGGCTGATATAATGATGACTCTATATAAAATCAAGAATGTTGTTAGTCCGAATTATCTTTATAATATGTAAAGTTATGGACGTTTGTTTAATTTTAAAAAAAAACGTGTTTTTATTTGCCTTTATCTACAGCGGAACATCGGTCGGCGGATGTCGCGATGATAATTCGGATGACGAGCCGAATATCCTTTGTTAACTTGTGTTACATAAAAGCATGTATGTGTAATATTTTCTAATATAACGCGTTCACTTCTCAAACATTGCGTATCAATGATAAGTCTTTGATGAATAATTAATACAACTAATTTATTTCTTGCAATTCTACGATCGATATTGCAATCTATGCGACTTAAATAGCTTCTTACTCTTCCTTTTCTGGACATATTTCCAAATCGATTTTTATCTTCTCTAGAAACTAAGACACATACTGTCAATTAAACAGCGTCCTGCGAGGTTTCCGTTACCATGTAAATATTTATTAATAAAAGCATCCTGAGGCCTTACATCAGCTATCTACCAGTCAGAATCCCGTTTAAATCGGTCTAGCCATATAATTTTTTAAGTAAAGTTATAAACCTCCATATGCATTTATTAAAAAGCTGTTACTTTCAAATTAACAATAGACACTTAGTTAAGCAATGTTATTTAGTGTATAGATAGGTACATGAGTAAATTATTTCGTTTCATTAATGACTGGAGAGATTCATTAAATAATTAAAGTATTTTAAAAGAAAAAACAAAAATGTGCATTTTTTTTCATTTCGACGTTATTATTTGGCACTACAGTCAAATATTTAGGCAATTTTCAAACTGTATCTATTGCATCAACCTTTACGAATAATTTTTGGTTTAAATATCCGATAATTTCGTTTACGGTTACCGTTATGAAATCTCTCATTAACCCGTAAAAACATTACGCCGAGCGTCGTTCTCTTAAATCAGAAAAAAATAATAAGCACGGCGGCCATTTTTGTTAGATCAGACAACACATAATTTAAATTCAAAAATAGATTCTATAATAGTAATTAGGTAGTTTTTTTTTTAATTGGATTACATTAGAGTTTTGTTAGAGCTAATTTCGTGGCTAGTATCAACTTATGCTTGTGTGCCAAATTTAAAAATAGAATGTCTAATCACGATACGTTTTTTTACTTTTTTAATGCGATTTTTTAATAATGTAGTTGTTATTCTTGCATAATAATTTGTTGCCTGTATCAATTTGTATTTAACAGACTATAGATGTGATTAATGAGTGGTGAGTGAGTTGTGCGGTTCACATTGTTCGAAGTACACGTGTGGAGTTGATATAAGCTTATAAATACAGTGACACCGTCTTGTTTCTATACTCATAGGGTATTAGTTGATGTATTATTTTTCGTTTATTATTAGAAATCGTAACTTCTTTTGGTTGTTTACCCTATTATCTTTTAAAGAAGTGAAATGCAGAAACGAACTAATATAATATCCATAATAATATAATAAATGCGATAAAGTAGTACGGGCGAACATTAATTAAGTTTGGCAAATTGATAGCTTCAACCTCGCAGAAGAAATTTTAATAATGATGTACCATGCAGTTCCAGCTATCCATATGCCAAATATTATCAAAAATAACGCACTGTTTAAGCTGTGAAAACGTCACAAACACACAGACAGACGTTCGCATATATATAATATATTATATATATGCGAAAGTTTTACATGTCGAATTAACTTGTCAGATTTTGTGACACCCTTTTGCGGAAGCACCGTCAGGTATATATCTCGTTCTTTACAGAAGCAGCAAGTAAAGGAATATTGCCAAAAAGTGATGAGCCAATCACAAAGTACTGTGATCGCCTGTCAGGCGTTAAAACATTAGTGTAGACAATAAGTGCTTCTGTACCAAATATATATCTTGTAACCTTTAGCAAGTGAGCCTTAACTATATAGAACCTTAAAGGACCAAAATTTTCTACCCATTTTGTATAGTGAATTAATTGCCTTATTAATTTTACACGGATGTGGAGTGCTTGTTATAATAGTGTCGCGTTTAAAGTGGATTTCGAAATTGGAAAGTGTTATTTGTAGGTTTTGTATTCGTGGAGTGTAGTATGGCGGGTGGAGAGTTGGGTTTCGTTGGTGAATCACAGTGAATTTTGGTGAATCTCTGTCTGCGTGTGTGTGTGTCTGTAAATTAGGCGGAAATGGAGCGGTGCGACGGATTTCTGGTGTACCGTAAGCCGGTTTACAGAGTGTTCCAGTATTTAGAAACGTAAGTATGTATATATATATATAGATATATATATTCAAACTAAATCTCATACATTCATCTTTATACATAAATTTGCCGTGAGGTACCGGCGGAGTAGATGAGTACCTCCCTCTGTACCAAGTGTCGTAAGAGGCGACTAAGGTACCAGAACCGACAGATGCCGGAAGCAGTCCCGTCCTGTGCATTTGTTTAGTACAATAGGTGCAGCATCCCCGTCGCGAAAGCTGCGTTCTGCAATTGTCAACACGCTTTCCCAGCGCGGCGATTATTTACAAAAAAATTCCCTCTTTCACGGGGAGTCCTATGTCCAGCATTGGACTTCCAATGGCTGATATAATACAATGATGATAAATATTATTTAATTGAAGTAAATGCTATACAACAGGAATATAAATTTCATTGAAACTTGTCGTCAGGGATTCCCACAGCGAAGAATGCTTTTGTGATGTCAATAAATATCCGCTTTGTAATTACATGACCGCGATAGTAATGAGAGCCCACATATTGTTTGATAAATTGCAGAGCACAGTTGTAGTTGCTTAGTATAGGCGGGAGCGGAAGCGGGTGCGGTAGCGGATTCTTTTTGTCGGACATATTTGTTTTTGATTGCATTACTAATAGGTAAACATGCCTATTAATACACATGTCATCGCAAGTTTATTACTGACTTTTTGTTTTTTTTGTTACGATTTAACTCATAAGCTTCTAGACTATTAAAAAATAATCTTAACCATTAAAAATTTACATGATACTTGAGTAGCATAGGCTATATTATATTTACAAAAGAAAAATAGAGATGTATAAATAGATCGCTATTCTTTGCATGTTTGTATTGAAAAAGACAAAAAGCCACAAGACCGATTTTATTTTTATTTTCACAATGGAAAGTTAAACTATCAGCAAGTAACAGAAATTATATTTTATCTCTGTATTCCTGCAGAAACGAGAATTACGCTAGTGATAAGTGAACAGCATAACGCTGCTGTTTAATATGAAGCCATTTAATATTTACCTGCAATTGCTTTAACAAATTTTGGTAGTAGGCAAGTAACTTTAGTAGTAGGTATTGGGTAGGAGATGACTTGAAAAGAGTTTGTAAGAGTAGCCTCTATTTTGCCCTGAATTAATGAAATATACCACTTCTAATGGGGCGTGGTGTACTGAAGTTCAAAATACATTGACAAACCAAGTGATGGTTTATTTTGACGTCAGTCCTAGCCTCACCGGGGGAAAGGGGTCAGTCCGCTCATTAATGGGCCCCATGCTGCACACTTCCCTCACCCCTCGCAAAAAGAAATACATTGTTGTACTCTTCTTGGGGTCGACCTCGATACGCCACTTGCGGGGCCACTTGCGGGACCATTCGCCTACCTCGTGGCGGTTTGTAGACGCCTAATGACATAACGCCTATATAGATCCGAGTAGCAGATATCGTCCGCGAAGAGAGTTCTACCCAGGGAGTTTTGGGAATGTCATTGACGTAAAGTGAATAGACGAAGGGGGAGAACACCGAGCCCTAAGGGACGCCGGCCGAATCGGGTAAGTTTGAAAGGTCCGACTATAAGTATGACATTATTGGTATCATTTTTCAGCTTGTCGTTCGTTGGAAACGCGTTTACGTAATGTCACAATAGTCTGTTAATGTGTATTTTAAAATGATCAAGATCAAGCAGAAATTGCATTGACAAATAATTACATGATCTGCAATGTATTTAAAGACGTGCGTTGTTCACTCCCCACCCGCGCAACTCGATAACGGTTCCCAACTTTCGGGGTAATTTTATAACACTATAGGAAACTATAATTTCATATAATCTTGTATTTATGCATTCCGGACTAACATAATTTCTTTTAATTATAAAAATATTCTAGTATTCATAATAAAAAAGAAATTAAATTGTCATATGAGTGCCATACTGTTGTCCACCATTTTGTTTATCAAATTAAGCGGGAATTCAAATAATAATAACCGCTCTAACTTCTAGAAAATTTCAGCCAGGTGTCGTCAACCCGTCACCAGATGTGCTCATCTGGCACACAGCTAGGGTTGCGGGCATAATGAAAAATATATCGTATCGCACAATCTTTAAATTATCTATGAAAATAAAAGTATTTGGAAGCAGATAATAATTAAATTAAAAATTTTTTTATTCCATTAAATGTGTAATTTCAAGCATGCAACACCAAATGAATGTTAACATTCAAAGCTGACAGAAATTTAAAGATTTGTTTAATATTTACTGTTTTTTGATGACGATGATGTTTCGTTTCGTTCTTCTCTTAATTTTACTATTAATAAATGTTGTATCGAATGCACGGATATTTTCCCGCAATGAAAAGTAGCTTATGTACTGTCATGCGGCTTAAGTTATCCGATATAATATCCTTTTGTCATTAAAAGATGACAAAGAAACCAATAGACATATTTTCATAATAAAATACCATTTATGTTACTATATAAAGTAAATAAGTTAGACGAGCAGATAACCGTAAGGTACCGGCAGAGTTGAACAGTACCCCTGTACAGGTGTCGTAAGAGGCGACTAAAGTAATAGAACCGACAGATGGCGGTATAACTATCCGAAACAGTGTAGCTCAAATGCACAGGGTGGGCCTCCCATAAAAGGGGGAATTTTGCCCATGTCCAGCAGTTCTTGAACTTCCAATGGCTGTAAAGATTAAAGTAAATTAGCTACAGATATTAAATAGTTGACAATCCTGCGCACAGCCCACCAAGGATTCTTTAATGATACATTTTTAACTTCAAGAGGGCGGGATGTTTTCATTACACTAAATTTAGACTATCAGAAGGGAGTTAAGTGCTTCAATTGTTTTTGTTTGGTGAAGCTTCGGAATGAGGCAGTTAAATTAATGGCGCGTTTGTTACCGATTCGATCTGGATAGATCTTAGCATGTGTTCCCGAGGGTTAAGGGATAAGGCGGCTTACTTTCTAATCGCCTATACTGATTTAACTGCAAGAGTTCGCGGGTATTACCTAGTGGGTTTTGATTTCCTCGCGAGTGTCGACAATTGACTTAGAAATATGATATTTTCACAGCTTCAAGGGACTGTAGATCTAAGTATTTTATATAAATTTGAGCTTAACGCCTCCATGCGTTCCTGAGAAGAAAAATCTCGACAGATTCATCAGAGAGACGAAAAATAAAGTGATCCTATAAAGATCTCTTATTTTCGATTTGGTTTGCGGAACCCTAATTATGATTATTTAAAGAAACATTACCTATCACACTACCCAGAAATTATGAGGTAATCTGACACAATATCTTCAAGTCACAAGGTTGGTAACGCGCTGGTGATATCCTTGTGAAACATTATATAACATACTAGCTGTGCTCGCGACTACGTCCGCGTGGTATAGTTTGGGTACCATTTACCACTTATATAAACTTTGAATGTCATATTATATAAATAATATCGAATCAATGGACTGAAAAAAGTTTCTAGCTCTAAAAATAGCGATACTTCCATACAACTTTTCATCTCCCTTTTCGACCCCTTACAACCGTCCTTTCTCAGGGTATAAAGATTGTCTGTGCCAAATTTCATCAAAATCGGTTGAGATGTTTAAGCGGGAAAGCGTCACAGACAGGTAGATAGAGTTACTTTCGCATTTATAATATTAGTAGGGATAGTAGGGATTAGTAGGGATACGCTGCGGTGACGCTTACTATCACGTGGTCCCTATGCTTGTTGGTCGACTTAGTTATATACACACTAAAACACTACCTTACATAAACATAAATACATCAATAACAAAACACGATGTGTTGTAAATAACATCATTTCCTCTTAGAACACTTCATGTCATACAAGTCCAAATATAAGAGAGATGTCATTTGTCACGCGATCTTGATCAAACATGAACAAAAACCCGCAAGTGAAAATAAACACGGCGGTAAAAAGGCCCGCGAACATCCCGGAACTTCACCCCCATCCCGGTAATGGACTTTAGAAAGTTATCCCCTAATTAGGTTCGGGGGCCGTGTACGGCAAACGCTGCGCGTCTTGTATTTAATGTTGTTCTCACATCTCCGGATATTGTACTAGCTGTAACCCGCGGTTTCATCTGCTTAGTACTCATTCCCGTGGGAGTAAAAATATACAATACAGCTTATGTTGCTATGATAAAGACACACAGCTTCTCACGTTGACCTGGCTCAGAGATAAGTCGTTTAAAGCACTCGTATTACGGACATTCAAATACTTATATTACACACGCAGACTCAGAACAAATATTAATGATAAATGTTTGACATGAGTGGGAATAGAACCAACGACGTTGGAGCACCGGTGAATAGAACATTATTAAAAATTTTGTTATATATTGAGCCGTGAGGTACCGGCAGAGTAGAATAGTACCTCCCACTGTACCAGGTGTCTATAGTCCGGCGCAGTAGAATCATTAATTTTCTTTGAAAAAAAAAATCTGTAACAAACAACCATGAAAAAAATCTAAAGAATTCGCTAAAGACTACCCTCTTAGCAAACGTCTCTGACCAGCTCCCAGGCAATCTTGTTAATGGACTTTTGTAAGTACACCCCGCTCCCCTCCCCTAATTAGTTTTATTTTAATTTCGCTGGGATATTTATCGCCTCCGCTCAGCGTTCTTGATGGTCTAAATGGGAAGGGTTGCTTTGCGTCCGACTGCTTTGTGGGACTAAAGCGAATAGATATAATTAAGCTGAATTCTATGATTTAAGTTGAATTCTGTAGAACATTTATCTATACTAATATTGTGAAGAGGAAAGATTTTGTTGTTTAGATTTTACTAAGAGACCTATTAAAAAATCACTATTAAAGAGCCACTTCTTTATCGGGTAACCTAGGCAATGTTTTATTTAAAAAAATAAAAGAAGTATTTTATTGTATATTAATATTATTCACGGGCCCGATGGCGCAGATGGTAGTGATTTTGTGCGCTAGGGATCGTGATTTCGATTCCCACCCAGAGCAAATATTTATATGATGATATTTGTGTTCTCTCTGTGTCTAGGTGTTAAATATATGTATTTTAGTAGTATATTTGTGATTCCCCTGTTGTCTGGCGTCTGTAACACAAGTGCTTTACGCGACTTATCACGGAGCCTGACTCCGTGATAAGTCGCGTAAAGCACTCAATGTATGAGATGTTGTGGGAATTTATTATTATTTTGTTGTTTGGTATGGTTTAATGCAAAGACCGTTATGAAAAATTATTTCATCATTAGCTAGCTACATCTTTAGCAAGAAACAAAGCTTATGTTGTATGTTCAAAAATTAAAAGAGATGAGAGAATTGTTTGATTGGTACGGTTTAACGCAAAGAGCGATTTTAAAAAACCTTGCACCATTAAAAACTATATTTCATCACCTAAAATAGAACTATGTGATCATGATTTAAATTTTTGTTCGTTTATAACAAATTAACCCAGGAATTACTGAAATAATTTCAAAAATGTTTTTATGAATAAAAAATTACATAATCTGTAAGTTACATAGGTAACGTATTGTTTCCCCACATTGTCACGGGAAAGCGGAATTACGTGCGTCAGTTAAATGTAAGGGTAACAATTCTAAGCTATTTCTAAAAATAGGCGAGTGCTACGACCTAGCCACGGGGGCGTTAATGTACGTCATTTCAGTGATTTACTGGATAGCTATCGATAAGAATCATCCCCGCGATGTTAGGCACAGATGTATTAAGTACAGAAGGTTTGCTTTGTACATTTTTTGTGGGTGTACTGCTAGTGTCGCAAATACTGTTGGAAAGTGAACCAACTCGCCGGGAAATATATCAATAGATTCAGTATGGTCTTCGTCTAATTAAAAATAGATATTAATAATAAATAAATTCGCACAACATCTTGTATATTGACCTGACTTTAAAAGAAGTTGCTTAAATCACTTTTTACTGAAATGAAACAACAGAAGAAACATAAATAAGTCATTTTCATCACATAAACGTTTTTCCTGGGTGCACATCGAATCAATGGTTTTTTGTTTTCCTGGGAAAATTATTTTTAGTTCCTGAATTGGCGCGTTCAAACCAACTTTAGCTTTATATTATTAGTATAGATATTTTATTTTAGTTACACCAATTCTCAATAGATGGCGCTGAGTCCTATTGAATCGAATGTTTGTTCGTAGGTCATATTTGTAAAATTAGTAAAAGAAATCTATTTTTTTAAATAATAATATGCTATATATTCTATTCTACTTTGCCAGCATCTCTGGAACTTATAGAATAGAAAATTCTTTAGGTGCACCGTTGTATATTTAAAACTTGTTTAAATTTGGTCCAATTGTAATTAAATATATAACATTGACGACTCCGTCAGTATATTCCGCATCAATTTACGATCACATTTCTGTTATGCTATTTTCATTTCATCTTTACAGCCATTAGAAGTCCACTGCTGGACATAGGCGTCCCCAAAAGGGAGAATTCAGCCCATAATTGCCGCGCTAGGCAAATCGCAAAGTGCAGCTTTCGCGAAAGAGATGCTGATGCCCATCCCCGCCCTGTGCATTATACCGCCACCTGTCGGTTCTGGTAGCTTAGTAGCCCATAACGACATCTATTTTAATTTAATGGGTATTTATTGAGATAAATTTCAGACATGCTACTGAAATGATAAGATTTTAATTTAAAAAATAAGCTGGAATGTGTGATTCTGGAAACTGTAAAGACGAAATATCGGATAATTTATTATGTCCTTAGCTGTATCTATATTAATACGCGAAACCAATTTAAAGGAACAGATGAATGTGAAATTAAAAAGAAATGTGGAAAAGAAGTACATAAAGCTGTTCTTTTCTGTAATGTTTACTAGAAATACATTAAATTCATTGATAAAATCCATCACAAATGTACAAATGATATTATCTTGCTTAAACTAATTAAAGAAACATTAATTGAATGGTCCACTGGCCGATCACCAGTATTACTCCATATATACATCACGCCTGTGTCTCATCGAGCTTGGGAAAGACCATGGATCTCCACTCTTAAAATTCCTCTCGCTTCTCTTACTCGCATTAGTCCTTTCATACACGCTCGTTTATACGTAGTACTTCTGATCTGGCTTTTTTAATACCTCTTCTACTTGGTTAAGATATGTTCGCCTCGGTTTTATTTAGTATTACTAATAATGTGACATTATCTTCAAATCAGAAGGTTGGCAAAGCGTTAGTGATATCCGTGTGTACAGTAACAAGTACTATCACGCGGATACCATATATATTTGTCGGCCTGGTCTAATAAAATAAGATGCATGTAAAATTTTATCAAATCAGCTTTGTCGTGAGAGCACTTAGCATTAATGTTTTAGTTTTCATGCGCAAATGTAAAATAATATTTCCTCGAATGTTTTTTAAGAAATAGGACATTCTAGCGACACGACAGAATTTAAAAAGGTCCCCACGGAGTCCTTCACGACTCGACATTCATCTTTGGCTGCGAAATTTATTGTACGCGCGTGAAACATTTCACTCTTTCCCCATTTTACAGTAGTGGAACTAATACTCGGTATTCTTACGACTTTGCTGATGGAGAAGATTCAAGTTTGTTTTATTTAAAATAACCTTTATGGCCGTGAGGTACCAGCAGAGTAAATTAGTACCACTGCACCAGTTGTCGTAAGATGTGACTAAGATACCAGAACTGACAGATGGCGGTATGCCCATTCAAAAAAAGTGCAAGAATCCGTTGCGAAAGTTGCGCTCTGCGATTGCCAATACGTTTGCCCAGCGCGGAAATTCTGGGCAAGAAACCTCTTTTCTTGAAGAGGCCTATGTCCGGCAGTTGACTTCCAATGATGATGATAAACCTTTGCGGTAGTAATAAACACGAGCAATTATCCAGACTACAATAAACGATAAGACGATGATTTCCATTAACACCCAACCCTAGAAGAGCTTGCAACTTGCAATGTTTAGTCTTAAACCTGTCGGGTCGAGTGGCCTCTAAGGTCATCTTAACATTTACAATCGGACATATAATAAATGTGATTAAATAAACAACAATGCCACAATATGGCGTATTACGCAATTGATTTACCGCGCCGATCCACGAAGTTTACCCCACACTGCATTACGAGGGTTGCCCATTGAGTGTGAAATTACATTAGGGTCGCCACTCGACACAATATTCGCCAATCATCTTGTATAATCTTTCTAACATTTAGGTGATCATCACTTATCATAAGAAATAGATTTTACGTAGACCTACATTTAGGTCAAAGGTCGTCTGCATTGGTGCCGCACTCTCACCTATTTCTACCGTTTGAAGGGTGAGAGAGGCAGTGAAAATACTGGGTAAATGTGATTGTATCTTCAAGTCACAAGGTTGGCACCGAGCTAGTGATAACAAGCGTCTATAGGCTGCGGTGACGCTTACTATCACGCGGATTGTTTTCTTGTTCGTCGACCTGGTCCAATAAAAACAACAATATCATGCTCTTGTAATTATGTAGAGACATTCTAAAAATCTTAAAACTTTCAGCGCTGGAGTCAAATTGTAGATGTCTTTGATTCCCGTTTATTTTGCTTTGATATAATGGTAAATGCAACCAGTTTATGCCTTTGAATAAAATTGTTAATTTCATAAACGCGAATTTTGATGCGGTATTATTGAATATTTTCTAATAATGTTTTATATTGCCTATACATACTAATATTATGAAAGAATTTTTTTTTTAAATTTTTTGGTTACAATTTTACTCAAAATCTACTCGACCAATTTTAATATTTTTTTCATCATTAGAAAGCTACATCTTCACCAAGTAACATAATCTACATTTTATTTCATAAAATCAAACTATAAATTCCTACAATGGAATGTAACGAGGCACGATTTATATTATTGTATGTGTGTAACGAACAAACCCGGAAACTATTCGTCTGTTTTAAATAAATATTTTATTTATGGAATGTTATATTATTATCAAATAATATAAGTTTTATTTTATCTCTAAATTTCGATGGTGACGAGAACTCCGTGGGTAGAACTGCGTGCGTTGCTAGCAGTTGTTGCCAGGGCACGTGAATGTATTTATTTTCTGTAAGATCGAGAATAAGGAGATAAAATATAGCTTATGTTACAAACGGATAATGAATAAATTCATTATTGAATGAATATTTGAAATCGGTTTGCTAGTTTTTGAGTTTATTCGTTACAAATGTACAAAATACACTTCTTGCTTATATTGTTCCATATAAAGTAGGGTATTTTTTTCTAAATATAATAAAGCCTTTGTCACACAGTAATGATGTAGATTTCTAAGGAAATTTCAATCAAATAAATAACAAAAATAATTTCTCGTTGTAAGTTTGAGTGTTTTTTAACAAATATCTGTATCTGTGTGTGTTTATGATACATTCAATACTATATTTTCCCTAATATTAGTTTTTTATCATATTAAAAATGTATAGTGTAATGTAGGTATCAAGTGTAATCAGAACTTATTATTTGACTTTAAAACTCACATTTGTTTGCTGGATATGATAAATAATTTTCCAAGTAGCGCCACCCCTACCAACCCTATAGAATAAACTCTCTTTGAGGGGCGGTCCCTATGGGGTTGCATGGGGCACACACGATTTCCCTCGCCATGAAATTGCAATAACATTAATAGAAACTATTATGATTTATCGGCAAACGTACGGAGAGTAAATTTGATTGAAGTGAATGAAAAATTAGAAGTAATTTAATCTGCTTCTAGGTTTTCGTGTAATTGGAGTTATAATGTTTTTATTGGTGACGCAATCAACATAAGATATAGTCATATTTTTTATGTATAATTTTATATATACAAAAAATATGATTACTAGACGGTCGTTTGCATTGGTACCACACTGTCACCTATTTCTACCGCCAAATAGCAGTGTTCATTATGCTGTGTTCCGGTTTGAACTGGGTAATGTGACACGGTATCTTTGTGACGACACGACGACGCGTCTATAGGATGCGGCCATATAGTTGCGTGCTGATTATATATATTAAATATAACGTATTTAATAAAATTAACGTACTATGCAAAGTTGTCATCATCATTGTAGTAACGATGGATAAACCGCCCCTAGAAAGAGGAATGTTGGTCCATAAATGCCGCGCAGGCGTGCTGGCTATTATTATTATTGGAATAATTGGTCTATAAACATATATGCATCACCGTTTGTACCTCCATTCCAATCAACTTTTCACCAATTTTATTTATGACTTTTGCTATTTACCAATTTTAGTTGGTTTGACAGATAACCATAGTTCCGTTTGTGCCAACGTTTGGCTAATTAAATTGTATAATTTCTCTTCAACTGTGAAAGCTCATATTGTATGTTTCCAGTGGCAACAGAAAGCGTAATGCCGGGCCAGTCCATTTCGCAAATTGCTTAACTTTCGCTATAAAACAGCGAGCTACCACTAGCTAACTTGTGTGGCAATGTTTAGACTATTATAGCTTTATTATTTCTAGCCGTGGATCCAGACAATGTTGAGCCGTGTTCTCATCAATTTAATGTATTCTGAACAAATGGATACGCTGCCTGCATTTCGCTTTAGATAATTTTAAACCCAAAGTCGACTTTGTAGTCTACACATAATAAATAGTGCTTAGTAGAAATATTTTAGAAATATGTTTTTTCATCCTCAACCTCCATATAAAATATCACAATCGGATAAAGAGTTTTTTTTATATAATTTTTTTTTCTATATAAATAAAATTAATTACTTTTTTGCGAATTTTGCACATAATTACCGCGCTAAGCTAGCGTGTTAGAGAGCGCAGCTTTTACGACGGAGATGCTGCTGCTCATCCCCACCCTCTGCATTTGAGCTACACTATTGCGGATGGATATACCGCAATCTGTCGGTACCTCAGTCACCTCTTACGACGCCTGGCACAGGGGAGGTACTATTCTAGTCTGCTGGTACTTCACTGTAATCAACTTGGTGACGCTTACCAGCGGCATCGGCTTGATTTTATTTTAGTAGTATAAATGAATATAAACTAGCAATATACGAACAAGTAGACTACAACAGTAACTCCCCGGTTCCAAGCGACCCTGCCTAAGAAAGAGGGGAATTTTGCCCAAAATTGTCGCGCTTACATATAACATTGTTATCTGATAAATGCGACAGACGGTATCATCCCAACAAAGTATGTAACAACGTAAAGCGATCTGCCTTTTAAATAAAATAATCTTGTTCACTTTTTCCCACTCAAGCCAACAAACAACATCTGTCGCATACAGCCCCAGTGAGTCAGTCCAACCGTGCCCGATTTGGTGTGGCCCACTTTCTGTTTATTTATAAGTGTCCGCGGGGGATAAGTGAAATTATGATTTATGTTTCACTTGTACCCACTGTAGGCATTGCCGCGTTGTTTCATTGATGTTCTTTGTGATTTGATGATTGTGGATGTTACGAAATAATTAAAGTCACGAATTAATTATATAAGTTACCTTTTTTTAATGTTATGAAGTCAGCGAACAAGCGAACGGTCCGCTTGGTCGTAAATGTGACTGCGACTAAAGACGCTCATCACAGAGATCATCACTAGCGTGTCTCCAACCCTGTGAACTGAAGATACTTTGTAACATTATCCAGTAATTATACTGCTCCTTTCACCCTTCTAACCGTAACACAGCAATACGAACGTAAGAGACGTGTCGTAAGAGACGACTAAGGTACCAAAACCAACAGATGACGGTATATCCATCCAAAACTATGCAGCTCAAAATCCATAGGGCGGAGATGGGCAGCAGCATCCCCGTTGCAAAAGCTGCGTTCTGCGATTGCCAACACGTTTGCCCAGCGCGGCAATTATGGGCAACATACTTTATGGGCCTTTCTTGGGGAGGCCTATATCCAGCAGTGGACTTTCATTGGCTGGTATGGTGATGATGATGAAGAAGAAGAAGAAGAAGATGATGATGATGATGATGATGATGATGATGATGATGAAGGTGATGATGAAGAAGAAGAAGAAGAAGATGATGATGATGATGATGATGATGATGAAGGTGATGATGAAGAAGAAGAAGAAGATGATGATGATGATGATGATGAAGGTGATGATGAAGGTGATGATGAAGGTGATGATGAAGAAGAAGAAGATGATGATGATGATGATGATGAAGGTGATGATGAAGAAGAAGATGATGATGATGATGAAGAAGATCATGATGATGTAACATTTTATGGCTTTGGAACGGTATACTTACACATTGGATGAGGTTCACTGCAAGACTTTATTGGTCGACTTGTCTATCGGTGGATAAGCTACGGTTAATATGATGATAATTTTAAAGTCGCATAAATCTTCATTCATCATCATAGCGTATTTAAAACGTTCACTGCTAGACATAGGCATGCCCCAAGAAAGGGGTAATTGGCCCATAAATGCACCGCTTGGCAAGCGGCGTGGCAATCGCAGAGCGTAGTTTCGCGACGGGAATGCTGTTGCCTTCCCTGCCCAATTGTATTTGAATTTCGGGTGGATATACCGCCATCTATCGGTCCCGGTACCTCAGTCGTCTATTACGGCATCTGGTACCTACAGGGGAGTCACTATTCTACTCTACCGGTACCACACGGAATTATTATTAAGACAAGCTGTAGTCGCGACGTTGTTCGCGTGAAATTGTAACTTTGGACAACATTTTTTTTTCGAACTTCAAACTTCTACGCAGCACACGCAAAGAACGTAAATTTTTCGCCTGAATTTGCCAGATTTGTATTAATGCTCCACTACTTTCTACCTACCTCCAAATCGATTCAGCCGTTCCAGTAATTAGCTGGAACAAACAGACAGACATAAATTGTTATTTTTTTTTGTATGTGTACCGTATATAAATTTATATTACCTTATAGAGCGGTTATTTTAATATTACAAACAGACACTCTAATTTTATTTATATGTATAGATGATATTCGCTAGAAAAAATCAACTTGTACCGCTTGACACCTGAGACATTTGATTTTTTTCTATTTAATATTATATTCTGTCTCTTGTGTGTGGCGGGACTCGAACCCGCATCTTTCACATACTGGAGGACTTGACGACCGATTTACTACCGAGACCTTACCAAACTGAGCTACCCTAGTGCAGGGATGTCAGTGCCAATTTTTCAATGTTGTAGGTTAATAACCTACAAATGTCAAACTTGTACAAATTCGAAGCAATCGATAAAAAAACGGATACTTAATTACTTGAAGTTTTCTATGCATAAAACCTATCAAAGCAATTCAGTTATTTTGTCGTGACAGAATAAAAAACTTCACACTTCCTCAGAAAACATCGAGTTTATATTTTTAGCGAGGATGCACCGTATTCCGACGTTCAAGCTAAACTTTAAACGTCAGGCTGACTTCAGAGATCCTTTCCTCGAGTCGCCGGGCCACAGGTGACAGTTGGGAAGTGAACTAGTCCCTGGAAACTCTTTAAATACTTCCCGGGGAAAGTTCTGGTGCGACCCACCCGCCTACCGATCAGATAGCATTATGCATGTTTCGATAACATACATAATTATTTATGTCTAGTTTAAAGCTAAACTGTAAGCAGACACTTGTAATTATATTAAAACTTCTCTTTTGACGGCTTTAAAACGTGGCTAATTCAATTACTTACAATTTTAATTCGATGTTTTCAAATCATACATATTTAGTCAATTTTTTAGATGTTAAAAAGTCTGTTTAAATATCGTCGTTATTCAATCATAAGTTAATATAGATGTTAACGAGAAATTAAACTAATTAGCAAAAACATTTACAAGCACACCGTTTCTTATGTTCGTAAATTTATCTCTATTATTTATATTAATAGCGAACATTTCGTTTCAACTTACCCAAGTTCAGAAATAATTATTAAAGTGCTTCAACGCTACCTGTGTTATAACTAAGTTAGCCCAAACTTGGCAAAGTACCAAGGCAGCAGAACATAACTGGCGTTCTTCGAGTTTCGCTTAGTTGCCTTTTAACTTGGCATTCGAGTTTGAATACACGGCTGATTTTGGGAGGTGGACTGTCAGAAGGCGAATTCCATTGATTGTTAATTTATTTAGAACTCCTATATTTTCTAGTTTATATTTTTTATAACGATATAAAGCATATATATAGGCTATAATGAATCAAAGTAAAACTATCTTCTCCTTATGTAGTGCTCCAATGCAAAACTTTTATATCGTTATAAAAATATAAACTATGTACATATCCATTTGGCGGATTCTAATAAAAACTATTTCTTTCGGACAACTATAGTATGTAGAAACTGAAGAAATAGATTAGGCATATTCGTTTAAAAATTATTTTATTTAGGTACTTTGAGGATCTTTGGAAATTATTATTTAAATCAATCGACTAAACCGGTCCGCTTTTTAATTTTACTATACTTCGTCAAACGTAGCTTGATTAACATGACAGCTGTCAATGTAATTTCGTCGCACGAGTTGTTAATATTAGCATTATAGCAATTGGCATCATAATTTGTTTTTATAGCCGTCGGGTACCACCGGAGTAGTACCTCCCTCTGTACCAGGTGCTGTAAGATGCGACTAAGGTACGAAAACAAACAGATGGCGGTATATCCATCCGAAACGGAGCAGCAAAATACTACACGAGTTAGGATGTGCAGCATCATTCTCGTCGCGAAGCTACGCTCTGCGATTGTCAGGCTCCTAATCTTGGGAGGCTATGTCTAACAGTGGAATTTTTATAGATAATATGATAATTACGATTTGTTCTGAATATAGGCGTAAGGTACCGGGAGAGAAGAACAGTACCTCCCATTGCACCAGGTGTCGTAAGGTCCTAGAACCGACAGATATATCCATCCAGAACAGTGTGGCTCAAATGCACAGGGCGGGATGGGCAGCAGCGTCCTCTTCGCGAACGCTGCGCTCTGCGATTGCCAACACGCTTACACTTCTCGTGGAGGCCTATGTCCAGCAGTGGACTTCCAATAGATGACATGATGATTGTTTACATTACAAAGGTTTATAAATATATTATATTTTTTATAAAACCAATAAAAAATTAAGACAGATTATAATTATTTATAAACGTATTAGTTTGACAGCTGCCATCATAATTAATATTTTTTATATATATTTAAAAGACTAGTAGTTTCTCAAACTGTCTCAATTAAGGCTGATATAATTAGAAAGTCTTCCAATAATAAAAAGCACCGACAAATGTTAATTAAATTACTGACGGGTATGTGTTAGTGTCACCAGTGAACAGATGACTGAATGAACTAATGCTTTCATTTGATTTATCTAATGGATTAATCGATCCAAGTTCTTGAGTAAGCTTAACGGAAAATAACTTTAAAATGACAAATTTATTCGCACGAATGCAGTATTTCTGCTTGTTTGGCATAGTACCAAGAGAGTTGAATTTGGGTTGTGGTTTTTTTATCAAGTGTTGCAAATAACAAGAAAGTGCGGGTCCGTTGAAAAGCGAGAAAATATTTAATAAACTTACCGACTTTATTATGAGCTGTTAAATTATTCTTTAATTAATAGATTTCTATCGCCTGTTTATTACTTAACGCTTTCAGCACTTTATTTCATCCCTTTAGATGGTATATAGAAGCTTTCCAGATAAAAAATATAGGTTAAAGAGAAAGCTACTTTTTAACCTTTAATTTACTACTTTAATCGTTTATATTTCACAAATCTTTACGCCATTTTTATATATTTGATCTAGTCGACAAGCAAGCATACAGTTCGCACGATAGTAAGTGTTGCCAACCTTTTGTGACTTCAAGATATTATGTCACATTACCCATTAATTTCACTGTCTTTCTTACCCGGAACACAGCAATCCAACACTGCTAGCTGGCGGTAGAAATAGGTGAAAAGGGTTCAACGACGACGACCTTTGTGATGACGTCTACCTCATGTAAATCTTTTTATTTTAAATGAACGAGCTATATTATTAAAATATTTCATTCAAACATACCTAGTTTACTTTTAAACGTAGGAAAATCCCGCCTTAATTGGTATTGGCTATTTCGAAGATTTGCTGTAACAAAGAAATAAGGTTTCCTTAGTTCTTATAAGAAAATCTTTGCTCTAAATAGTCATAAATATAATATATTTGTACTAACCGACACGACAGATGTTGCCCTATCTCGTCATACAAAATAAAACATTTCTAAATTATAGTATAGTTCGCATCTGTCAAGTTGGATGAAACTGTAAAAAGTAAGCAAAATGTTTATTTATTTATTGCACTTTATTGCACAAAATATTACAAAATGTACAAAAGGCGGACTTAATGCTAGTTGGCATTATCTCCCAGTCAATTATCACACGAAACAGAAAAAAAAAATAAAGTGGTGCAGACAATATATATACAAAATAGATAAACGTTACATACATATTTGTATGAATAAACGCAATAAATACATATGATATAATATAAATATATATATTTTTTTTCTCAAAGCTGGATGTAAGCAGTCTATTTTCGCTGTACCTTTACCGTGGTACCATGAAACATGAGCCTTATCGATCCGTATACAACGGAAAGGCTTTCTATTTTCGGTTTATGACTAACAAATGTGTCCTAGGAACAGAAAATGTCGGTCTGTCAGCCATTTTATTGGACAGTCTACTGTGGTTACGCACGCGATTTCTCGTGTTTAAACTAGACGTTGATATTTGAAGCCTGGATTTTTAGTGTTTAAATCTAGTCTGTTTTGTAAATGTGCACTAACGTAGTTCTTTGTTTTTTCTAATATCTTGTCTCTGACTCGTATATATTGTTATTATAGTGCATGAGCAATGTTATTTTAATATTCCATTCAATTTTTTTTTATTACACACTACAACATCTTATACATTGACCTGACTCTGTAGTTAGTTGCTTTATACTTATGTTATGGGCGCCAGACAACAGAGGAATTACAAATACACTGCTTAAATACATATATTTAACACTCCGACATAGATCAAACACAAATATATAAATATTTGCTCAATATTATATAAATATTTGCTCTGGGTGGGAATCGAACCCACAACCCTTAGCGCACAAGATAGGATCACTACCATCTGCGCTATCAGGTTCGTCAATTAATCCCGTATTAGTATAATAGCAATAAACTTTTGATACTAGCTTTACGGTTCGAAATATACCGCGTGTATCGCGTCACATCACGTCCTGAGGGATTTTTTTTATATTATAGAGGGGCAAACGTGCCAACGGGTTATCTGATGGTAAGTGATCAGCGTCGCTCATGGACACCTGCAACACCTAAGGAATCAAAGCGCGTTGCCATCCTTTAAGCTCGCTAGGTGAAAGAAACCTTTCGAAAAAAAAAGAAACGTTCTTCTGTTGTACTCAAGTTATACGTGTGCCAAGTTTCATCAAAATCGGTGCACCGGCTAAGCCAATGTGTAACAAAAAAAATTCCTGTATGCTTTAAAGATGACGACCAATGTTTAATTTGTGTTTTTTTTTCTTTTCAGGTACGTACAACTCTGTTTAATTTGGTACGAATATTTTTTTTGGATTATCCCAACAACATATCAAGTGGTGACTTACTGTGTTTGCAAGTAAGTAAGTATCCAAAAAGTTAGGACAAAGTTATTCACGTAACATTATACATTGACCTGACTTTGAGCTAAGTAGCTTAATGCGCTTGTGTTGTCCAGGGAGGGGGGGCCAAACCTTAGCCCACAGGACAGTGACACTAGTGAATGCATCATTATTATTGTCATCGCAACCTTTGGAAGTCACTGCTAGACATGGGCCTCCTTAAGAAAGTAATTTGCCCGTAATTGCCGCGCGAGCAAGCGTGCTGGCAATCACAGAGCGCACCTTTCGCGGCTGGGCGGCTGCTGCCCATTCCCACCCTGTGCTTTTGAGCTGCACTGTTTCGGATGGATAATGGTAATGGTATCTCAGTCGCCTCTCGACACTGGTACAGACGGAGGTACTATTCTATGCCGGTACCTCACGGCTATATCTACATATATTGAATGCATCAACTAGCCCGAATAGACTTGAAATTTCTTCCATAGATAAACCAGCACCAAAATTCTGATTCTGGTCTAGAAAATATTATCTTTCTTGAGGTATTATGGAAACAAAATGAAAAACTACGAAAATATCTACTATTATAAGACTTTACACTAAAAACTTAGCTCGAGGGAAAGTACGCCGCGATAAATCTGTCCTTTACATAGTTTAAAAGTATGAATGAGATGGAGCGACCCGTCGTTTGCGTTTTTACTCGCAGTTACCGCTTCAGCGATGTTCGTGCACTGTACGAGTGGAAGCGGGTGCGATTTTAGGGTTACATTTTAAACATTAAAAGAAAAACGCGATAAACAAACACTAACGAATATGATAGCGCATTTGGCAATTCTCGACAAACAAACGTACGGTCCGCGCGATAAAAAGCGGCGGCGCAGTCTTTGAACGCTTGTTTTACCACAAGGATATCACTAGCGCGTTGCCAACTTTGTGACTTGAAGCTATTATGTCACATAACCTAGTATTTTTACTACATTGATCACCCTTAAAACTGGAACAAAGTAGAGCGATAATTACTGTTTGGCGGTAGAAATAGGTGAGGGTGAGGTTCCAATGTAAACAACCTTTGTATAAAGCCTACCTCTGGTAAATGTTTGTTTGTGTTCTAATTTTGTGCACCATGTGAGTTCGATCCCCAACCATAATGACATTTGTGATGAAAATTTGTGTTTGTTCTGCCATCATCATCATCATATCAGTCGAAGGAAGTTCATAGGCCTCCTCAAGAAAGGTTATTTTATGCTCATAATTGCCACGCTGGGCAGGCGTGGTAACAATCGCAGAGCGTTATTTTGAGACAAGCATGACTATCTCCACTCCACAGTTTATTAACGCTGTTTAGGATGGATATACTGCATCTATCGATTCCCGTACCTCAGTCGCCTCTTACGACACTTGGTATAGGGAGGTATTATTCTATTCAACGGGTACCCTGCTGTTTATATTCCGTGTGTATGCGAAAATATGTGTTATATATATATACGAATTATATTTGTGATAATAATAAAGTTCAGTCGTGATGTACCGGCAGAGTAGAATAGTAGCTCCATCTGTACCAGGTGTCTTGAGAGGCGACTAAGGTACCAGAACCGACAGATGGCGGCATATCCATTTGAAATATTGCAGCCCAATGCTGTGCTCTGCGATTGCCACGCTTATCCAGCGCAGCAATTATGGGTGAAATTCCCCCTTCCTTGGGGAGATCTATGTCCAGCAGTGGACTTCCAATGATGATGATGATAATTTGAAATTCCTTCGTTTGAAGTCCGCAATACTGTATGAGTATGAGATTTTGCGTGAAGTTAATATCTTACGATGGTACCCAAATGTGCCCGAAACAAATATCTATTCGATAAATTCAATGTGTGTTTATCTTTTTGTTTCAGTACATTACAGTGTGTTATCATTATTTCCCCAAGAATATTAAGATTGTCAAGCGAAGCGTTCTCCACCGCTTTCGCTTCTGCCTTCACTATGAACGCTCTCCCAACATGGCCCGGCACCAGTTGTTTGCGTTTCCACCCCGTGGGAGGCACTTTGAATAATATTTATTCTTTGGCGACAATATTTTTATGTCATGGACTAAAATATTGCTACGATAACGCTAAAAACCTTTTTCTATATATGTGAACTAGCTTGCCGTCCGCGACTTTGTTCTCTTTGAGTTCTTTATCGTATCCCTGAGGATTTTTGGTTATTCCTAGAAGAATTTTATTTCGCTTCCTGTCAGCTAAATTGTGCAAAAAGAGCAGAGAAAATTAAAGCCAGATCTATCTCAAGGATGCATGTTTTCGGAAAAAAGTAGCCTGTGGTTTATTCCAGACTATTAAACATTTTCGTGCCAAAAATCGTTCAGATCTGTTAAGCCGTGTCGGAGTTAATAAGTAACAAACATTCGCGTTTACTTTCTTAGTATTAATAAGAATATCCATTGTCATCACATCAGTTTGTAAGTCCTCAAGATTACAACAGAATACTAGTATTTAAGAGTATTTTACCTGTGATTGTTACTCTTAGCATGGTAGACTTCATCAAGGGCACCTTCGAGACGAGGACGCTGCTGTCCATTACCGCCACTTCTGGACCACGCTTCCACGTTCCAGCTCCGTTGACTTATGACACCTGGTACAGAAGGTGTTTTTCTATTTTCGGCAATGGTTAAATCTAACGTTTGTATTAATTACCTTTATTATTTATATATTTTATTTGTGCGATCGAATCAGGAATTGTAACAGAACCAAAGATACCAACATTGCCCGGCGGATTCGTAAGTTAAAGTAGCAGTGGTACGCAGAACCGAATAGGTGATGGAGTCGTAAGTTAACGGAATGGAGACCACGTACCGGCAAGTGCAGCGTACCCGCAAGATGGACAGACGATCTGACTAAAATAGCAGGATCGCGCTGGACACAGGCTGCTTACAACCGATCCTATTGGACATTACTTAGGGAGGCCTATGTCCAGCAGTGGATATAGAATGGCTGATATAATGAAGATGAATACATTTAAAAATTTATTTCAAAATGCATTTTTAAATGGTGCATTTTTAATAGTTGAGCTTATGTTTGGTTAAAAGTTTTCGCTGTGAAGGGCGTGCCGGGTGTTGAGTGCTCTCAGCGTGAGCTCCCCCATTGAACACCGGTTGAGAGCCGACTAGCACAAACTAAACGTACGGGTGATCCAACAAAAATATTACAGGCATACCTACATACGCACTTCTAAGTGACAATTGCAACAACTCCCAACTGTAATTTTATATTACCTATCGAATATTCGGAATAAAAACCTATCAATATATATTGACGAGCCGATAGTAAACCTATCTTGTGCGACAAGGGGGTGGGTTCAATTCCCCATCCAGGACAAATACAAGATGAATATTTGCGGTTCCTCTGTGGAATCCGTAACACAAGTTTACGCTACTTATCTCTGTGTCAAGTCAATGTTTGAGATGTTTTGTGAATTTCTTTGTTTTATATTGTCTACTGTTCCCGTTACAATCTGAATTCAGGGATAAAATATAGCTTTTATTATTTGATGATAAAATTAGCTTCCCATTGTTGTATCCTGCTTATCATAGCAATCTATTATGGACATTTATCTATTTGTTTGACTGGTCGATGTCTGATCAACGTTTGTTATAATAAATAAATAAATAAGTTCACCCAACATCGCATACATTGACCCGACTCGGAGATAAGTCGCCTAAAGCAAGTGCTTTGTTCAGACATCAGACAACAGAGGAATTACAGAAATAATCATCGTCATTTCAACCATTGGAAGTCCATTGCTGGACATGGCCTCCTCAAGAATGCAAGAATCTTACACATAATTGCCGCGCTAAACAAACGTGTTGGCAATCGCAGAGCGCAGCTTTTGCGTCGGGGATGCTGCTGCCCATCCCGCCCTGTGCATTTGAGTTGCACTGTTCTGGATGGATACACCTCCATTTATCGGTTCTGGTACCTTAGTTGCCTCTTATTATACCTGGTACATGGGAAATTACTATTCTACTGTGCCAGTAAGTACCTCACGGCTAATACAAATATAACATAGCTTCACTACATATATTTAACACCCACACTCAGAACAAACACAAATATCATTATATAAATATTTGCCCTGTCTGTGAATTAAACCCACGACCTTTGGCGCACAAGGTTGAATCACTACCATCTGCGCCATCGGGGTTATGAAACTTCAGCAGTTGGTTTCCCCTTTTTTAACGCGGATAATTAAAACTTGGAAAAAACACGAACAGGCGTTCATTTCTATGGATTTAATTCGAAGATAAAGTTGGGTTAGTTAAGTATTTCAAGGATTTTAAATATTTATATAAATATTTAAACTATTTATAACTAAACTATTTATATGTATAAACTATTTGTGTTAAATTTTCTGTGATATTTGTGTTTGTTCTCGTGTTTGGCTTTTGAATATAGTTACATATATGTTTTTAAGTATTATATTTGTTAATTCTCTGTTGTCTGATGGCCGGAACTGAAGTGCTCTAAGCGATTTATCTCGGAGGTCATTATGTGGGATGTTGAGTGAATTGGTATAATATATACGTATGTTTATATATGTATTAATGTAATGATCCAGAAATCGGAGTTTTAGTAACTAATTAGATGTTTTTTGAGCCGGTTTCACAAAAATATCACTCCTTGCGTTCAAACATTACACACGGGTAGTCCCTCCCCTATAAACATACTTCTACGTTCCCTAGGGCACTTCACAACTTAAGCACTAACTCAGGGAAACACCTTGTTTATCTAGCACTAACCTAGTGCTGCAAAACATTAGCTTTGAAGGAGAGTTCACGGTATATGTTGGTGTTTCGTTTTGTACTAAGTAGGTAAATACATATATATCTAGGTAAGTATATTTAGGTCTAACATGGGCCTTTTAGGGTAAGTAGTATGAAACTATTACATATTATTGCGCTCCATGAACGTTCAGACAGACAAACAAGTAATACTTGTACAAAAAATTGCTAAACATCAATAAAAGAAAAAAAATGAATTTTCGCCTGTCTGTTTTTACCAACTAATCTCTGACGGGACAGACTGAACTGCTAACAGACGAAAGACCTTATCAGAGTTACTTAGTAAATTTGTATCAATATATCTATCAATACATATTTATATTTGCCGACTGTTGGTGTTACAGGCATTTGGAAGGAATTTGAAATAATTATTTTAAAATTGATCATCGTAATGTTATTCTAAATTATTGGTTACCTCTGCGTTAAAATTTCACGCAATACGTTCAGCCGTTTAGTCGTGAAGGAGTAACAAACTTCCTCCCCCTGAAACTTTGCAGGACTAGACAAACGGGCGACATCCAACATAAATTTACTATAAACTTCCTTCTTTAACTATTGTTTTCAGAAGTAGTAAGGTACTGGATTCAGAGTTTCCCAAACTGTGATATGTATTTAATACTTTGAGTACAAGTTCTTTTACGTACTAACAATTGAAATATAATTTTATTTACTTACATACACACATCACGCCTGTGACCCATCGGGGTAGGCAGAGGTTATGAGTCTCCACTTGTTAAAATCTTGGCATACCTCCCTCGCTTCTCTTACTCGCATTAGTACTTTCACACACGTTCGTTTATTCTTAGTAAGGTCAGAAGACCTGGCCATTTTTTAATACCTCTTCTACCTCGTTAAGATATCGAATGCTGCTGCCTATCCCCGTCCTGTGCATTTGTGCGGCACTGTTACGTATGGATATACGGCCACCTGTCGGTTCTGGTACATTAGTCGACTTTACATCACCTGATACAGGGGGACGTATTATTCTACTCTACCGGTACCTCACGGCTTACATATCCCCACTATATAATATTATAAATGCGAAAGTAACTGTCTGTCTGTCTGTCTGTTACGCTTTCCCGTTAAGACCTCTCAACCGATTTTGATGAAATTTAGCACTGACGGTCTTTAAATCCAGAGAAAGGATATATGCTATTTTTTAGTTAGAAATAAGGGTTGTAAGGGGTCGAAAGGGGGGATGAAAAGTTGTATGGAAGTATCGCTATTTTTAGAGCTAGAAACTTGAATCTTATTTTTCAGGCCAAATAAACATGACATTCAAAGTTTATATAAGTTAAGGTAAAGAGGTATGGTAACCAAAAAAAATATTCCACGCGGACGAAGTCGCGGGCACGGCTAGTAACATATAAAAAACTGGATGTATAGAAATCAAATTTTCATTTATTCGTTCCTAATTAATATGACTTGTGTTTTTATACCGACACCTTGTTAACCACAGGTTCCGATGACTCGATACCGACACTTCAAAATCGATTAGTTCACACTCGAGTGAGTAATCGAATTGCGTTCGCGACCGGTCGTGACAGATAAAATAAGGTATTAGAATTGCGGAATCTAATTGGATTTTTATGTAAAGGTTGTAATTATTCAGGAAAGGTTGGTGTAGCCCGGAGCCTACCGAACGGTGGGTGTAGCCCAGAGCCTACTGACCGGTGGGTGTAGCCCGGAGCCCTACCGACCGGTGGGTGTAGCGTGGAGCCTACCGACCGGTGGGTGTAGCCTGGAGCCTACAGACCGGTGGGTGTAGCCTGGAGCCTACAGACCGGTGGGTGTAGCCTGGAGCCTACAGACCGGTGGGTGTAGCGTAAAGGTAGTACAGCTGGACATCTGTCGGTTCTGGTACCTCAGTCGCCACTTACGACACCTGGTACAAAGGGAGGTATTATTCTACTCTGCCGGTACCTCACGGCACAGCAGGCTATTTACGTCAAACGAATTCACTACGTTCGATGTAACATTGTTTACATCGTCATAGGAAATTTGATGATTAAATGTTTTTATCATTTTTAAATAAACTTAATGTCACAACAATCGAGCAACTTCATCTATATATGAATCCATGGTATATAATTCCCCTACGTCACCCCTGAAATCTCGCCGACACGGAATCTGCAATTAGAAATTCGAGCACAGATTTCCGATTTTCCAATCCACCCGTCTAGTCTGAAAAAAAAAGAAGTGTTCAGTCGGCGCCTGCCCAGGAAATACCTTTAAATTTGCCCGTGTACCAGTTAATTTCTCCCGGGCATTCGTTCCGACGGTTTTAGCGTAATCATTAAGGATTTAGTCTAGTCTAGGTTTGTGACTGAATTGAATTGATAATGTTTGTGTGTTGTTGTTATACTGCGTTTAATACTAAGTCTAGACACTTAATAACATTACAAAATGTATATTTTATGTTCGATGTTACGAACATTTAATATAGTAAGTTTATTTACGATGGGCCCGATGGCGCAGATGGTAGTGATCTAATCTTGTTCTTCGCGACGAGGAAGCTGCTGCCCATCCCTGCTCCGTAGTATTTAAGCTGCGCTGCTTCGAGTGGATACACTGCCATCTGTCGGTTCCGGTACCTCAGTCACCCCTTACGACACCTGATACAGAGAAAGGTACTACTACGCCGGTACCCCAAGGCTATATATTTAAGTATTACTTTTGTGATTCCTCTGTTCTCTGACGTTCGTTGACAAGTGCTTTAAGTGACTTGTCTCTGAGTCAGGGCAATGCATGAGATGTTGGATGAATTTAATATTATTATTTTTAATAATCATCAGCTGTGTTACCTAATGTATAAGTCGGCGTTAGAGACGCCCATCTACGCGGTGTGTGTTTAGATAAAATTTTTCCTTACTTGGCATCTAATATTTAAATATCGAATTACATAAGATATACCCTTACAAAAAGGAGCGCACTTTTAAATTACGGAGTACCGTAAAAGCCTGCGCTATGCGCCGCCCTCCTTTTAGCTCTCCTTCGAAGCCTTTTAGCTAGCTTACTACGTGAATGGGCTTAGTCGAGTTTTGTAAACTGCGAGATCTAACGATCGCCAAATCTCGGTGGCTTTTAGTCTACGGTTTGGCTGCATTTTACTTTACCGATTGTTATTTGCAACGATTTGGTTAATGATAATCCTTAGATCTTGGTCACTCCATCACGCCTTACAGTGGTATTGGTTCGGTCCCCTCTCAGGACAAATATTTATATAATGATGTTCATTTATGTTCTGTGCCTAGGTTAGGTATTAACAAAATTTATGTCATCATACCTTAGCCATTGAAAGTCCACTGCTGGGCATAGGACAAGAAAAGAGGATTGTTGCCCATAATTGCCGCGCTGAGCAAGCATGTTGGCAATCACAGAGGGCCCTGTGCCATCTGAGTTGCAATGTCTCTGATGGATATACCGCAATCTGTCGGTTCTGGTACTTTAGTCGCCTCTTATGACACGTGGTACAGGGGAAGGTACTTTTCTAAACCGCCGGTACCTCACGGCACTGGCGTATATGTATTTAAGTATATTCGTGATTCCTTTGTTGTCAGATGTAACACGAGTGCTTTAAGCGAGTTATCACTGAATCAGGTCAATGTATGAGATGTTGTGGGAATTTATTTAATAATTATAATAAAATATTACTTCATTCTTTAGTTATTTGATGTCACAAAACCATAATTACAGAACAACTATTATCACAAAAACACAGTACAATATATTCTACTTGAATTTAAATCAATGTTAGTTTCTTTAAAATACTTATAATAATATTGAAATTCAAGAATAATAATAAAAATAGTACTCTTTATTGTACAAAAAAAACATAATCAGGAAGAATAAAAAGTGACAACTTTTAATATTATAGGCGATCTTATCGCTTAGGGCGATCTCTTCCAGGCAACCTTTGGACGGATATATAGGAAGATTATATATATATAAGTGTGTATGTGTGTATATATATAAGAAGAAAATAAAGTAAATTAAATAAAAATACTAAACATGTCTATATAACAATAAACACGTATATACATATATTGAAACGTTACAGCGACAGGAAATGCTCCCTCAACAAACCGCGCACGCCTGATATTTTCAGGTAGCGAATTCCACATACGTACAGCCTTAACAGTGAAAGAGTACCTATATCACTTTTCTAGTTCATTTAAAGTTGTCAGACGCTATTGCGTCTCAATCTGACTGCGACACCGAAGTGTTTAAAGCCAGACAATTTAAATATTTCAGCGTCTCTTCCCTCCGCTCCCTAGGGACGCCACGCCTCGGTAGGTATAAAGCATTATTTCTTCACAAAATAATGTAATAGTCTCTGACTGAATTTGCAGTCTAGTGACTAGATCTGATCATTTTAATTTGGTCGGATTTTACCCTATGAGATCCTCTAGATGTCCACTGCTAGGCATTATGAAATACCTTCAAATACCTTCGAATTTATAATTTTGGTGTTCTAAAATGGGGCCTAATGGTTCTCGCACCAGTGACAGGCTAGAAACTGCCCGTCTTCACCCCATTTCATTTCTCTCTTACGACACCTGTAACACAGGGAGTGATATTCTGCTGTGCCAGTACTTGACGGCTTGACGGCCTCACATAATAAATTAATTCTGTTACTGGAAAAAATACGTTATGTACGATTTACATCGATCTGCGCCGGCGCCGGCGTTAAGCATTAATTTGTGCGTCGTTAAGAGATACAGCAATGTATGTAAGAAAACAGGTCCTATGCATTTTATATTTGAACCGTTTAATCAATATATAAGTCACTACCGCATTTAAGCTTCAGCAAGATTTTTTTTTTTTCTATGTCCAACTGTGGACTTTTATTGTTAATATATGACGGCGACTAAATAATAAATTCCCACAACATCTCATACATTGACCTGACTCCGTGGTAAGTCGATTAAAGCACTTTTGTTACGCACGCCAGATAACAGGGGAATCACAAATATACTACTTAAAGGCATATATTTAACACACAGATACAGAACAAGACAAATATCGTTGAATAAATATCTGCTTAGGGTGGGAATCGAACCTACGACCCTTGGCACACAAGTTGGATCTCTACCATCTGCGCCATCGGGTCCGTCAATATTTCCAGTAGGACGAGTTATTCAGATCGTCCGTCCACCTTGTGAGTGGACGTCCCACGCTGAACTTGTCGGTTCCTGGTCTCGTTTCCAAAATTTTACTCTGTTGTTTCTGCTTACGCTAATTTCTTGTTTCTACTTGTAATTATAATGGTGTTATAATTTCATTTAATTTGCACAAAACATAGTATGGATGATACACAAGTAAAGACGCTCATGTTTCACTAACAAAATAGCATGCAAATTATTAACTATGTCTCGTTAGATATAATCTAAAATATTAATAATAATTATATTTTAGTAAAATTAGCTATATTCTCTTAATAAATTTCTTGATACTAGCATAAATATTATCATTTATCCTTTCTTTTTTGTTATACTGTGATCTAAAATACAACATTTTTGAATAAATGCCTCCGTATATTTATGTGTTAAGTTTTATAATGCCGTTTAAAATATAAATTATTAAAAATATATATTTTTATAATCTTTCTTTATATGGCAACCCTAACTGGTGGGGGCCCCCCGCACAAATCGATGGGGGGGGGGGGGGGGGACGGTCCCCGCAGTTTTTTGGGTTACGCGGTGTTTTCTCCTTTTATTTATGGGAGATTTAATGAAAAACTGGCCAGTTTCGTTCGGCCATTGCGGGTGCTTCCACCCAGGCATGTCCGGGGCTTCAGACATGTTTGTAGGGGCGGAACACGTCAGGTTTTCCGAGCGGAATACTTTTAACAAACAGCTGCTTTTTTCACAAGGTCTTTTGGCTACCTGTACGTTGCCTATCAGATTTTTTTTGGAACGAATTTAATTTGGTCTAGAACTTTTTGCTGATTTTTGTTTTTTCTTTTTGTTACTTGGTCGAAAGTATGTTTTAACGCTACTGATTTTCAGGTTAGGTAGTAACGCTCTCGTGGTACACTAGAGATAGACTTCATACAAAGGTCGTCTGCATTGGTACCTCTTTCTTAACTATTTCTACCGCCAAATAGCAGTGTTCGCATTCAAGTGTGAGAGAGGCTATCAAATTACTAAATACTTTGAGATGACATCTTCGAGTCACAAGCTTTTCCAATGTATCATTTGATCCATTATATTTGATCCATTATCTATATATATATTGATGTTTTACTCTAATTTAATTTAAAAACAGAATTTCTACGCGTGTTCTCAACTCTGACAAATCCCACTAATGCGGCAAATAAAAAAAAGGCTATGACCAAAATCAAAAATTTATTTTGATAATTTGACAGACGTAATTCAGGAAATTGATAATGGTATTAATGATAAAACAATTTTTTAATGCTTTAAAGCGCGTTTAATGTAAACTTTAACACTTTGTTGTCAGCGTAGCTCAAATGCAACAAGGTGGGGTTAGGGGGGGGGGGGGGGGGGAACTATCCTATATCCTTATTAGCTTCCGTAATTCCCTTCTGAGCATAAAACCGGCTTACACCTTAGCAAATTTATTACATCTCGCGGCTTCATTCTAATGTAGCCTCCAGCAGGATCCGACTTAAATATTTAAGAAACGGGCCAGTATCCTAGTAAGATGGATTTAATGAATAACACAGGTCTACAACAAAAATGCTGTCTGGATATTTCCAACTGATTTCTATGTATTTAGGTGTTCTGAAAACAAAATAAAACACTCAAAAAATCCAGAACATAAGATATTTTTACAAAACGCATTTTTTTTTTATTTCTATATGATGGATACTTGTGCTTCTATTTTCGTTTATTATTTATATATATTCAAATATCAACCGTGTGGTACCGGCAGAGGTGGAGGTACTTACCCCTCTTTGTACCAGGTGTTGTAATTGGCGACTAAGGTAACCGACAGATGGCGGTATATTCATCTGAAGCAATATGGCAGGTATGGACAGAAGCATTCCCGTTGTGAAGCTACGCTCTGCAATTGCCATCATGCTTGCCTACCTTTCTTGAGGAAGCCTTTGCCCAGCAGTGGACCATCAATGGCTGATATGATGATGTATATACTGTTAATTATGATGAAGATAGTGAGACTATAACTTGTGATATCTACTGTCTCTCCAACTCGATCGAAGTGTACGCAGTAAGCAAATAAAGATTTGTAATATGTTATGTTTAGGAGTTCATTCCGTACCGTATTTGTATGTAAAGAAGATAATTCTGAGTACTAGATTCTAGATTCATGAGACTAGATTCTAGATTCGCCTTACCCGCGTAGTAATAAAATATCATCATCATCATCATACTAGCCAGTGACATTTTACTGCTGAACATAGGCCTTTCCAAGAGAGGAGGTTTGTTGCACATAATTGCCGCGCTGGGCAAGCGTGTTGGCAATCGCAGAGCGCAGCTATCGCGACGATTTTATTATATAGATAATATATACCGTAATTATTATTTACTAGCTTTCTGCCTGCAATTGAGCGCATGTGGATTTGTTTGAAGTTTCCGTACTTAATGGCACCTTTAATGCAAAATATTCAACCCCTATTTTGCACCTTTAAGGGTTGAATCCCAGTAAACCATGATACATTCAAAAAAGGTTTTTAAAAGTATAAATCTCAAGTTACTAATAAAAAACACAAAGGTACAAAATTGCAACCCTTTATTTATCTCTTCAAGGCTAATTTTTAAAATTCATTTATAGGATCCGACCAGATTTTCAATTAAAACAACTGCTTTATTACACGTTTCTACCATTAACTACATATATCTTAATATATTTTATACATAGATAATATCTTTCCTTTTATATAAAATCTAAGGAAACATAACTATTGGTTTTATTATGTATCCGTGAAGCATCTAGGATAAAAGGCAATTTTTCCATCCCACAATAAAATAACCAGTAACAAGACATCATTTGTAGCTGACAACATTTTGTATTTTATCTCTACATTCCAACCGTCGGTCTGAACACGATTGGTTGTTATATATGCCGTCGTATAAATATGGTATAAAAAAAACAGCTTTTTTTTTATTGTGAAATTTGTTGTTTGCACTGGTCTCACCTCACTCTCACCAATTTCTACCGCCAAATAGCAGTGTTCTCATTGCTGTGTTCCGGTCTGAAGGGTGAGAGAGGCAGTGAATTTACTGGGTAATGTGGCATAATATCATCAAGTCACAAGGTTGGCAACTGATTAGTGATATCCGTGTGATATTACGAGCATCTATAGGCTGGAGATACGCTTACTGTCACGCGGACTGTATGCTTCGTTGTTGAGCTGGTCTGATAAATTAAAAAAAAACAAAATTTTAAAATGGTACCCAAGTCTATTATATGTAACAAAGTACAAGGTTTAATGCCCTAGATATGAGATCAAAAGTAATGTTTCCCGACGCCATTTTTATTTAATAACTAAATCTCTTTCTACAACAAAGATTTAATCTTTTCCATGAACACAATCCCTTATTACTCCCGCTATATTTTCTGGAACGTTCCCCCATTCAAGGCCTTTCTTGTTTGCGTATAAGCTGGATCATGATAATTATTATTTTATTAACTACTAACTGTGCCCGCGGTTTCTCCCGCGTTCATTTGTAAAGCAAACCTAGTATGAGCAAGACATCTAAAGGTCGTCTGCATTGGACCCTCACGCTCACCTATTTCTCCCGCATAATAGCAGTGTTCGCATTGCTGTGTTCCGGTCTGAAGGGTGAGAGAGACAGGGAGATTACTGGGTAATGTGGCATAATATCCTTAATATATAACTATTATCGTGATGATGAGCATGGCCAAGGGAAATAGGGATTCATTTTTATATTTGTAGATAATGTATTAAAGTTTTCTATTATGAAAAAAATGGATGTATTATTCATAAGTTTTTTCGTTACAACAGCACAATTATAAAAATTTACCCTCGTTGTATTCCATTTTCGGTTTTTAACTTTTATTTTATGAAATATAATATAGCGTATGTTTACTCCGTTAAAATGTTGCTTCGTTGTTCTTAATGTTGAAATAATCATTTAAATTGATCCAGTAGATTTTGAGTTCTTACCGTGTGGTACCGGCAGAATAGAATAGTACCTCCCATTGCACCAGGTGTCGTAAAAGGCGACTAAGGTACTTGAACCGGCAAATGGCGATATATCCATCTGAAACCGTGCAGTTTAAATGTAAAGGGCGGGGATGGGCAGCAGCATCTCCGTCGCGATTGCTGCGGTTTGCGATTGCTTGATTCTTGGAGAGGCTTATGTCCAGCAGTGGACGTCCAATGGCTTGTATGATCATGATTTTGAGGTAAATCGTACCAAACAAACAATAAAATATCTTTATCATAATAGTATAGATGACATTTTCTGTCTCATAGTAATTATCTCCGCGATCCAAATTGGAATTTGTTCAATCAAAACAGACAAGCGCACAATGCGAAGATTCCCTGAAATACCGCCGGCTTCTCATCATTACCCGGCCCGTATTTTCCGAGACGTTTAACGCTTAGAGTCCGTTCCCATTTCCCGTTCCCGTCGGATGTTGGATCAGTTTTTTTTAATATTGTCGGTTGGATCATCATCATCGTCATTCCAAACAGACAGATATAGGATTAAAATTCAGCTGGAAGTAAGGTGCTTGTAGAAGCACTTGTCAACATCAGTTTTTCTCGCAGGTGTTTTCCGGTGACTTCTGTGAAATTAATTTTTAGCTTCGTGTAATGTCGGCAGACTAGTTCTGAAGTACATAGCTGAACGAACATAGGTCAGACAACGGAGTTATCACAAAACATAACACTAAACCTGACTACCTAACTAAATATAACATGAAATTTACTAGAGTAAGAAACTATGCTAGGTATAGTTGGTGTCAGGCAAGACTTGAACCTGCATCTCTCCCATACTACATTTGTAAAAGTTTGACATTTGAGTGTTTGTTGGTAATTACTTCCAACATATCTCAGGACAAAAATAACACTAGGAAAATTCGACGTATCCCCTAAGGTCTCGGTAGCATTACGTCAACGCTATGATAGTCGAGTTCTGATACCACAAGTTTTCTAACTTCAAACCATCTTAAATATAATCCAGCTTTACCTATGCATATAACTTCTCAAAGTAATTCATATTTAACATTAAGACACAGAACAAACACAAATAATGATCATTTGAATGTTTGTCCTGGGTGGATATCAACTTATGGCACACAAGCTGGGATTACTACCATCGGGCCCGTCAAGGACCTTCCGATGTTACCAGACGGAATAAACAGTTATATTGTAATTATTAAATTATTATATATTTTTATTATAAATATTATATTTATAATAAAAATAAATATGCATACTTTGCCAAAACGCTTGCCCATTGCGGTAATATCGACGAGATTCCCCCTTTTTTTAAGGGGTCCAATGACCAGCTGTGGACTTCCAATGGCCGTCATTATGGTACTATGTTAGGCCTATTTAAAATGTTAAGGATATTTTAGAGAGTGATGCAATGGGAACGAGCCCTTTCATGTTCCTTCGTTGTTTGCGTGAAGCCGAGCGATGATATGACCTTTCATAGACGTCCATTATGGAATATATTGAGTCGGTTCCGCGCCATCTTGACATTATGTTGTGACCGCCATTTTCGAGTTCGGAGAATAGAAATGATATTTAACCTTAAATCTTCATTTGCACCAAATTATGTACAAAATATACTAAAAATAAGCCGTGAGGTACCGGCATAGTAGAAAAATACCTCTCCTTGTACACTGCAAAAGATCAACCGATTCAAATCCGTCAATACTTTGCAATCGATATTACCAAATCTATATTGGCAAAACTTTGAGTATAAAGTTTAAACTTTGACAGATCTGAATAGGTTCATCTGTTGCCCACCGTATCAGGCGTCGTAATGTCATAATTGGCGATTGACTTTGGTGACACCTGGTGCAGTAGGAGGTACTAGTACCTCCCACTGCTAGGTATTACTAGGTATTCTACTCTACTGGTACCTAACGGCAATCTTGAGAATAGTCGCACAATTAAACATAAATAAATAAATTCTCATAACATCACATATATTCCGTGATAAGTCGCTTAAAGCACTTGTGTTACGGACATCAGACAACAGATGAATGACAAATATACTATGTACTTAAATACATTTATTGAACACCCAGATTTTTACTCCTCTAGTTGTGAACAACTTTTGTTAAAGGAAAGAGATAGATATTTATTTAGCTCGTCGCGTAACATGATCCCAGTATCGAGTCCGTAATGCGGTTTATCACCCCGCCATATGCAAACAGGGGATGCCGCCGGAGGGGTTGGCTAGCGACACCATATTTACTTTAAGTAAAAAACGAGGTTTCTAAATACTACGTGAAGCTAATATTTATTCCCCTTTTTTAAGGGGAAGGGGGACTGCACGCTCATAAAGTCGCGTGCACAGCTAGTATATAATAAAAATCGAACTTAATTTTTTTATGAATTAGTATATTTCCTGATAATTATTAAAATTACATGTATAGTTATTAATCATATTGTTGTTTTAATTCTTTTTTATGTACATTTCAAATTAATATTAATTTAATATTGTTAATCAGATTGTGTAATTTTTTTTTATAAATATTCACACAACATCTCCTACATACCTGACTCCATAGTAAGTCGCACTTGTGTTACAGGCATCAGACATCAGAAGAATCACAAATATAATATAAATACATAAATACATATCTGCAATACAAATATCATCATATAAATATTTACCCTAGGTGTGGATCGAACCCACCACCCCTGGCGCATAATATAGTATCTCTACTGTCTGCACCTTTGGACCCGTCAATATTATTTCTTAATAAATATTACAATACTCTTGCAGAGAGTCATATGTCATTCAAATTTATATTTTCCCACCATATTTTGTAATATTCAATAAATTAATTTGAAATAAAATAATAAAGCACTTAATACCTTTTGTTTGTTAAATTAATTATAAGAGATTTTCACTGCGTGCCATTGAGTCCTAAATTGACTGTAAAAAGTAAGGCAACAGCCAACTGCACGTTTGTCTGTTAACCTTGTAGAAACATCAAGCTTTGTGTGAATAAAATCTGTTGTCGCACGTTACATATATCGATAGAATGTTTGTCGAAACATGTTTTTCGATAGCACCATAATGCCAATATAAATTGTAGCGACGCAATGAAATTGACATCCGTCTAATAATCAAGCGATATTTAAATAAGTACAAGATTAAATAAGAGTTACTTAAGTCACAAATCAGAAAATCTATAAAATTAAAAAAAACTTGTCTCTGGTTAAAAAATAAGAGTTAAGTGATAAATCAGAAAAATTGTATAATTAAAAAAAACTTGTCTCTGGTAAATAATAAGAGTTTCCTAAGTGATAAATCAAAATATATTTATTATTAAAAAAAATACTTGTCTCTGGTCTTGTTCAAGGCGCGACGAGTGGTCACATCAAGTGTAGCGTGCCGGGATGTATGGCGACCGCGATAGACTAGACTGAACACCATTAATTTTTTTGCATTTCAAAGCTCTTCCGACTTGATTTTCAATATTACCTCGTCAATATAAATTTATGATTATATTTCTAATATTAAGACTTAAGCAGTCGTGCTTTCATATTTTTTGTTTCTCTGTGCCATTACGTATATACTGACCTAAAGTAACTTCAAAAATAAACAATATCCACGCTTATATTATTCAAATAAATAAATTCCCACATTTCATACCTAACTCCGTGGTAATTCGCTTAAAGCACTTTTTACGGACGCCATGTTTAACACACAGACAAAGAACAAACACAAATGTCATTATATAAATATTGGCTCTGGGTGGGAGTCGAACTTACGATTCTTGGCTTGGCGCACAATATAGGATCACTACCGCCTGCGCTATCGGGACTGTCGTTATTCTGGATATAGGGCCACTAGCTCTTTCGTAAATATAGACAATATTCTATCAACATTTCTAGCCTTTCTTTAAAATAGCGTACAATGTATAAGCAACCCGTCGACTGTAAAAACTGAAAGGTAATCAACTCCTTCTTAACTAAAAGTTTGTTGAGCATAAAATATCGCATAAAAGTAAGAGAACACTGTATTCAAAACAATGCGTACTAATTTTACATCCGAAATTGTGTCTGTCTGTGGTTAGCATAGACCCTACTTTTCATAACGGGCAGAACTCGCCCGAGCTGCACAATGTGATGAAGAAAATTTGTATATAATAAAAGTATAATTTTTTTTATTATTATTTGACCGAGTCGACCATCAAGCATACAGTCCGCTTGATATTACCTAAGTGTCCCCGCAGCTTATAGACGATCATTATATCACAAAGTTATCACTAGCGCATTGCCACCGTTGTCACTTGAAGATTACGTCACAATACCCAGTAATTTCACTGCCTCTTTCGCCCTTCAAACCGGATCACAGTATTGCGCACACTGATATTTGGCGGTAGAAATAAGGCGGTAGAAATAATAAATAAGTGAGAGTGAGGTACCAATGCAGAAGACCTTTTGTATAAGGTCTGCCTATAAGGTCTATCTTAAAAACTTTGTTATAGTAACATTGGCTACTTTTGATTAAAATGAGCTTCCCTCGGGATGCTATAAAATTCGGAGTTTGCTAACGGATATTTTTAGCATATAAATTTTAATATTAAAGTTAAGAAAAACTAACATAAATATACTGAAGTAATTAGTATGCCTTAAAAGTCCCAAGTGGAAGAGCCACGGGAAAGTAATTAAGCAGTCGGCAACCGCAGTGTTTGGTTTCTGACGATTTTAATTCGCCGGTGCTTTCTGTTCCAACGTTTGGCAATGTTTGCGCCCTCCAACAAGACTAGTGGGAAAACCTTTTTCTTGTTTCATAGATAAATAAATTGTCTATGTCAATTTTCTCCTTTGAATACTTCTATCTGTATAAGACTAATTAAAATGCATAGACAAATTTGGCAGTGCGATTTAGTTTTAGTTTTTACTGGCAGCTAACAAAATACGATTTTTGTTTTATCCATACCAATAAGTGTCCAAAATGTAGATAATAATGATTAACTATATTATATCATCACCATCATCATCATCATAGCAGGCATAAGACGTCCTCTGCTAGACATAGGCCTCCCCAAGTAATCTCCAATAAGACCGATTGTGTGCAGCTGTGTAAAGCGCAATCCTGCAGTTTTAGTCAGATCGTCTGTCCATCTTGCGGGTGGATGCCCTACGCTGCGTTTGCCGGTACGTGTTCTCCATTCCATAACCTTACGAATCCATCGGCCATCGGTTCTGCGTACCAAATGCCCTGCCCACTGTCACTTCCACATACTAATCCGCCGGGCAATGTCGGGAACTTTGGTGGTTCTGTTACGGATGTCCTTATTCCTAATTCGATCGCGCAAAGAGACTCCGAGCATTGTTCTCTCCATAGCTTGTTAAGCTACTTTTAGTTGGCCAATAAGGCCAATGGGAAAAGACAACGTTTCGCTGCCATAGGTCATCGCTGGTAACACACATTGATCAAAAACTTTCGACTAGAGACACTGAGGTATGTCGGATATGAATACATATAAATATAACTGAAGTGTCATATTATTACTTGTCATTCTAAACAGACTGTTTTTTACTAAATGCATATGAAATGTACGGTACTTACATAAAAAATTGCCGTGAGGTACCAGCAGAGTAAAATAGTATCTCTTTCCGTACCAGGTGTCGTAAGAGGCGACTTAGGTACCAGAACCGATGGATGGCGGTATATCCAGCCGAGTCTGTGTATCTCAAATACACAGAGTGGAAATGGGCAGCAGCATCCTCGTCCAGCGCGGTAACTATGGGCAAAATACCTCCTTTCTTAAAGAGGCCTATGTCCAGAAGTCGATTACCAATGGCTGTAATGATGACATAAAAAATAATCGTAAAGTTTTGCCTGTCTGTCTGTTTTCTTATTACTATTAATCTCTGAAACGGCTGAACCGATTTTGATGAGACTTTAACAGGCTGGTAGCAGATGTTATAAAGAATAACTTAGCTACTGTTAATATTTATTATTCTCACAGGAACATGAACTACGCTGGTGAAACCGCGGGGCGCGGCTAGTAAAAACTAAGCATCCAACCCAGTGATTTAAACGTCATTTTTCAATTGAAAGACTAATCCTTCTATAATATCCCGACAGTAATGTTTGAGCAGCTCTTGAGGGTAAAGTTTAAGGAGCTCAATTCTACAGACGACCCAACTTGATATTGCCCGAGCCTCTTGCCTTTTGATCTGGGTCTATATAGCAGATTGAACTTTTCATACTTTCTTTGAAACTATTCGTTGCGTTTGCGAGGAGATTGGACAGTTTCTTTAAAGTCTAGCTATACCTAGATTTACTATAGTTATTGACAGCTCAAGTCTGGACTTGACGTGGCCATTGACAGCTCAAAAGCTAGACTTGCCATAGCCACTGACAGCACAATATCTAGACTTGCCATAGCCACTGACAGCACAAAATCTAAACTTGCCATAGCCACTGATAGCTTAAAATCAAGACTTGCTATAGTTACTGACAGCTCGAAAGCTAGACTTGCTATAGCTACTGACAGCTCAAAAGCTAGACTTGCTGTAGTTACCGACAGCTCAGAAGTCACCTGAGGCCATATTAATGTAATACCCATGTTGTACCTTCCACACTATCAGCGGGATTCTTGAGTTGTTGATTTGTACCAAGAATTTACACCATGAAAGAGGTCAATCTCCGTATTCAATACGGCTGGGCAAACTTCGGAAACTGTGAAACATTCATTGGACCTTCAGAATAAAAATGTACTTACACGGTAGGATCTATTAGAACTCCTATCAAAAACCTGGTACCTACTGGACCTTCAAATAGAACTCAATGAACTATGTAGCTTACTTTTTTAATTTAAGTTTTTAAAAAATGAATACACCGGCTGATACATTTGCAGTAAGGTACAGATGCTGTAGGTTCTAAATTTGAGGTCCAAACTAGGCGAATTTTAAAAAGGGGTCCAAAAATAAATACAAACTTACAATCAATTGTATCGACAGTATAATATTTGAACGATGTCTAGGCCCCTTGCCATAAATATATTCTATAACATTAAAAATAAGTTTTTAGTAATTTAAAATTTTATTTTTTGATAAACTGATTGCTTGTGATAGTATTATAAAATCTTAACGGCAATTTATTAAAATTAAACGAAATCTAATTGCAAAGAAACATAATGAAATAAACAACCTTTTTTCAAAGAGGCATTCTAATTCAGTTTCTCAGCCATACCTCGTCATACACAAGTAAATTGCCAAAAGTTAATTGAACTTGCTATTAGGTTAATTTGACATTTGAAATTACACGCACATCTGGTAAACATCAATTGCAAATATGACAGGATTGATTTGTCCTGAGGGATGTTGCTTAATTGGGGATCGATCAATAAATACTGTACACGACCATTAATTGACGATGTACGTCGACCGAGCATTACGAATACTATAGTAATAATAATATAGTACAAAAACGAAGGAGCTCCCCAATAAAACGGTTTCAAATCACACTTTATTTCCTTCTACCGCCATACTTTTTTTATTATACCAGATCGACAAACAAGCATACAGTCCGCGTGATATAAAACGTCAGCATATAGACGCTCGTAATATCACAAGGATATCATTATTGTTAATTGAATTGAATTGCTTTAACATCTGCTATTAAGACAACGGTTTGTTAGCGCTGACGCCGGGTTCCAATAACACCTACCAATAATACAATAGCTTAACAAACGGGTGCGGTACCGCATTCGATAGTGTGCGCGATAGTAGTTTGATGGTGTAGTCGTGGGTTTCGATCCACACCTAGAATAAATATTTACCTTATGAATATTTGTGTTTGTTCTGTGTCTAGGAGTTTAATATGTATTGAAGCGTTATCATTCGTGATTCCAATGCTATCTGATGTCCGTCACACAAGTGCTTTAAGCGACTTACCACGGAGTCAGGTCATTTGTGTTAGATGTTGTGGGAATTTGTTATGGACTTTATCCACGAGGTTTTAACTTGATATCCCATCCTCGAGGAACTCTGCGCCGTTTCCTTAGATAAAAGTAATAAGTCACATCTATTACACAGGAACATGTTTCTGGAATAATAAGTAGTATATGTGTTGCATTCAGATCAGTTCAGTAACATAGTAACAAACATACATACAAACTACCAGAAAACCAGGATTATAAACCATTGTAGTCTATTTCCTATCTATCTGCAAACGACTTTGTTCACCAGAAATTTAATTTGGTAAGTCTCCAGAGGAATTTCTCGATATCAAATACAGCCTATGTGCTTTCTTAATCTTCAAGCTATCATCGGGCCAAATATTATCAGAATCGTTTTACTAGTTAAGCCGTGAAACCGTTACAAACAGACTCTCTACCATTTATGATATCAGTGAGTACAAAATATTAGAGTTGTTCCCTACTATAGTTTTATGCCTTGTGTCTGACTTTGTATCGTAAAACTCGAAATCACAGGGCTTAAAGTAACAGAGCGTGGCAGGTCGGTGACAATGCGCAATGTTTCCCATCCAGCGTCCGGCTGAATGCCGCTCAGCGGAATTTGGGAGCTCGCCATCACCGGAACTTTTTTTGTTTCTAAAGTGTTCATTTACAATTTCCCGTTTGAAAAGTCGAACTTTTAAAGCTTGTTTTTGAAACTACGCGGCTCGCACTCTGCCCGTTTTTTATGCCATTCGTTTAATGTTTGGTGTGTTTCTACACATTTCTGGTCCGGATATTGCATTCTATACTGAAGCTGAACAAAAAACCTAGTGTATTTAGGCTTTAGTATTTTGTAATTTTAATGTATATTCTTACTCTTAGTTAACCGTAAGGTATCGGCGGTGTAGAATAATACCTCCCTCTGTACCAGGCGTTGCAAGAGTCGCCTAAGGTAAAAACACCGACAGATAGCGGTACATCCATCCGAAACAGCGCAATTAAATACTACAGTGTAGCCATCTACACAGGATGCTTCTGCCCATGCAGATGCATCCTCGTTGCGAAGTTGTGCTTTGCGATTGCCGCCACGCCTGTTCTGCGCGACAATTATAGCCAAAAATCTTATTTAGGTCTATGTCCAACAGTGGAACTTCCTATAATATAGTTCCTCCCAAAATCCTCAATATAGTCTGAGACTCAATAGAACTGAGGATCCCGATGCATAGCTCAAGTGCGACAGAGCGGGAATGGGCAGCAGCAGCATTGCCGTCGCGACGCTAGGCTCTACGATTGCCGCTAAGCCTACCGAGCGCGGCAATTATCGGTATAATTACCCCTTTTTGGGGAGGCCTTTGAACGTTCTGCAGCTGATATGATGATGATGATTACAATTGAATATATTTAATAATAATTTTACTTTCCGATATTGTCGGTAAATTTTTTGCGTATTTTTATATTACTTGAGCTTCTTTCACCTTTTACACCGGAACAAAGTATAGCGAACTTTTATTTGGCGGTAGAAATAGGTGAGAATTAGCTGTTAATTCAGATTAAATTTTCAAGAATATTGTTAGCGGACGAAGTCGCGGGCGTTTCATAGCTTTTATTTGGATATACGCACAGACACTTAAATTTTAGTTGTCTGTAAACACGAAATAAGATCAGCACAATGGTTTTCCTTTGCCCTTGTGAGATTGTTATTTATTTCTCGGTCCGCAGTGAGGAGCATTGTTCGCGCAACAATAACACGATGTTGGGACATTTCCTGAAGGAAAGCGGATAGATCCCGTATTGTTGCTTCGTCGGATTTCAACTTTTTATAAATCCCGTTTGAAGTGTGCTGTCAGATATATGTCACGTGTCACAACATTTAGACTATAAAGGAACAATGCATGGAGTTGTGTATTACTTGGATCTTTTGTGCAAACTTTCGTATAATAACTTGAACAAATTCGCTAATAATTTGTTTTTATTCAGCATTATATTATTAACAGCCTTTCAGTCTCGAACTTAACCTGCGACGTCTGTACATCTTATTCCAAAGATACTCTTTTGCTCCTGGATGAATAGGATTGTCGCTCTGTGACAGATTAATTCTGCAAAAAATTGTGCCGTTTCCTTAAATAAAAATAAGCCGGATCTATCCTACGGGAAATGGTTTCAGGATAAAAAGTAGTCTATGTATTACTCCAGACTATCAATCATCTCTGTAGGAAATTTAATCCCGATCTATTAAGCCGTTCCTGCGTGAAAGACTAACAAACGTATTACCTCACAAAAACTCATGTATATAATATTAATAAGTAAAAACTGACCCGACAAACGTTGTCTACTTTTAAATATGTCTATGTTTATCATGAAAAAATATATTGCGACCATAATATGAGATATAAAGTAACCCATCTCTCGAGTTGGATCAAACTGTACACAGTCACCAAAAAAATATTGAAATCAGTTCTATAGTTTAGAAATTCACCTCGTATAAACCAAGCAACGTCGCATTCTGCTGTCTGTCTGTCTCTATGTATATCTCATTATTTAAAACTACTCAACGAATTTAGATGCGTTTTTCTTATTAGAGTGATGCATGAGGAATATTTGTATGTGTAATAGTTTTCTAATGTGATGTCGTTAATCACATTTTTTGTGATCAGATTGTAATCGCAGGGTGAACCCGACGATCAAAATGATGTACTTCAGTATTGTACGCCGTGAGGTACCAGCAGAGTAGAATAGTACCTCCCTCTGTATCACGTGTCGTAAGAAGCGACTGAGGTATTAGACCTGACAGATGAAGGTATATCCATACGAATCAGTGCAGCTCAAATGCACAGGGCGGGGATGGGACAGCAGCATCCCCATCGCGAAAGCTGCTCTCTGCAATTGCCAACACACTTGCCTAGCGCGGCAATTATGGGTAGTATTCCCCTCTTCTTGGAGAGGCCTATGTTCAGCAGTGGACTTCTAATGGCTGATGATTATGATTGTATGCCTGAAAAAGGTCTATAAAAATTCCCGATGGTAGATGTCTATTTCCTAGATAGATATCCACAATAACTATTTTTTATCTTGATTACATCCGTGCGAAGCCGGGGTAAGTCGCTAGTTTTATGTATAGAGATGTTTAAAATCATTTTATGTTATCAGAATACACTTTTCTGTGCACTATTAACATTTTCCTATTAAGTTTTATTCAATACACGTCAAATGCATTGAGTTTTAAAGTGAAATTTGCCGCCATTACTGCTCGTGTCACTGACGGCTCGAGATAGATTTCTATTCGGCCTAGGTGTTGCCAGACGTTAGTTTGTTTGGCAACTTGCTTTGGTAGAAACCTGGAAGGCAGAAACAGGCATTCAGCCAAGTTGAGGCACCATTCATCTAGAATAGACATATAAGGAACAGTAAAAATAATTTATATTCAAGACATAAATAGAGAATAATATATATAGAATATTACTAGAGGTAGACCTCTTGCAAAGGCCGTCATTGGTACCTCACTTTTACCTATTTTTACCATCAAATAGCAATATTCGCATTAATATGTTCCGATTTGAAGGGAGAGAAAGGCAGTGAAATTACTGGGTAAATGTGACATAGTATCTTCAGTTATCAGGGTTGACAATACGCCAGTGATATCCTTGTGATGACACGAGCGTCTATAGGCTGCGGTCACGGTTAGCATAATATAAAAACACAACTTGCTACACCTTCACCATGACAGCCGAAGGTCATCCTCTGTCTACCAACATCTCTTGGATCGGGCATCAATTATTATCTTCTCGATAAATAAATACTTTTAGTAAATGAGGTCGGTCCGCCAGACACCTAATACAAAGTTTTTAATTTGTATTCTAGTTAATTTTAACTTAATAATAAAATTTAGTATTATAATATAACCTGACAAATAAATGTGACTTTTTCATGTTTATCAGAAATATATTTAAAAAATATACGAATAAAGCATAAAAAATAAATGAAATTTATTTAAGCATAGATTAAGTTAATAATAAATAAATTGTTAATAAATAATTTTATTGTTTGTACACTTAACATAAAAATATATGTAAAAAAGCAGTAATCCTAATATACAATGGATAGCCTAATCGGAAATAGCGATTTCTTTCAGGCGACCTTTGGATAAATGAAACTAAGAGGTAGTAAGAGGTGTAAATAAGATATATAGAAAGAAAAATATATAAAATATACATAATATCAATAGAGTTTATATAAATAAATGTAATTAGATATAACTATTTATATATAAGTTATTACAAACAGTAATTTAAAATATTTTTGGAAATATTAAAATTGTATTTACTATCTATATATCATTACATAGAAACAAAATTGAAGTGTTAGTTAGGTATGAAAAAATAGAGGTTTGTGACAGAAGACAGAAGGGTGAAAAATTTCGGTTGTATGTATTTGTGTATGCTGAATAATAAAATTATTTAAAAAAAATTGTTAAAAAAACAGAATAAAATTGACGGGTAGACCACCCTTAAAATTTAGGGGAATGAAAAATAAATGTTGTCCGATTCTCCAACCTAGTCGATATGCACGCTAAACTTCACGAAAATCGGTGGAGCCGTTTCAGAGAAGTTCAATAACGTACATCGTGACACGAGAATTTTATATATTAATTTATTCCCATGGAAACTGCGGGTGAAGCCGATTAAATATATCTAGTGCACGACCCGAAGCCCATATTTGAATGATGTTTAAGTTGTCGGAGTTGTTTAAGCGGGATATAATTAATTACGAACTTAACTCCGTATTCTTATCCGACAACAATAGTAAACTTTAACGCCTCTCGCCACAGATTGCCGCAACAAGTTTCGCATGCCAACGACGTCCCATTAAAGGGAATGATTTATTAATCTACGAGCGAGGCGACGGTCGCGAACTCTGCGTAGTCGTGGAGTTGCTTACTCTACCAGTTTCAGATTGTTGGAGAATGACTCCTAGGTGACTTGAAGATACTATGCCATTGTCATATCAGCCATTGGAAGTTCACAGCTGGACATAGGCCTCAACAAGCAAGGGGGAATTTTGCCATAATTGCCGCGCTGGGCAAGCGTGTTGGCAATTGCAGAGCGCAGCTTTCGCGGTGGGGATGCAGCTGCCCACTGATTCCGATGGATATACCGCCATCTGTCGGTTCTGTATTGTCATTTGCCTATTACAATACCTGATACAGGGGGAGGTACTATTCTGCTCTGTCTGGCCGTTTCGGCTTAATATCCAATATTCCTGTAATATCACGGCCTATGTAAACCTAAACACAACGTGGTGTTAAAGAATGAGGTACCAATGAAGATTCGCTTTTTACGAGTTCTAACTCTAAAGAATTATCGGGCCCGCTTGCAAATTGAGTGCATCTTTCATAGCGGTACTGACGTGTTGTCGTGTGGCAAGATAGGTTGGTATACCTACAATTACCGATATGCCTACGTCAGAAGTGGTATACGATATAGTCCGGTCACAAATTATGCGCGGAACCAGCATTTGGTCAATCTTAGTCAACTTGTGAAGTCATAAGCGTATTCGGTACTGTTGTTTGGTCCCTAACCAGACAGACATTTATATGATAAATATTTGTGTATGTTTCTTGTCACAATTTTAAATATGCATTTGAGTACAATATTTGTGATACCTCTGTTGTCTGATGTATGTAACACAAGTGCTTTAAGCGACATATCTCGGAATCAGGTCAATATTAGAGATTTTGGGTTAATTTAACACTATTTGTTACCATGGTAACACACGACGCCATTATAATAAGACTCGGACATCAAGAATATTAACTCGTTCGATGTTTTCGAAACGCGATTAGTCCAGCATGTTTTTTTTTCCCTTTTCTACATCTCACATGTTGATCTGACTCCGTGGTAAGTCGTTTAAACATTTGTGTTACGGACGCAAGATAACAAAGAAACCACAAAGCTTATACTTAACACCCAGACACGGGACAGACACAAATATCATCATATAAATATTTACTCTGGGTGGGAATCGAACCCACGACCATTAGCGCGCAAGATGGGATCGCAAGATACCATCTGTCATTCTGTGCCGTCGGGCCCGTCATGTCAATCATTAATAACCTCCTTTTATATATACATATATATATATATACACATATACATAAGAAGAAATTGACTGACCTATCACATATCAACGTAGGCCCTAAACTGAACACTGAAATTTCTCACATGAGTTCTTTTTATAAGGTAAAAGAGCACTAAAAAAAAAAGAATTCTGACATTTCACCTCCTAAAGGGGTAAAACGGGCGTCCAAACTTAGTAAGAAACTTTGCTGTTCTTGAGTTATTCGAAACAAGTTCAAAAGTCATAAAACATAGAAAAATACTTTCAAAAATCATCCCTTAAGAAGGGAAAAGGGGGGTGCAAAGTTATTATTAAAGTTCTACAACTAAACGCGGGTGAAACAGAGCGCAGCTTTAATTTCTTTAAAATCTTGCGTAAAAAAAATATTGAAATTTTTCTTCAGAATCCATTTTACAGGAAAATACCGATGTCTTATTCTTTAAGCGTGGTCTAATGGGATTTAAGAACATTTATTTTAAAAGTTTACATTCGAACGTGAACCTGCGAGATATTCCCGGATTATCCCGGGTTTCTCACATCCTCAACTGGCGATGTGCCCAACTCTACTAAGTAACTGTGCAAAACTTCTAACATAATTGTGCTTTTGGTTTATCGGTAGTCTGTGAAAATACTTTTAACTTTGTAATTATTACGTTCATCTTAGCTTCTCGCCTTATTGTTAGCAGCCAGCGCCAACTAGCAGTGTTTTCAACTGCATTTTAGTTCTTGTGAGAATCTTAAATAATTAAAGTAACCTAAGTTACTTCTTAAAATAATAACTATCTGCCAGTGGAAGTCCTATTAAAATCAGTCCAGCTAGAACTTCTCACAACATCTGATGCATTGACCTGACTCTGTGATAAGTCGTTTAAAGCAATTGTGTTACGGAAATCAGATAATAGAGCAACCAAATATAATCATCATATCAGCCATTGGAAGTCCACTGCTGGACATAGGCCTCCCCAAGACAGAGGGACCTTCGCCCATAATTTCCGCGCTGGGCAAGCGTGTTGGCAATCGCAAACAGCACCTTTCATGACGGAGATATCGCTGCCCATCCTCACCCTGTATTTGAGCTACACTGTCTCCGATGGATATACCGCCATCTATCGGTTCTGGTACCTTTGTCGCCTCTTACGACACCTGGTACAGAGAGGGGTACTATTCTACTCTATAGCATAGCACTTTATATAACAGTGTCTATACGATATCTTTAAGATATCATTAGGTTGTTAGGTTCTTAAAAAGACTTAGCAGCGGTTCGACCTGGTTTGAACCCAGTGTCTCGTTTTAAATAAGTCACTAAGTTTCATACAAAAAATATTGCCCAGTTAACGAGTAGAAAATGTCAAGATCGTGCTTGTCACGCTCCTAGGGATCGGGGAGAGAAGCTATGAATACGAGATGAATACCTCAAGACTCGGTGCAGCCCTCCTCGACTCGGCTTGGCTCGGCGGCCGAGTCGAGTGGCCAATTTGCCGGCGCCCGGCTCAGGATAGCGAAGCAAGTACTAGTAACAATTCATTTTTTAATTGTGCTTTCGTTATTAGTAAGTGTTAACGCCAAATAGCTGTATGTATGTGGCAATGAAACTAGTTGATACTGGGTTATTTTGTTGTCTTGGTAAAGTTTCTGCGGGACGAAGTCGTGTGAGAGCTAGTAAATTAATGGAGACATCACATGTGTTATGGAAGCCAAGTAGGAAATTACGATTTTCACAGTTACACATGTTATTTTTTGGTGGTGCGGGCATCGAACCGATGCGTTTCGATCCAACAGATGATCACTACCTCTGCGTCTTAAACGCTCGACACACAATGCAAACGATGCAGAACTGTTATTCTTGGGACTCGACTATCTGCAGTCTGTCTTCAGCTCTTTATTCGGATAGTAATAACTTTATAGTAGTCTGAGTCTAAAGCAGACAGTATGAAGGGACATTATGCATGTTATAATTGGCCTAGGTTTTATTAGGAAACTTCTTAACTGACTGGTGATTATAATTATATCAAGATGCAGTGCTTACTTTTATATTATTGGAATATCGTAGAAAGTTACTTTTACAGAAGTTAAGTTTGACTGCTATTAGTTATGCTATGTATCTTGATCTACATATATATATATACATAATATCATCATCATCATACCAGCCATCGGGAGTCCACTGCTGGACATAAATTAAAAAGTCTAATATATCATTTCAATAAATATCTTTGACAACTTTTCACTAGTTGCATATGAAGCTGTATATTATACATAATATAATGTATTGATGTATATATATTATATGGGATAAAAATATATGTACATATACATGGACAATAGCGGAATTACAAGTTATAATACTAAAATATATTAACACCCAGACACAGGACAAACACAAATGTCATCATATAAATATTCGGATCAATACCATTTGCGCCGTCGGGCCCATAGATTTGGAGTTCATTTCGAACAAACGTGACACGAAATAATTATATATATCGATATTTCTAAATATAGAGAGTAGCATAAACGTGTATCAAGTTGTTTAGAATCAGTTAGCACCATCAATACTTTCGCAGAACCCTAACGCCCGGCGATGTTGTATTTGTTTATTTATATATCAATTTGTCTGTCTGTCAACCGGTAAGTCGAGGTCGCCGTCGGTCATCGGTAGGTTATAATATCTTTTGCGAACCTTCCTGGAAGGCTTTTGGTTCGTAGTTTATTATAGATGTACCTTACTACCATGTAGATATTTTTTGTTACTTTTTGAATTTGTTATTTATTAAAGTCAATAAGTTATTTGGTTGTTTTCATATTCGAAATCCGTGAGGTACCGACAGGGTAGAATAGTACCTCCCACTGCACCAGGTGTCGTAAGAGGTGTCTTAGGTACCAGAACCGGCAAATGGCGATATATCCATGCGAGACAGTGTAGCTGAAATGCACGGGTTGGGAATAGGCTGCAAAATCCCTGTCGTGAAAGCTGCGCTATGCGATTGGTAACACCCTTGCCTAGCGCGGAAATTATAGTAGAAATTCCCCCTTTCTTGGGGAGGTCTATGTCATGTCACGGCCATTAAAAATGTTACGTTAAATGTCTTTGTATTCGGACGTGAGTACAACTCATGATCCTGCATCAAAAACAGTGCCTTAACCAACCACTCTATTATACGATGTGAATAAAATTTTTAGATACTGAAATTGCTGTTGGCACTCGCCCTAAAAGTATAGTGAGAGTGTAGCATACAAATATTCACTATAGATAACAGGATCTAATCACTACAACTGGGTACAAGTGGATGTTACGATTCCATTGCAGCATCAGTTTGAACTTTATGTTTCCACCACACATCAACATTCATCATTCGCCGCAGTCTAAATAAAACAAATGGCATATGTCAAGTTGTTGTTCCTGCTGCGCAGATAAATCGTCTGTATCCTTTAACCAAGTAATGACACGAATTGAGTTGATACTAACGTCTAGTTTGGAAGGTGGATGGATTTCAATTGTATCACCATCATATTAACCATAGAAAGTCCTCTACGCTGGACATAAGCGTCTTCAAGAAAGGGGGTTTTGGCTTCACTCTTTACAACGAAGATGCTGCTGTTGCCCAATATTGCCCGATGTTGCTGTGTGCCCATCCCCACCCTGTAGTATTTAAGCTGCGCTGATATCTGTCGGTTTAGGTACCTCAGTCGCCTCTTACGACACTTGGTACAAAGAGATAATATTATTCTTGACTAAGGTAAGGAACCGACAGATGGCATATCCATCTGAAACGGTGTAGCTCAAATGCATAGTGTAGAGATGGACAGCAGCATCCTCGCCAAGAAAGCTGCGCTCTGAGATCGCCAACACGCTTGCGCAGCGCGGCAATTATGGATAAAATTCCCCCTATTTTGGGGAGGTCTAGGTCTTATGAACTTCCAATGGCTGATATAATGATAACGTTGCTTATTTTTACATATGCGACGTTCATTAAGAAGACATGCTACATGTATTCCTTACTGTTTTTTAACATAGCCACATCAGTTGTCAAACCTTGAACATCGCAACCGAAATTGTCAAAGTTCCGCGAGCTTTCAACTCATATTGCTTATTAGACAACATAAAACAAACAACCGGCGATGTCAGTTCAAGACCTCTTAAACAGATGCCAATGGATTTTGACCTTTAATAGTGAGGTGCTAAAGGTGCCTGTGCGATGTGCCGTTTGCGGTTCCTTAACAATATTTCATCCTCCCATACGGGATCTTGGGGAAAAAATTGAAAGCTAACAGCCTCGGGACGTATATACTTGTAAGAAGGATAGACGACCGAAGGTCCATTAATCGTGCTTTGCCCTTTGTTGGCCGGGTTTTTCTAGGCTCTAGGTTTTTCGTAGGGTCCTCCGAAGTTGGAAGACGTATTTTACTTTACATATATAACGTTTAGGAATGATAGCAGAATCGCGAACAAATTGAATAGTAGCTGCTATTGTTCAAACATACTAGCATCTTACCATGGTTTTACCCGTGGTTTCCGTAAGAATATGGGAATGAAACATTATAACAATAGGCCTTATTTAATCCATGAAATACATTTCTTTTTATTTAAAAATATACATCATGGCCCCTCTGGAGTATAATCTTCCTCCAGTGTCCTCCATTTGTTTCTATCGTCAGCTGTTTTCAACCAATCCTTTTCTGACACGTTTCGATTGTCTTCAAACCAATGAGTCTACCATTTTGACTTTTGCCTTTTAAATAGGACCGGTTCCATGCAGTCTGCATCCAGCATCGTCCAACGGTTCTCGTCAGATCGTCTGTCCACTTCAACTTGATTAATTGGGCTATTTCGGTCACTTTGGCTCTTTTACGGATCTCATTCCTGACCTGATTGCTCTACGAGACCTCGAGTAATGCCTATTACAGCTCGTTCGAAATTTTTAATTGGTAGATAAGACTCATAGTGAAAGAAACCTAGAGGTAGTCCTCATACGCTGATCATCTGCTTGGGTACCGCACTCTCATCTATTTTTGCTACCATACAACTGTGTTCCGGTTTGAAGGGTGAGAGAGCCAGTGAAATTACTGGGTAATGTGGCATAATTTCTGCAAGTCACAAGGTTGGCAACACGCTAGTGGTATCCTATAGGTTGTGGTGAAACTTATCATCACGCGGACTGTACGCTTGTTTGTAGACTTAGACATAAAAAAATTCAGCGCTATGTTATGCCTTTTACATTCGGGAAATCGTTCGGAAAATGAGTTTTCGTTTGAGTCTGGCACACATCCCATCCGCTGAAAGGACCCTTAACCTACCTAAATGCACCCCCATCCCCCGCTCTCACCTTCGCCTTTGACACGTTTTGTTTAGGTTGTTTGGTGCCGTAGTTTCCGAGTTAACGACGCCCTTTTAAAGTCAACCCTTTGTGCAGCGCGTTCAGGGTTGCCGGCTTTTCAATTTTTAAATGCAGGAAAATGGAATTTAAGGTCTGAGAAATTTCGTTTAGTTAAAACTTTTCAGTGTTAGCTTTTTTCTATTTTATTTGGTAAAATAAACAAATTTCGCTACGAAGTTTTTAGTCTCGGATAAAAATTTCTTTTAATATCTTACTTGGGAGAATCGAAGACATAATTATCAAGAAAACACCTATCATGAACATTATATAGTAAATTGAAGTTAAAACCACTTTGCAAGGGATTTTAAACGCTTTATATATTGACGTCTTTACATTTTTCCTACTTAAATTCACCTTAAATCGACGTTCCGATTAGTTTCCAGCCATTGTGGTCAAGAGTGACAGATGTAAAGTATTCAATAATATTAATAATTTAGTACTGGGGGAAGTACTATTATACTCTGCCGGTACCCCACGACTAAGCGGCACGTAAGAGGCGACTAAGGTACCAGTACCGACAGATGTCGGTATTTCCACCCGAAACAGCGTAACTCAAATGCAAAGGGCGAGGATGGGCAGCAAGCAGCTAACAGTTGTACGCGGCAATTATAGGTAAAATGCCCCCTGTCTTGATGAGGCCTGTTTCCAACAGTGGACTTCCAATGGCTAATTTAATAAATAATAATTTATTTTAAAAATTGATAAATTAAAGTTTAAGGTTTACTTTTTGTATATATTTTTTCTATTTTAGTTATACTCGTTTTTTAATTAGTTGGTATCACTTTTCTATTTTATACATTTGTAAAGAAATAATATTTCTTTAATTTTTGAACGACATTGAATGACATTGACAACTGACAAGCGCTAAAGTCTGAGGTCAATGGTCAGTTGAGAGGTTATTATTGTATTAGATTATTGTGATTTAAGATAGATAAATAAGAATAATTG
>JACJUM010003223.1:5177891-5194980 GCA_020976665.1 Heortia vitessoides | reverse complement strand
GTCTCTATAAGGTCATAAGGGTCATCGTTTAATTAATTAATCAATTATAAGAATAACTATTGGTCTCTTTGTGCCTTCTTTTTGAATGGAACGAGTTTGTGGGGACGGTTTGGCGTATCTTTAAGCAAGCAGCATCAACGAGGACCCGAAAACAATCTTTTGTCGGTCAACCATCCCAATAATAACTGTTGGTAAGTTGCTGAACTCCAACAGACGCCGACAAGCGCGTTGAATTTCCAATCCTGTCATACTCTTATGTACCTCTTGCGTCTTTCAAACTTATTAGTACTTTCGTATTCAAGTATCGGTCGAGAGTACATCTTCTTCTAAGTTGTGTTTCTTTATTTTAATTTGATAGTTTTATGTCTAGCTTAAAACATACAACACGTGCTAGCATTTCAAGAATAAATGGTTAACATTTGTCAACAATATATTCTCCTGTATTTGCTTTGGAAATACAATATACTCACAATTTATAAAGCTGAAGAGTTTGTTTGTTTGTTTAAACGCGTTAATCTCAGGAACCGCTGGTCCGATTTGAAACATTCTTTCTATGTTAGATAGTCCAATTGTCGAGGAAGGTAGTAGGTTATATAACATTATGCTAAGACCAGTATTAGCGTAGCATAAATGACGCTAGGTTTGTTCTACAACTTCACGCAGGTGAAACCGTTCGGCTAGTAATAAATAAGACCAGTTTTCGCTTCTACAGTGGTTCTCTAAAAATACTTTCATTTCTAAACGCTCACAAAAGGAATCCTTATTACTCTTATTTCATATGAAATGTTATTATTTAAATACAAACCAAGTGGAAAAATTGTATTCATTGTTATGTCAAGTAAGGAATTCTTTGTAAATAAAAATAAATTGAGCGAGCCCAGATGTCGCCATATCAACCAGAAATAACGTCGATCAAAAGTAACAGGGCGGGGATGGAAGGCAGCATTCCCGTCGCGAAATAACGCTCTACGATTGCCAACACGTCGTCGGCCCAGCGCATCAATTATGGGCAAATTCCCCTTTTCTTGGCCAGGATTTCTATATCTAGCTATTAACGTTCTGCAGCTGCTACGAAGTCAATGATAATGGTGTGGAAGTCAACAAGGCTTAGTTTAATATATATTACTTTTTTACTTTGTGAATTCTTAGTAATAACTTATGAATCCCAAATCTCAAGCGTCAGTCTATATGAAGAGTGAAGTCTGAATCTTGTTAATTTAAATAGGCCTATAGTAGGCACTTTTTAATAATAAATAAATCAATATATATAGATTTACTAATTAAGATTTTACACAAATGACCGATGACCCTGACAACCGTTGTTATAATAGTCATTTAAACAAATAGGTCATTGAGTGTCCTACTTTAATACTAGTCTACCGGCACCAGGTGGGTCTTAAAACTAAATTTATATCAGGTTCATTACGTGACCCATCGGAAGCGAACCTGCAAGAAAAACCTGTAGTAATATTATTGAACCCTATACCAGGGTCGGTGGTTTATAACTTGAACGTTGGATACGTATGAACCAGCGCTACTTTCCGCTCCCATTTGTACATGAGTGCAATGCTCATTTACACGCGTCTGACCAAACACCACGATCCACGCACTTTTACACTTAAGCGCGATCGGCTTGTACACTCATTTGAACAAGTGCTACGGCCCTTACGCGTTTGCACTTGAGCGCAATGATTGCACTTAGGCGCAATGATTGCACTTAGGCCCAATTGGTGGCTAACCTACATCCGCTGGGTCTATATACACTTGATAAACGCTTTGGCCCACGTGCGCTGATCATGGTCATCATCATTGCAGCTGTACCACATCCACTGCTGGACATAGGACTCTCTTAACTGCCGCTCTGGGCAGGTTTGTTGGCTATCGCAGAGTATAACTTTCCCGTCAGGTATGCTGCTGCCCAACCCCCTGCCAGTTGCATTTAAGCTTCACTGTTTCGGATGGATATACCGCCATCTGACGGTTCTGTTACCTCAGTCACCTCTTACGACTGGTAGAGGGAGAGGAACTATTCGGTTTGCTGGTACCTCACAGCACGTGTGCTGATACTTACGCGCAATCAGCGTATACACACATCTACATGCACTATGATCATAACTTGATGCGTTATGGTGGGTGGGCGAATGTATCGTTATCGGTAAAATATATAACGGACATAAGGATGGGACATGTAGTGTAAATATCGATGTTCGTTGTGATGTAATTGGTATTATGAAACTCCTGGTATTATGAGCCTTTATTTGTGAAGTGTGGCCTTCATCTTTCTTGTTTCTGTTTTCTGTTTCTTGTTTCTTCATTATTCTATGATAGATTTAACAGCCTTTCAAATGTATTCCTTTTGTTTAAGAGTAAAAAGGCTAGCCTGGTAATGGTTGCCAATTTATCTAATTTTTCAAGACATAATATCTATATTTCTGTTTTGTTTAGAAAAGCGCCTATGAAAGATATCGGAACCGATAGATGACGGCATATCGATCCGAAACAGTGTAGCTCAAATGCACCACCTTGATGGGTAGCAGCATCCCTGTAGCAAAAGCTCCGCTCTGCGATTGCGGCAATTATGGGCAAAATCCCTCCTTTTTGGAGGTGTTCCCCTGTGTCCAGCAACGGACTTCTAAAAGCTGAAACGATGATGATGATATGTAAAAAAAAGTAAATGACAAAATTAGACTCAACATGGTTCAGAAACGAAATGGAAAAAAATAATTGTGTTATTTCTAAAACGAAATAATTGTTCTTTAAGTCTTTATTTTATGATAACCCTAAAACAGTTGGCATGTCTGAACTAGTACCGGTAATATCGATAAGTGGGTTCTCGAATGGGCTTCCGCACTACCGCGCTTATTGGCCCAGGGCGGTATATCTCCATCCATCGATTTTCGATGGCATATATTGCCAGCCGTTTGTATACGAGCTTAAAAACTTGGCTAATGGGCATTTTCGCTGTTTTATTTGGTCGTTTGGGCTTGGTAGTGATGTGGCCACTGCCACGGTAAATATGGCTATTTATATAACTTTACATATTTTATTGCGCAGTGATTAAGATCGCCGGCTTAGAGAAAAGAGCCTGCAGTTTGGTTCCCGTACCGGTTCGAGAATATTATTTGCGTGGGTTCTGTTTCAGGTTATATTTATTATTTTTTTACATTGTTTTAGTTTTAATAATACAAGGGATGTTCAAAACGGGGCTAGAGGGTTGTTATGTTGTTACCGATAATCATTATTATTATTATTATTATTATTATTCAAATTAAACGTATTTATGACACTTAAGGGTATAATATGTTCTATCATTATCCCAGCCATTGAGAGCCAACCGTCTGTCTTCCAATGGTTGTAATAATGATGATTATCTACGCTTAGGCTCTCTTATATTCCTCAGTAAAGTCAATGGACGTCCACTTGTTTTGATCTTGGTATCACATTCTGCCAGCGGTGTTCAAACGCCATTTCTAAGAATGTTATCAATCTTGTCAGCGTGTGCTTTCGAAATCTACCTTTTCATTAAGTTTCTCATTTTATCTGCGTTCTAAATATTCTTCTCTCAGTAGTTCGCCCACGTACAAACCACTGACATTTTTCTTTGAAAATAATCTTTAAATATATTAATTAGATACAACTTCACATACATTTACCTGACTTCGAAATTAGTCGCTGAAACTAAAGTCACGGACATCAGACAACTGAGGAATCACAAACATTAAACACATATTTAATACCCAGTCACAGAACAAACACAAATATTCATCAATTTTTTTCTTGGTTGGGAATCGAATCCACGACCACTCAGCGCACAAGACAGGAATACTGCCAATTGCACCATGAAGCCAGTCTATTTTCGCAAGTTTTATGTAAGTTATATTGATTTGAGTCTGTAAATTGACTTGACTATGAGTTTTAATGAGTTATAAGACTAGAATCCCTCAGAGCTTCATCAGACTGCTTTATGCGATAATAATGAAGTAACTTGCCCTCAGCGCAGTTTGAATTAATATCCGAGCGATCGCAATATTCTCTGCATCAGTTACCGGGTACCATACCGGTATTAGCGGTGCCGACCGGTTCTTGTTGTTTGAGTTACATCACTATTAGTTAGGTTTGTTACGAGCTTTTTATTTATTTTGTTTTGATAATATTATTATGTTGACTTTTAGTGGATATTTGCCATACAAATACATTATTCTTAAAGTACGAGTTAGATTTCTTCTATCACGCTACATTGACCTGACTCCGAGATCAGTCGGTAAAGGCTCTTGTGTTTCGTACGTTAGACAATAGAGATATTACAAATATAATCATCACGGAGCCGAAAGATACCGGCAGAGAAGAATAGTACCTCCCTCTGTACCAGGTGTCTTAAGAGGCGACTAAGGTACCAGTACCGACAGATGGCGGTATATTCATTCGAAATAGTGCAGCACAAATGCACAGGGCTAGGATGGGCTGCAGCATCCTCGTCGCGAAATCTGCACTCTGCGATTGCCAACACACTTGCCCAGCGCGGCAATTATGGGTAAAATTTCCCCTTTCTTGGTGAGACCTATGTCCAGAAATGGACTTTCAATGGCTGTTATGATAAAGCAACACAAAACAAATGTAAATATGTATGGAGATAGATTAGTCAGTAGAGAGAAATACATTATTGTGAAGTTTCATTTTAATCTTGAATTTAGTATTATTTCCCTCAAAAGACAAAGAAAGATCTATACAAAAAAAACTGATATAAGAACAACAAATTCAATCGTCATTAACTCTGATTCATTGTTTCAACAAAGGCCATTTCACAAATGCCCTTTAACTGTGTCATTTCTCAACAAATAAAAAGTTTCAGAGACAAAGTTTGCCTGCAAGACCGCATATAATCAAACCCTAGACGCAACCAACTTTGATTGCAGTCGGGGACTTCCTTGTTGTAACAAGTGAAGATTGATATTGGCGTAACCAGAGTTTGTTATAGTTGTTGATAGTCTGTTGTGTCTGGAAAGACGTCAGAACTCTAGCAGTTGGAATTTTATCATGAATTTATGATTTTCCAGTTGTGAATTTACATACAACGGTATCTTTCAGGTTTATTTCATATTCATGGAGGCTTTCAGTGAGCGCAAAATGGCAAAATAAGTGCGGGGAGATGGAATTTATAATTAATTGTGACTCGATTGCACCTACAGCAGGGCGCTGTTAGGTTGTGTATTGTTTTTATGTGACTATACAGACAGACAAGCATACGGACAATGTTAGTAAGCGTTGCCAATCTTGTGACTTGAAGATTATGTTATATATAAGTAATTTTACTGCCTTTCTCACCTTTCAAACTGGAATATAACGATGCGAACACTGCTGTTTGGCGGTCGAAATAGGTGAGAGTGAGGTACCAATATAGACGACCTTTGTATGAGATTGGCTAGAATGTTATAAGATACTAACAGAAAGATAAAACGGATTTTTAATATATATTAGACCAGGTCGATAAACAAGAATACAGTCCGCGTGGTAGCGTCACTGCAGTTTATAGACGCTCGTAATATCACAAGGAAATCACGCGTTGCCAACAGGATATAATGCCTCATTACTCAGGAAACTCACTGCCTCTCTCACCCTTTAAACCGGGACACAGCAACGCGAGCACTTACGAGTATGTGAGAGTGACCAATGCAGGCGACCTTTTGTATGAGGTCTACTTCATGTCACCTCATGATCACTATAACTACTTCTCACTACATCACCTCATTAAGTTTGTTTATATAACGTACAGCTTATGCCCACATTATATTAATAATTATTTACCGGTGCGGTACATGCGTTTATATATATAATTATCTTCTTTTGTTTGTTCCGCCACGGCAGCGTATGAAATTTGAGTAAGTCAAAGTAAATCGGCAACTTAACTAACTTGGACTATTTGTTTACTTTGAAAAGAAAACAAACTAATTCCCCACTAAAAGCATTCCTCGTGCTCGTCGGCAAATGGAGTTATTTACCTTCTGCGTAAGTTCCGGGAATACGTTTTCGGAGCTTTACTTATATTTTTATGAAAGGATGTTTGAGGAAAGCCTTATCATTGAAAGTCCACTGCCAGACATATACCTCCCCAAGGAAGGAGGTATGTGGCCCATAATAGTCGCGCTGGGCAAGCGTGTTGGCAATCGCCGAGTGCAACTTCCGCGACGGGGATGCTGCCCATCCCGCCGTGTGTATTTGAGCTGCGGACTAAGGTAACAGAACCGACAGATGGCGGTATATCTATCCGAGACAGTATGGCTTAAATGCATATGGTAGGGATAGGCGGCAGCATCCCCGGCGAAATCTGCGCTCTGCGATTGCCCACACTCCTACTATCTATAAATGATCGTTCGAAGTTTTGACATGTCTTAAACAAAAAATAATAAAGACAATAAAAAACAATAATAAAATAAAAAGGACAACGTGTAAAAGGCATCGCCAACAAAACAACTGTTACTTAAGAAGTAATCAAAAAGCTATTTGCAGTAAGCGTTCATTTCCTTGGTAGGTATCACACCAAAATGATAACAACATGGCCGCCGACAAATGTCACTTAGCGCGGGTAAAATATTGTTCTATACATTCATTTGTATGGATGCTAATTTCGCACGTATGCTTAGTACACATAGGGCTTATAATTGCTATTATTAAATAGTTCTTACTCACAGCGATGCGTTTTTCGGGAACAAAAGTGGTTGATGTAATAATAATAATGTATTTCGATTTATCGGATCACCGATTAAGATATGAAAGCTAGCAACAGATCGACTCTTTCATTTATAATATGATACTTTTAGCAATAAATTACAAACAGACACCGAAAAATAATAAATGTTACATTTTTTGTTTTGTTGCTAAAAGTTTAATGCTCCATGTTAGTTTTTCTTTTATATTTGTATTGAATAATTAGGCTAATGCGACCTTCGTTTTGTAAAATACTCAATTAAGATTAACTTATATAATAGATATTATATTAACATTCATCATTATCATTACAACTTATGATTACATATCCTATAGGCTGAATAAAGGAGTTATTCCTTTGAATTTCCTGTTGAAAACTGGTCGATCATTTATTTTTATTACACAGTTTAAACTATCAACTATAAAGTTTGACCTAACCTAAAGGGATAGTATGGCAAATAATACAAAATATATAATTAAAAAATAATAATATCAAGAACTACTATGACTATTTTAAATACCCTTGCAAATAAAAAATATATAAAAAATCTGTCTTACAATGATTAACATTATTTTTACAAGAAAATATCAATTAAATTTAACTATCAGATAATAAATAAATATAAGCTGGATTAACATGGCCAGTTATTAATTAGATAAGCTAATAGCTGTGCTTAGCATTCGCTTGCCCAATTAGCATAACGTTTGGTCACGCGATAATGTAATATAATTACTGAGATATTCACCTACAATTGGGGGAGGGTAGGCGGGATAAATAACGGCCATATTCATAGGCAAGTACTTGCTCGCGACTTCGCTCACGTGGAGGGCACTATAAATCGGCCTACACTTTAAAAAAATATAATGTAAAATATAGCCTTAGCCTGTATCTGATTTTCAATTAACTACTCACAGTTGTGCATGAGATATATAAGAGGCGAGTAAGGTGCCTGGACCGACGGATGGCGGTATATCCATCTGAAACAGTGTAACTCATGTACAGGGCGGGTATTGGGACTAGCAACCCCGCTACGAAAGCTGCGCTTTTCGATTGCCAACACGCTTGCCCAGTGCGGCAATTATGGGAAACTCCCCCTATTTTCGGGAGGCCTATGTCTGTAACGATAATGATAACTCACAGTTGTATGCTTTTACCTATAACGCTTTGTTCATAATGTCGCAGCCATTTTGGAATTCAGGTTAACACTTCAGAACGATGGCTCGATCGATGAAGTTGTCTATAAACAAATAAAAAAAACAGGCGAATCTCCTTTTTTGAAGTCAGTTAAAAACATCCGCCTTCAAAACTCTACTCTTAACAATTTCTATTTCCAGCGTCGGAAAATAATCGCACGTAAACAAAACACTAGCTTCACAAACGAGGTCAATGAACTTTCACAATTCGGGACGCCATATTCCCGAATTTTACGAAGCGAAATTTACGATATAGTCCGCCTAGGTCCAACCAGATGCTAACAATAGCTTGGAGTGTTGAGTTTTTAATAAAATTGCCGCTCTTGGATACACGCCAATGCAATTTGTGCTGTGAAGAGACACCATTGGATCTGCCCATGGTTGCCAATTATATGCATACTATGTGTAATGCGTTAATTATTTTACTTGTAGGTAAACTTATAATGTTTGTGGTTGTATGAGTACAATTTTATTTTTAAATACCATAGACATTTTTTTATAGAAAACTAGCGACCCGCCCCGGTTTTGCACGTGCTGGTTTTTGTGGGTGTCTCTCTCTTAGGGATGCTTAAGATATAGACATTGGCCACCGCAAAGTTTTTTGTAGACCTTTTTATGAAGTATAATGCTGTAGTAATTTTTGTATCTATATCGTCTGGTTCAGCCAGCGTTTGCAATATTATCGTAAAAAAAATTACGTCACTTTAAAAATTTCTAAAATTATCTACGTTTTTCTTCCTTTTTATATACGTATTATACATATAAATCTTCCTCTCGAATCACTGTATATATGTAAGAATCCGTTACGTAATTTTAAGATCTAGGCGTGATCATCTGGTACAGACAGAAAGCGGGAAGCGACCTTGTTATATAATATGTGGGAAATAGGATTGCGCAAGGAATATTGAAATGCAACGATGTCGTGTCGTGTCGATATTTATAGTCTAAGATTCGAGTATAAAACGACCTGGATAATAAATAAAAAGTAATGTATATTAAAATAAATATGTTAATAACAAAGACAGCTAGCGAGAACATAACCAGAAACAAAGCAACAATAGACACATAAAAAAAGCAGGTTATAGTATTGTCTTATTTATAATATTCCTCGGCATGTACGCGCAAGTTACTCATGTGCTTAAGTACTTGCAGTGATATGGGTACCCCGTAATCATCATCACTGCTGGACACAGGCCTCTTCAAGAAAGGAGGTTTTTTGGCAATAGCAGAGCGCAGCTTTTGCGACAGGGATGCTGCTGCCCATCTCCACCTTGTGGATTTGAGCTACACTGTTTCGGTTTGATTGACCGCCGTCTGTCGGTTTTGGTCACCTTAATCGCCTCTTACGACACCTGGTGTAATGGGAGGTACTATTCTACTTTGCCGGTACCTCACGGCAAATACGGTACCCCGTAAACATCATCTGAAAATCCGGTATAGTAACCTCGTACTTGTACTGTCACAAATACGAGGTACCCACAACACCGCTAGCTATAGTAGCTACTATGGACGACTTTGTTAGTTGTCGAACCACCAGTTCACAAAAAAGAAAGAAAAACTACAAATTGAATGGATTCGTGGTCTTAATAGAGATTAATAATCATAACATATACTTTATTGAACACCGAACATAAAAATATATGAAAAAAAACAGTAATGATAAAGTATAATTGGCAGGCTTATCGCAATTAGCGATTTCTTCCAGGCAACGAAAAAGAAATATGCCAGGTTAAATATTTTTAATTACAGCTATAGAATTTGTACTGGTCTTAGTAACAAATAAATTTTATCACTGCCAAATATCAGGCCTGACTTATGATTGTCCAGTTTAAAAATGAAGGATTGCTCCGAGTTAATATATCTGTAAATTAAATTACCGAAACAAAAAAAAGTAAACAACTAGAACAATTCACTTTAGAATACAAGGTAATTCTAGATGTCCAGCAGTGGACGTCTAACAGCTGATGTGACTTTATTGTCAGTAAAATTGCAACACCATTCGTCACTATGGTGCCCGTGTGAAGTAATAGAAGCGACGAACGAGCGCGCTTTCACTCAATGCAATTTTTTTTGTTATAAAACAGTTTTCTAAAGGACGCGTTACTCTGTAATTGAATTTGCTTGGCAAACACACGCCATTCTTTCCCGTGCAGAAACGTGCTCCGAATATTAAAATATTTTCGGAATTGTTGTTAAAATAAAAGGTAGAAACGTAAATTATGAAATAACAGTTTATTGATATTTAAGGATATTATAATTTGCCGATCGCACTTGAGAGAAAAAATATGGCAGAGAGAGTAGTGAGGGGCACAACATTACTCTTTACAATTAGTAGGGATGGGACATCATAGGTGGCGCTGATGTTCAATTACAACATCCTCCCTTGAACACAGGCCCATCTTGCCGCTGAGGTAGTGCAGCTTGGCTTGCGGAGTGGCTTTAGTCAGGATATCGGCAACCATCTCTTCAGTATTGATATAGCGCACCTCAACCTTCTTTTCATTGATTTTGTCCCTTACAAAATGATGCCGGACGTCTATGTGTTTCGTCCTGCAGTTATATCCATCAGTACCTGAAAGTTTAATGCAACTTTGATTATCGCAATAAACAACTATAGCCCGTTGCTTGAGATGTGGCCAAAATTCTTCTTGTAGCTGTTTTAGCCAAATCGCTTCTTGTGTACATGCCGACAAGGACATGTATTCAGCCTCTGTCGTCGAGAGTGCTACAGTGGGTTGACGTTTTGAATTCCAACATATGGATCCTCCCTGAAAGATAAAAATGTAGCCAGTACAGGAGCGTCTGTCATCTTCAGAATTAGCCCAATCTGCGTCACAGTAGGCGTGAACTATATCTTCATCTTCATCTTGCTTAAACATCAAACAAATGTTTTCAGTTCCTTTTAGATATCTCAATACACGTTTCAATGTTACCCAATGTTTCATTTCTGGTTTATTATTATATTTACTTAGGTAATTTACAACATAGTTAATGTCTGGTCTTGTGCCTTGAGATAAATATAACAGACATCCAATTATTTCCTGATAAGGAATGTTTTTTAATATTGCCTCTTCTTGGCCAGTTGAATGTAGTTTTGCCTGAGGATCTATAGGTGTCTTGACAGGTTTACAGTCTGACATGCCATATTTATGTAAAATTTCTTATCATCAGAGAGTACACGATTGGGCACCCGCCTTCTCAGGGTGACATTAGAATAACATTGTTCATTAATGCTGTCATCGGTTAATTCACTGCTGCTTGGAATGTAAGTCCTGTCATTTGCATCTTTTTCCAACGTTAATGAAGCAGTTTGAGACTTGTGTTGTGTCATAGTTTGAGTTGAATTTGAATCTTCAATGAATAAAACATCTCTGCTTTTCACAATGGTTTTTTTCTTCTTATCCAGTAATCTGTAGCCCTTTGTATTTTGACAGTAGCCAACAAATGTCATTTCTGTAGATTTGGCATCCCATTTCTGTCTTTGTTGTTTCGGTACATGAACCATGGCCTTACACCCAAATATTTTCATGTGACTAATATTAGGTTTCTTTCCGGACCACTTCTCTTCTGGTGTCATGTCATTGAGTACTCGAGATGGGGATCTGTTCAAAATATAGGCGGCTGTGGATACAGCCTCAGCCCAATAGATCTTTGGTAGATTGGCATCACTAAGCATGCACCTGCCACGTTCTACGAGTGTTCTGTTCTTTCTCTCACTCAGGCCGTTCTGCTGCGGAGTGTAGGGTGTGGTTGTTTGGTGCTTGATGCCACTGTCTGTAAGATATTTTGAAAATTCTTTATTGCAATACTCGGTGCCGTTATCTGTGCGTATTACTTTTATTTTCTTTCCCAATTCATTTTCAACTTCACATCTAAATTCATGAAAAACTTTTGTTATGTCCAATTTGCTTTTCAGAAAATATACATACACTTTTCTTGAATAGTCATCAATGAATGTTATGATATATTTGGCCCCTCCCATTGATGTGCACTCCATTGGACCACAGAGATCTGAGTGAATAACCTCTAGTTGTGAAGTTGATCTTGAACCTTCATTTTTAAAAGGTAGCCGTGTCTGCTTTCCTTCTAAACACGGTACACAAGTTTTATTCTCACTTTTTGTTATCTTTACCCCTTCTACACAATTTTCTAGTTTTTTAACATCATCGTAATTGAGGTGACCCATTCTACGGTGCCAAACATCTAATGTTTCAGAGCTATCGGTGGCAGAAATATAGGCGTCCCCTCCAACAGTATTCAGTTTGTACATGTTGTTTGTTAGTCTTGCCGTTGCTACTAATTGTTTCTCTTTATTATAAATATTACAGCCAGTATTGTGAAAAGTAACTTGACAGCCATTCTTCACTAATTGACTAACAGACAGCAAGTTAGTACTGAGTTCCGGAATGAATAAAATGTCTCTCACCTGAACTGTGTTTACTTTACCGTCATTACACCGGAGACTGAGATCCAAATTTCCCATCTGCTGTGCAGTAACTGAAGAATTATTGGCCACCTTTATATTATGTAACGGAGGTGTCTTGATTTCATATAACCAATCAGATCTTCGAGTCATGTGCATGGATGCACCAGAATCCACATACCAGTCCAAGTCTTCTGTGGTAGAATAGGCTGAAAAAACGGCAGCATAATTTTTATTAGTATTAGAGTCCTTTTTATTAAAGAAACAATTTTTGCTCAAATGTCCGTGACGGTTACAATTGTAGCAACGGGGACCTCGGGGTTTATTTTTATTATTCGGAGGGTAGTTATTCTTCTTTTGATGGAACTTGTGCTTTGTGTACAATGCGGTAGTATCAGATTCCTTTGTGACCTCTTGTAACAATTTAGTTTTAATTGAATCTGCACTAATTTTGACACCAGAGCTTTCCAAACCCATAATCATCGGCTTATATTGGTCGGGCAATCCCGCCAACATTAGGGTTCCTAGCCATTCGTCATCCACTTTGAAACCAATGTTTCTCAATTTATGCGAAGTTGTTACGATTTTATTTACGTATTCCTCAATATCGGTACAATTTTCTAAATTTGTATTAATGAGATCACGTAAAAGCGCCACTCTCCTTTGTAATCCGGAGTCTTCGAACGCAGACTGAAGTTTGACCCACACCTCTTTTGCACTCTGGGCATCTTCTATGTGGTGATAATTACAGGGGTCAACGAGGAGAATGATTTTGCTCTTGGCCTTGACATCTTTCTTCGTATCAGCGGTTTTCTCTCTGGTTGGATCCACACATGACCACAATTCCTCGTGCTCCAAATATGACTTCACGGCAAATTTCCAGCTATTGTAATTGTCCCTCCCGGTCAGTTTATCAATATGCACGGTGTTCATCGACATTGCTTCGGAAACTGAATGGAAATAAGCTGAAATAAAACCTAGCCGGCGACCTAACCTTAAACTTTTTTTAACTCGCGATACTTTTCGGAATAAACTGAAATATTTCTAAATTTTACTGTCAAGGGCTGGGCCCATAACCTGTTGTTAAAATAAAAGGTAGAAACGTAAATTATGAAATAACAGTTTATTGATATTTAAGGATATTATAATTTGCCGATCGCACTTGAGAGAAAAAATATGGCAGAGAGAGTAGTGAGGGGCACAACATTACTCTTTACAATTAGTAGGGATGGGACATCATAGGTGGCGCTGATGTTCAATTACAACAGGAATGCATACAGTCTTGGTGTTCCTAGCATATTGTAAATGTGCACTGATATTGTGGGGTAGAATAGTAGCTATTGTGGGGCAGAGTAGAATAGTACCTCCTTGTACCAGTGTCGAAAGAGGCGGTGCGGTACCGGAACCGTTAGATGGCGCTATGGATATATCCATCCGAATCACAGCGTAGCTTAAATGCACAGAGCGGGGATGGGCAGCAGCATCTCCGTCGCGAAACCTACGCTCTGCGATTACCAACACGCTTGTCCAGCGCGCCAATTATGGGCAAGGCTCCCCTTTTTTTCGGAGGCCTGGAGGTCCAGCTGTGGACTTTCAATAGCTGATATGATATGATGATGACGATGGCCGACATTTTTACAGCTTCTTTTTTCAATATTAGCTGTCCGCTGGTGTTTTTGGCCGCGTGAATTTCACTACATTGTAATCCTTGGATTCTTCATTGGAATCGTGAGTAATATATATTCGCCCTTAAGGTTCAAGCTGTTTACCAGCCAAAATTTATCTACATTTGTTTACGAATTAAACCGTAGAGCTGTTACAAACACAGATGATGGCTTCGTTGATAATATTATCAGCTTTACGCTACGATATAAAAGAAAGTAATTATATATTCCTATACAATAATATGTCATTTTGACATTATAGTCTCCTTATATTTGTTTTGCGTTAGACTTTATACAAAGGTCGTCTATTGAATTTATTAGGTAACTTTACTGCCTTCAGTCACAATCAAATAATCTTTACCTGACAAGATCTGCAAAGCTCTTGTGGTATGCTTGCGATAATACGAGTGTCTGCGGTGACACTTACCATCACGGGGACCGTCTGCTTGTTTGACGACTTAGTCATTTGCCACCCACATGAAATTATGCAATTAAATCTAATAAATGTATTCACTTTTTGTATTAATTTAGATTGTGTAATTTTCAATTATTTTATCTTAACTCTTTTAATTGAATAAATCATATTTAATTTTTTCCCAAAATCGTATAAACAAACACAACATCAAATATAAAAAAAGGTAAAAGTAATGTTTCCGTTTATATGTATGGAATTTTTCTCGAAGTTAAATTAGATTTAGTGCATGCTGTGGCTCAGTGAAATGTAATTTTCTTATGAATTAAATAAATTTCTTGTCTAGCCTTATTATTTTTCTATTCTTATTTTTAATAATTGTGATTTAGTCTTGTAAGTAATTAAAGTTTTCCCTCCTGTTAGCCTATTATAACACTTTTTCTATTATAAATAAATTTAAAAAAAAACTCTGCCGTATACTAGTAACGCCATCTATTCTTTATTTTTGGTACTAAAATTGTCAGAACACTAATAATTGGAAACTTAATTCACTTTATGAAAGTTTCAATTTACAAATTACAGTTTACTAGGGATTTCTCAGACATGTCCGAGATTATACTTGGTCAATTTCCAATTAGCTAATGGCATAAATGCCTATCTGCTAAATTATCCATCCTGTCAGCGGTCGTTGACCCGAGCATAGAGAATATCTAATGCGTCTGACTGAACACACACTATATCGGGCCGCCATATTGTTTACGTACACATGTATTGTGAAAACGTGCTGAAATGTTAGTTGATGCTAACGAGTGATTTGTATGTATACATATTCAATATTTTAATTCTCTTGGAAATATTGGGCGAGATTTGACTTTTCTTGTTGATATTGGTATGCCGTTTACATGACATCACACTAATCTAAAATAAATTCCATATAAATAGGGACTGTATTTGATCATCATCACCATCATCATATCAGTCTTAGAATATCCACTGTTGGTCTTAAGCCTCACCAAGATAGAGGGATTTTTGCCTAGCACTTGACAGACGTCGTGGTAATCGCACAGCACAACTTCGCGACGAAGATGCTGCTGCCCATCCCTACCCTGTAGTAAATAGGTTGTGCTATTTTGAATCGATATACTGCCGAAGAGAAGTGTGGGACCCTTAAATTAGATATCGTAAGAGGCGACTGAGGTACCGAAACCGGATTACGGATGCCACCACGCCTGCGACAGGAATGCTGCTGGCAACTCCGGCCTTGTTGCATTTGAGTTCCGCTGTTTTGGGTGGATATTGCCATCTGTCGGTTCTGGCACATCAGTCGTCTCTTACGATATCTAGTACATGTTACTCTGACGATACCGCGCAGCATTTGTAATATAGTATGGATTGATCTCTAAAATCGTTAACAAATTTCTTGTGATACCGCTGTCAACCTTGTTTGGTATTCAAATATGCGCAAACGCGCGCCTTCCCGCGCCCTATATGGAAACTGAACCGAGATATCGAATTGACGATATATTGCTATCATTCAATTTTTTTTCGATGTCACAATTTTTAAACATCGTTTCATAACATTGTTTGATATTTATTATAGCACTGAATCAAGGGCGTAGATAAAGCTGAGAGCTCACTTGTGATGAAGATTCTCGGAAACTTAAATACCTGAAGAACTTTAGAATCTTATTTCCCAACAGGAATAAGAAGGTTCCTATAGAGTATATGAATAGTTACTTCTCCAGGCTTCAAATGTATGAAATTGGGATTCCAAAGCATTTCAACTAATTCTGTTTAGCCGTTGAACATTGCTACATCTTTTGTCATTCTTAAGAACGGTTGCCGTAAGGTAACCGTTACGTAAAATGAAATATGTATAAGTTAGATAAACCGCGTTTTAAAGCCGTTAAGGTGTAGTTTTATTACATACTTACAACCCGTCCCGGCTTTGAACGGATGGACAATTGTTTTAAACCTTTGGGTTAAACATTTATGGATTGGATCTAAAACTGATCATAGTCTTACAAATCTTGTACCTACGATCTAACCTAGAATCGAAAATTGTCGATCGATTGTGCTAAACTAACAAAATAGTAGGAATCCTAATTTTTTTCTACCTGCCTAGCCTGCGTTACTCAGGAATTATGTAGCATTCTATTGGTTAAATCATTATCAAAACCCGTCTAGTAGTTTTTGAGTTTGTTCATAACAAATATAGCAAGCATACAGTCCGCGTGATAGTAAGCGTAACTGTAGCTAGTAGACGGTCGTAATATAGGATAGGATATCATTAACGCGTTGCTGCATTACTCCCTAATTTCACTGCCTCACCACCCTTCAGAACGGAACACAGCAATCCGAACACATTTAATTGAGGCTTGGAATAGGTCTGAGGTACCAATGCAGACGAACTTTTGTATAAGGTTAGGTACTTCATGTAGGAAATATATACAAAAATTAAACGTTTCGTCTTTATAAATAAAAAACAACGAATAAAACCTTATGTTACATACCTCTATCTTAATATCTTCTTTACAGTTTTTCATTTTAGGTAGGGGTCTTTTATTTTTACAATAGACTATAAATTCCTAAAGGTATGCACGCAGACCAAGTCGCGGACTGATACTAGTATAACATTTCCTTTGCCATTCGTTAAACAGTTTTTTTTTTTTTTTTTTTTTTTTTTTTTTTTTT
>JACJUM010003223.1:5059355-5172891 GCA_020976665.1 Heortia vitessoides | reverse complement strand
TTTGTACCGATATATATTATTTATTGAAGTATTCGCTTAGTTCTTATTTTTCCCCCTTATGGTTGGTAAATTAAACTGTATTTATTAAAGAATGATTTGTTATATTTTTATTCATTCCGTGCTAAAGATCTGGAAAAAAAATACACTTGACAAAACTTTATTGTTTTATATTTCCCTCTGTACGAAGTGTCGTACAAAAGGACATTGATGGAACAGGGCAAGAATTGGCAGCAGCATCTCCGTTGCGGAACTATAGATTACCACCACGCCTGCCCAGCGAGGCGAATGGTTTTAAAATGTTGAAAAATTTATTGGAATTATCTAAGTTTTGAGGATATATGTTTCAGCAGTGTATATCCTGCATATCGATCCTTATATGATGACGAATAAAGCCATGATAAGTAAATAAATGTATTAAGCGATTTAGACGTAGTAGCCTAATGGAGGAGTTGCTTTAAAGCCGACTATCCCTTGAACCTTGTATTGGGTTTGCTTTATGACTTATCACCGAATCCCGACGGCTTTATCTTTTCTTAGTTAAGTTGATATTAATTTTGAAATGAGCATGACTCGTTTGGTGCACTTCGCAAAAAGTGCACTCCGCAAAAAGTGCATTTCTCAATAATGGTTATATTTTAATAATAATTCTACGAAGTGGCGATCGCGGTGGCGCAGATCCAGATAGCAGTGATCCTATCTTGTGCTCTAAAGTTTGGGTTCCATCTCTACACTGGACAAGTATTTATATGATGATATTTGTGTTTGTTCTGTGTCTGTCTGTATATATGTATTTAAGTACTATATTTGTGATTCCTGAACACAAGATATCAACAAATGTCCGTAATACAAGTGATTTAAGCGACTTATCACGGAGTCAGGTGATATAGGTCAGATGAGATGTTCTGTGATAACCGCATTATTAGATCGAACATACATCACGTCTGTGTCCCATCGGGATAGGCAGAAACTATTGATCTCTACTTGTAACGATCTTGGCATACCTCCTTCGCTTCCCTTACTCGCATTTGTCCTTTCATACACGCTCGTCTATTCTTGTTACTTCTCACCTGGGCCTGCTTTAATACCTCTTCTACCTAACTCTACCTTGTAGTCAAGATATGTTCGCCTAGGTCGTCCTATACCAACAATTACTGTTTATACGTACCACAGAATAATTTAAATTGACTCAATTTATTTATAATGCAAAATGCAATTGGAATAGTGATTGATCGTTCATGCAAATACGTTAGTGCGAACCGCTGTACTCCTGACCGATAACAGGTAAATGGCGGCACAATATTTATAGGAATTTTGTCGGCTCTATGATTTACATACAAATCAAGTGTTTGTTCTGTGAATTACTGAGCGTTGGACCGGTGATAAGTAATGCAAATCTGTAGTTTCCCTTAATTGATTAATTAATAGGGTTATGACTTGTATTGGTTATTTCCTTAAAGGAATTGTATTGCAGATGTCGTTATTTTTTCAAAATGTACGATAATAATAGTTTAAAAACGAGATTCTTTTAACTATTTCTTGATGTTTGACGTTTTGGTTATCATGTGGCAGCCGTTTTTAAGAGTAGAAAATTGAAGGGGACGATAATATACAAATTTGTAATAAACTAGCTTTCTGTTTTCAACTTCGTTCCCCATGTCGTAACCTTCATAAACATGTGTTCAGACGTTTTGCGGTAAATATGTAACGAACCAACAAACAGATATACACTTCGTATCTTTACTAATAAATAATAAATTTGTGAGACATCTTATTCGCTGACCTGACTCCGAAATAAGTAGTGTAAAACAATGAGATTTACATATATAATACTTACCCACGCATGGCATCTCCACTATCATCATATCAGCCATAGAAAGTCCACTGTTAGACATAGTCCATATTATAGTTCCCCATTTTCCCATAATTGCCGCGCTGGGCAGGCGTATTGGCAATTGTAGAGCGCAACTTCGCGACAAGGATACTACTGCCCAGGGTAAAGGGTGGGGCTTTATTTAAGCTGCGCTGTTTCGGATGGATATGCTGCCTAGTCGTCTCTTATGACACCTGGTACAGGGAGGTACTATTCTATTCCACCGGTACCCCACGCATGTATAATATTAGTGTTAATGATTATGCAGATTTAAAAGACTTGGTGCGTCCCGAATAATAAAAAGGATGTTATATCCTAGATTCGCCAATCATGCTAGTAATCGATCTAGGATTCTTTTATAAACAGGCTCGAACTCTTCTCATTGCACAAACGGGAATCAATATTATATAGATTGTCCTTTATAATACATCCACAAGTCTATTTCTTCATAGCTCTACGTGCGGTCAATGGATGCGCCTATAATTTCTCCGTTTAATCGAAGACCGTCTGCAGAAAGCGGCCGAGTCCATTCGAATTTTGACCTTATCCTAAAGAGGGGAGCAATCAAAGCTGTGTCAGCACAGCACGACTTGTTAACAGCCCAATCGTGTTCTCTCTCCTTTTACTATGCAAATGGGCCGATTAATAGTGCACCACGGTTGAATAGACCTATTTCAGTTGTTTGGGAATAAGGGCCTCTCCTAACTGTCTAGTCTATTTGTTATCTATATACTAATACTAGCTATAAGCCCACTAATATAAAACAACTCTTTTTAACGTGTTATATTTAACATTTAACGTTCAACTAGCTGTTCTGCCAAACGTTGTAGATAATAGCCGATTCCCAGAACTACGGAATATGCATATTGCACAAGAATCGGTCAAGCCGTTTCGGAGGAGTATGATATCTAACTATGTGACACGGGAATTTTATATATTAGATTTAACAAGTGGTAAATAACTTACAATGGTCATCTGCATTTGCACCTGACTCTCACCTATTTCTAGTCCCGGTCTGAAGGGTGAGAGAGGCAAGGAAATTGCTGGGTAATGTGACATAATATCTTCAAGTCACTGGGTTAGCAACGCATTAGTGATATTACCATCCGTCTGATATTACAATCCTAGTGATATTGCGATCATTTATAGGCTGCAGTGACGCCTACTATCACGCGGACTGTATGCTTGTATGTCAACTTCGTCCGAATGAATGAATTAGTAACACCCAGACACAGAACAAATACAAATACTCAGCATGCAAATATTTGATTGGGTGGGGATCGAACCCACGACCTTTGGCGTCAAAGATAGGATCACCACTGTCTGTGTTAACGGGCATATCGAATTGCTTTATTAGAATTGTTAGAATATGAGCTAGACTTTCTAAAATGAACATCTGTAATACCTCATTTGCCTATTTCTACTGCCAAATAGCGAAAAGTAACACGCACGCTATGCTGTGGGCAAGTTCGAAGGCTGGAAGAGGAGGAATGACATTATGGGTGATTTAATATATTTAGTCACAACATTGGCTACGCACTAGTGTCGAAATTTGCCAACTTAACTTCACATAATTTTAGTTACACTTTTCTTTAAATAAAAAAATTTTACTTTAAGTTAGACCTCTTACAAATGTCGTCTGTTTTGGTACCTCACTCTCACCTATATGAACTGCCATATAGGAGTGTTCGCATTGCTGTTTCGGTCTGAAAGGTGAGAGTAGGCAGAGACAGTGAAACTCTTGTATTACGAGCGCCTTTAGGCTGCGATGACGCTTATTATTTCGGACTGTACGCTTGTTTATCGACCTAGTCTAATAAAAAGAACTGGTTCCAAGGACACGGTAAGAATTAAATAAGCCTTAATAAGCACACAATAAAAATGATCCTGATGACCGTACGGATTATTTTTCACCAACCTCCCAGCACTAGACAGCTCTTCAAACAAAGTTCACTGCAGTTTCATTATGCGAACTACCAAGATTAACCAGCAAGAGAAACTGATAAATTGATTGTATCTTCGAAGATACTGGACATCTATACTTAATACTATAGCAAAAGATCAAATAAAGATTTTAAATAATCAAACAGCTTTCATATAGGTTTTGTGCAGAAAAATTCCGTGATATATCTATCACTTTATATGATTTGGATGGATACTAAGGTACGTATCGGTAATAGGTACGTACCGGCCTAAGGTACGTATTTGGGCGTAAGGACCAGAGTCTTGGGTCAAAAACACAATTAATGATATAACATCGAAGGACTGGAATTTGGTAGATATTTTGTTTATTTTTGGATGTAATTTATTTGGGACTGTCCGGGTTTAGTTTGGATGGAATTATTTAAGAAAATACCACATTTACAAGCAATGGATCGCTATAAGATTAATTAACATTTGTTATGTATAATATTTAAATTTGTGCCGTGAGGTACTGGCAGAGTAGAAAAGTACCTCCACCAGTACAAGGTGTCGTAAGATTAAACTGAGGTACCGGAACCGACAGGTGGCGATATATCCATCCGAGACAGAGTAGCTCAAATGCATAGGGTGAGGATGGGCTGCAGCATCCCCGTCGCGAAAGCTGCGCTCTGCGATTACCAATACGCTTGCCCAGCTGGGCAATTATGGGCAAAATTCCCCATTTCTTGGGGAGGCCTATGTCCAGCAGTGGACTTCCAATGGCCGTAATGATGAACCTTTGAATTTAAAAATTTTACTCAGTGATCATGTAGCTGTCTATATGTAAAAAAAATAATAGATTTAGTATTTTTTAGTTTAACCAATACAAACAGACAAATAATTACATCTCTTATTATACGAGTTCTGATTTCTGATTAAGATTAGATTATACGCGCGGTCGCACACTTTCTTAACTCTACACCAGTTAGCCAATCAAGGCACCATATCAAATTATTGAACAGACACGGCACGGTATTGATATTTCTCTATAAGGTCTGTGTTTTGTATTTTACATTAGCTGATTTAAATAATTGCTGTAGTGTATATAAAATTTGCAACTAACATGATACTACATTAACATCATTATACCAGTCATTGGAAGTCCACTGAATGTAGGCCTCTCCAAGAAAGGAGGTTTATTGCGCATAATTGCCGCGCTGTGCAAGCCCATACCCGCCCAGAGCATTTGAGCTGCACTATTTCGGATGGATATACCGCCATCTGTCGGTTCTAGTACCTTAGTCGCCTCATATGACACATTACTATTCTTTACCGAGGGATACCGTCAAATAGAAGTGAACGTCCATTTTTTTCGGACGATTGTCTTCGAGTGCAGGGTTTGCGGGATCTGACTGACGGCTTGATTGGTCGAGGGCGGGCGCCTCTCGGCCGGACCTCGAGGAGCAGTCGTTGGTCATTTTAATGTTTGTTTGCCAAAGAGGAGATCTGACTGTGTTTGTGATTATAGAGTGCATGTTAGAGAATGACTGAGGTACCGAAACATATCCATAAAACCGGTATTCGGTAGTGTCTTTGAGTGTTATAATATTTTAGAAACAGCGTCGCTCAGATGCAAAACAGGGCGGGCAGATGATTGCCACTAAGCCGGTCTTTAACTTGGTTATGGTGGTAAAAAGCCTCTTTCTAAGGCCTGTTTCCCACAGTTGACTTTCTACAGTAATTATGATGATGATGATGATGGTGGTGGTGGTGGTGATGATGATAAGTATGATGATAAGAATATAGATGATTTATTTAATATATTACATATAGACGTACAGAGTTTCCTATTTTTTCTAGTCAAACCCCAATCTATGTTCAGTATACTTACTGAAATATTTTTGCAGCAATAATTTTTCGTGGCTTATTTAAGTTTTTTTTATTTTTTATTATGTTGTGAATGTGTAAGTTTATGTTGGAGTACAAATGGGATTCAAAATATAAACATTTTGGGATTTAGCTTTTTTTTCTTTCTATACTTTCTTCCATCTCTCGGGAGCAGTAATAAAGTAAAAAAAGTAACTTTTCGGTACGATTTAAATTTTACTGTATAAAATTATACATCACATATGTTTTTTTTAATTAGTTTTTGTTAGTCATATACAATGCACGAAATTTTCATTAATTTTCAAATGTCTGGTAACTGCGAGATGCAAGACCAAATTAGTCGAAGCCGCGGGCGCATGCTCGATATGTGTAGAAACATTACGTCATAATCTGCAATAGGCAGGTCTCCTTAGGTGGTCCGGCCGCTTGCCACAGTGAACTTTTAATTGGTCAGTAACCTATGTTCTATTCGGACATTAACTGTGTCTGGCGGTTTTACTTGTTGTGCAACTTAGTATTTTTGAATTAGCTTTCTGCAATGCACCAGCAGGTACACGGCATGCAACACGCACCGGCAAAAAAATTTAAAAGAAAATTTCAGCTCTGACATTGAGTAATTAAGAAAAAAATGTGAAATTAAACTCTAAACTATGTTGTATTGAGTTCAAAATAGTTTTGGAAAAAACAATATTACTATCACTCTAGTTAATGTTTATATTATGTTCTTTTTAGTATGTACAATTATATAACAGTTTATTATTAGATAAATATAGCCCGTGGATTTCACGATATTTTTTAAATATAATAAAGCCAGTGTATTTTAGATGTTTTCCTTAACACCATTCTCTCTTCGTTTATGCATTGCATTCCATGCATTTTCTTTAGTCGATTTCTTGGTTGTCATCTTTGATCAGTGTCAAAATGCTAGCAAACAGTATTTCCCGCGAAACAATGATTTATTTAAAAATGTATATATTCAAAACTTCTTTAAACATTACTAGTTATTAAAAATGTTATAAAATACTTCTGCTAATCGAAGATAGAAGTATGTGAGGATTCCCTTGATCTTTTTGTAACGTCGTTGTAACGTTGTTTTTAAAACGTCGTTGGGAAAACATTGTTTTATAAAATCATTTTAAAACTAATTGTTTGTTTATTAAGTTGGTGCAAAATAGATTTCGTTTAAACAATACACGGTATAAAACGTTTACTGCAACGTTAAAAATTTAATATCGTGTTATCATTGGGCTTAATTATTAACTTTGACATACGCGGTGTTAGAACTTCTGCGACGATATGATATAGCAGACTAACGGTGTTTAACGCTCATAGTAAACACTTTTTTGTATCACACCTGATAATAATAGCATCTGCTAACAATAGACATGTCAAGGACCATGAGGTGCTGATGGGACATGTATTCAAAGTGATTATTGTTTGGAAATTGTGCGTTTTAAGGATAAAACACCCTTAAATTGTGTCATGTATGACTGCAAACAACTGAGATCTGAGATTTTAATTACAACAAAGCTGTACTCTGCTATGGTTTAATAGTAATAGTGATAAGCTGGATTAAATAAAAAATTAAACAGTTTTTAGGTATCCTGCCATACATGGGTCTGCAAAACTATACAGTCAAGATTCCTCATTTCTTGTATATGCGAGGTGGTAATTGCAGAGTCAAGTTTCGCGGCGGGAATGCTGTAAATATACCTCCATCTGTTCCGGTACCTCAGTCGCCTCCTACGACACCATTGTACTCTACCGGCACCACATGGCCAATTGGAATTTAATAAAAAATATTTAATTAGTGTTTTGTTTTGTATAAATTAATTTTTTAATAATAATTTTGGAGTAGAAATCATTCTATCTTCGCGCGGAAGGGTTGCAAAAAAGGAAACGCTGACATATCAAATACTAGTGATAGATACTTGTTTATTTATGAAGCATGTCGTAATGTGTTTGTTGCCGGTCAGCTCGCCTGAATGTTGTTTAGTCGCTCACGGTATCAGGTCACGATCTAACATAAACGGCGAGGAAGAAAAATGGCTTACCTGTCAACAATCACAGTGTAACGAGGCATATTTCATCGCAGTGTTTTTCTCTGTAGCGGAGGTCATACTTTGCTTCCGTGAGAAAGAAGTGCCATACAAATGTGGCATGCAGTATTGGTTAATTCTAACGTCGAAAATGTTGATGTCAATTTATTTTGGTGGGATTTTTGACCTAAGCCGTTAGGTTCCGGCAGAGTAGAATAGTACCTCCACTGTACCAGGTGTCGTAAAAGGTGACTTAGGTACCAGAACCGACCGATGGTATATCCATTCGGGACAATGCAGCTTAAATGCACCCCTGCGAAGATGCGCTTGCCCAACGAGGCAATTATGGGCAAAATTCTAAGAGGCCTGTGTCCAGCAGTGGACCTTCAATGGCTGGTATGATGATGGTTTGCCCTTAATTGGCACGCAGAGGGCGTTTCGGGGTTTTGCAACGGCTATGGCCTTTCTGTTGCATTTCAACTATGCAGTTTCGGATGGATATACTGCCATCTATCGGTTCCGGTACCTCAGTCGATTTACAACGCCTGTATAGAGGGAAAGTCTTGCACCCGAATCAGAGTAACCTAAATGGAACAGAATAGGGCGGGCAGCAAAATTTAACTTTCTAGCGCGCCAATTAAAACCAAAACTATTTTTCTGTGGGAGACCTATACCCAGCAGTGGACACTGGCTGCTAAAATGATAATGATGATAGTAAAGACTCTCTTATTATCCTACTGTATGAAGATGATACCAGGTATCATCTTTATATATTCGAATTCTATATATAGATATTTTGTTCAGATTGAATTTTTTATTGTTTATTTGGTATTAATTTTTAATAAATTTATTGCCTCAAACAGCGTGGAGTGGAAATGAACTAAATATTGTCATTAACTCGTCGGATTTCCTACAGAATAACTAAATTATACTGTCTATGGCCATACATTATTTCACGATTGTGACCTTTAAGAACAGAAGTAATGGCCATGAGATACCTAGATTTCTGTCATTTTTCTGACTGTCATGGTCACTTAGTGACATACTTACCTCTCATTTGGCAAGTCATCATTATCATATCAGACATACAAAATCCACTGTTAGTCATAGGCCTCCACAAGATAGGGGGATTTTTGCCCATAATTGCCGCACTGGGCAGACGTGGTAACAATCGTAGAACACACCTTTGCGACGAGGATGCTGCTGCCCTTCCCCACCCTGTAGTATTTAAGTTGTGGATGGATATAAACGGCTTCGGCAAGTATAAGATAATAAAGTTTGTTAAAAGTCACGAGTGTTTTACCTAACACATGCCATCGATTAAACGAATTTAATTAAGAAGCCAAATGGTGTACAGATTCTACAATATATCCCTTGCCAATCTCGTAGCTTTGACTTCTAACAAATTATAATTTAATACTTCTAACAATATACCTACTAGTTTGTTATGCTAAACATTTCCAACCGCTTCATAATGTTGCCATCAACACCTGTTAAGAACTCAGATAAATATACGATGTTAAACTTCTTCTGCTATGCGCCATTAACTTCCATAAAAAGCAGAAGGCATTACACAAAAGTGCCGCTTTATTTATATTTATTTGTATAATGTTTTGTAAATCGTCCTTGGCTAAGCTTGTGAAATGACGCCCCCGCGACTTAAGAAGGAAAACTATCGCCTGTCCTTTTCCTGTGTGCGAAAGCTTCGTATGTGTGAACGAGACGGCGTGTATGTGTGATGTGTGCGCCATGCTAGCCAGTTCGTCTCCGGCCAGTCTCGAGCGGTTGCGCGAGCGGCGCGGTGCGCGCGACGTCCGGACGCGTTCGATATTTGAAATAACGATTGCGCGGGCGATTCCATCGAACAATTTTCGAATTCGAAGTTTATCGAGTTGACTGTGTTTGTGAGTGATGTGCCCAAATCTTTCAACAAAGTCTGTTTCTCTTTGATTTTTTCGACTTGTAGTTTATGTTTCCTTATTAGTCACTTGTTTTTACTGTTACAACCTTCCTGTTAAAAATGTTAACTAGCTCTGTGTCTAATTACAAGTTGTTTTACAACGTAAGAATTTTGCAGTGTTTTTATAATCATAAGTTATCTGTCCACATTTATTCAGATGATTAAATCGCCACTTCTCAGAACTCGTGTGCTGGTTTGTAATATATAAAATATTTGAAAGCGAAAATACTCTTAAGAAGAACGAGTCACTTTATCTGTCCGTCTGTCCTTATGTTTATGTTAGACGGAAATAGATGACGTTTTAACTGCAGCTATTAGAGAGCTCCACAGAGGCCCACGTTTATTAGGAACAAGTTTATTTTTATGTGCATGTACGAAAAAAGCTATAAACTTGTCGAAAAGAAAGTGAAAAACAACGGAATACGGAAAAGTAGAACGGACGACGGCAGCTGCTGAGGACGTAAAATGTGTAGTTTTATCGTGAAGATTGCTAAACCAAACTAATATATTCATTTATATGTACTAGCATTTACGCTCTTAGTATACGTAATACGTTTATGGAAAATGTTTTCGATAAAAGTTGAAGAAAAAATACCATACGGTATTCAGCATCATTAATTATACCAGCCGTTAGTAGTCCACTGCTGGGCATAGGTCTCTCCAAGAAGAAGGTTTTTTGGTCATACTTGCCGCGCTTGACAAGCGTGTAGGCAATCGCAGAGCGCAGCTTTCGCGACGGGGATGCTGCTGCCCATCCCCACCACATGCATCTGAACTGCTGTGTCTCGGATAGATATACCGCCATCTGTCGTTTCTGTTTCCTTAGTCGCCTCTCACGACACCTGGTACAGAGGGAGGAGGGACACCTGGTACATACTAGAGCGTTGCGAACGTTGTGACTTGAAGCTATTTACATAACCTAGTAATTTTACTCTGCTCCCAACCTTACTAACCGTAATGCGAACACTGCTATTTAGCGGTAGAAATAGGCGAGCGTGAGGTACCAATGTAGACGACTTTTGTATGAGGTCTAAATAAAATGTATTTTTCTTATACAGCAATGAAAAAAAATACACAGTAGAAACTTCTCCACGTGAGTTTTTACAAAAAGTTTTCAACGTACCCAAAAAAAATAACAGATTAACAAAAATGGCGGCCTGATTAACCCTGATTTAATAAAAATTTTATATAAACCATAGGACGTCCACTATTGGGCAAAGGCTCTTTGCCCATAATTAGTATGCTGCACTCGCCTGGTTGCGATCGCAAAACGAAACTTCGTGGTTGTTAAACCTCTTATGACAATTGGTACAGAGTGGGTACTATTGATCTCCACCAGCATCACGAGCTATCAACCTTTCTGTCAAAAGGCTACGGGCTGCCCTTTACCTATAAATTAAGCCGTGAAGTACCGGCAGAATAGAATAGTACTTCCCCCGTACCAGGTGTCGGAAAAGGCGGCTGAGGTACCGTTGACAGGCGGCATTTATTAGATATAAATGCACAGGGCAGGACTGGATACCCTTCCTGGGTATTTCTAGCATGAAGCTACATTCAGCAATTGCCATCATGGTTGCAAATCTCGGCACTTTACTGCAAAATTCCGCCTTTCTTAAGGAGATTTTATGTCTAACAGCTAATATGTAAGTTTTAGGTTTTAATTTATGACTTAGTATCCTATTTATTCTGCATAAGGTTCTTAGAACGGTAAGAGGGAAACATCTCGCTGCATATATTTAGCGTACGTTCGCAATTCGAGCCGCCAGAAGAGTAGAGTAAGACCTTTAAGGAAAACCGGTGGTAATAAAACTCCCTTAACATCTGGGTGGTCCGTAGAGCCGGTGTTCTTATCCGCTATCTTTATTAGAGTTAATGCTAGTTATTACAGTAATTCAATACTACCTTAAGCATTTTTATCAAGCACTAGGTGATTCGCGACATCGTAGAGATAGATGGCTGTATAAATATGTCTGGCCTTCATACGGAACCTTAATATTAATCCCTACTAACATTATAAATGCGAAAGTAACTCTGTCTGTCAGTAACGCTTTCCCGCTTAAACCTCACAACCGATTTTGATAAAATATGGCACAGACAATCTTTAGACCCTGAGAAAGGATATAGGCTATTTTTTTAATTCGAAATAAGGGTTGTAAGGGGTCGAAAAGGGGGATGAAAAGTTGTATGGAACTATCGCTATTTCGATATAAATAAACATGACGTTTAATGTTTATATAAGTTAAGGTAAAGAGGTACGGTACCCATAAAACTATTCCACGCGGACGAAGTCACGGGCACAGCTTGTATCTAAATAAAGGCTTAGGTCTCTTAATGTAGAAGCATCTGTCTCCTCAAAATAGTACCAATCAAACCAAATATTAATATTAACTTAATTGTTAGGGAGCTGCGTAGATTTTTTCTTGGTTAAGTTTAAGTTCCTCAAGAAAGCGACATAGTCCTTACAGACAAAGTCGCGGGTGGTTAAATAGTTTCATAATAAATACCAATATGCTTTAATATACATTTTATAAGAAGCTGTATTTGACATTTTTAATTATTTTCATCGTGTAAATATATTTATATTGCATTATCTATTTTGCTCGTAACCATTTCATCGATGTAATATCGCCATATCTAATAAAACATCTCGACTTAATTCAAACTAAAAAACTACGACTACATAAAAAAATCATAAACGAAGGGAAACATAAAAAAGCTTATGAAAATGAAGCAATGCTTTACCTCGTTTCCGTTCACAGCTGATTTAGATGTCTGCAATAAAGAACAGGACATAATAGTCCTCAAGATAGTACACAATTTGTAGTCAGCCCGCGGTAGGAATCGTCATCGTCTTAAAATATTCAATATTTGCATATCCCATTTCGCCTTCCTCTCTGGCGCCACCATTCATTATTAAGTTGCACAGTTTGAGGCTTACCTACGATTAATGATTCTGTTATTGAAAAATCAATTGTTTTAAATGTAACTTCTATAAAAATTGTATTATTACCAACACCTTTATTGCCTAAGCTAATAAAGTTATTTGTTCGTTGTCACCAGCATTCAAAGGGGTTGCAAATGTTTTTATAGACTTGAATTTTAATGTTAGATGACAATGACCTTATATGATCCCACCAAATTTATCAAGGTTATCAAGGTCATCAATATTATTAGTATAATATATGTTGGTACTGCTATTTTTGAAATGTTATTGTTTTAATTTATTTTATGTTTAACTATTCAAAATATGCCCTATGTAACTTGTTTTTTTACACATCAGATTAACGTTTTTCGATGCATCTTTTTTATTCTTTATTCTATGATATTTAATTCTCTCACATGATCGTATGCCACAATTTCTATTTCTGTATCCACGTTTGAAGGGTTTATGCGCGTATACAAAATTTTTGTGGCGATGTCGTTTTTTTACCAAAATGTATTCACGCACGCACGACACGAGCCGTGTTGTTAAACAAATCGATGCGTGCCACTTTCAGAAAACTGACTCACTCCTCCAGAGTTAAACTTAGATTGTAACTGGTCGGATGACTAGTTTAAATATCATGTTACAAACGTTAGATTTGTCTAGCCGCCTCCTTGTTAGGACCAGTTTTTACTTCCGGTCTACTGTGATCTGTTTCATCCATTCTTACACTGTTTGTGTTTACTTATCAAGTCTGTGACGATTTATCAGTTCTATCCTCTTTCTTTTGACCTAGAAATTCACATTTATATTTGTGATTTCTTCGGATTTTTCTACAAATTGTACAACATTGTTTGTCCTTTTCGATTCATCCTTATACTGTTCTACTTTCAAAATTTTAGGTGCGCGCCATTTTTATATTCCGTGTTTATGATATTCTATGTTTATAATATAAATCTTTAATTTCTTAAAATTTCTACTAAAAGTCACCTGATGCCTATGGTCTATTTTAATGACCAAAATTTTCCATTCTTTAAAAAAATAACTATCATTATATTTAATACAATTTCAATCCCAAGTAAAATTCTTGGATAACAGAAATAAAATCCATCCGTCCACGGATTCCAGTTTTTAATTGAGATATCAACTGAAAGTTCCTGATGATAATTCAATAGATAGTGATGCAGCTCACCTTGACTGTGGAAAGTTTAAATAATGATACGTATTAATTTGCGTGTCTCCATATTTGTTGCCACTGATTAATTAAATATTATACGTCTTAATTGACGGCAGACAGTGAGTCATATTACTGGTATATTATTTATCGTTTAGTCCATCTTTATTACGTTCATTTCCTTCTTACGTACTTGTTTTTATGCTAAATTACTTGCATTACTACTACGTGTATTGTATTAATAATTTACCATTTAATTGTGATGATTTTATGTAATTATGAATATCATCATCATCATCATCATCATCAATATTACCGACATTGGAAGTCCACTGCTAGACATAGGCCTCACCAAGAAAGGAGGAACTTTGCTTATAACGGTTGGGCAACCGTGTTAGCAATCGCAGAGCGCAGCTTTTGCGATGCGGATGCTACTGCCCATCCCTACCCTGTGCATTTTATTATCTTTAGTATCTTTCAAATATTTGAAATTTGATTTGACTGTCAACTCTTTAGGGTATAGAACCCTTATCATTTTCTAAAACAAAAGTTATCTATGCTAATCCATAAAACATCAGATATCTTCTAGTGAAAGTCCTGACATCATCGGTCCAACCGTTTCGGTGATAACCAGGAATAGACACAAATGTCAATATATTTTTTTGTTTTAAACGTCGTATCACTACAAAGTTTAAACCAAGTCGCTTTCTCTGTCCCTATATACTAATAATAAGAATGTATGCTCAGATATTTAAAACTACGGAATTTTGATGTGGTTTTGAAATAGATACAATGATTCGAGATGAAGGTTTATATATATATAATACATGCATAAATATATTAAAGAATCAAACAGATAATTTTAGAAGTTTTAATACGATGTCGAAAATAAACATATTATTTATGTGATTTCATTGCAAATGCCGGCTGAACCCGACTAGATGGATCAAAGAAGTGTACTACAGTATTGTACACCTTCAAAAGGTCTACAAAAAAGTTCGCGTTGGAATATGTATATCTCTTAGGTATCCCTAACCCACAATAACTATTTGTTGTCCTGATTGCACCCGCGCGAAATATTGTTTTATTGTTATAAAAGATTACACATATGTTACCTTGACGATACAAGAACGCATAAAGATTTTCTTTATCTGTATAAAGATTTTTCTATAGAACCTTTTCAGTACGCATAGATGTGTAAATAACTCTTTGTCTTTAGAATCCCAAAAAACCGGTGTTCGCATATTATAGTAAAACACTATCGAATCTTTATAGGACGATTTACGTTATTTTCGTCCATTGTACTAAAACATACACCATATATAGCTGGTAAGCCACTTTGCAATATTAAATACAACAATGTTACGGGTATCACCCATGTCGATAATTGCCTAATTTACATTTTAACTTGCATCCTTATTTATTTTTTATCCCATTCAATTTTCTTTGATGGCACAGCCTCTGTGATTGTATACTGCTATTATTAATGTATATATATATATATAATGTTTGTCCGTCAAATTATCTTGTATCTCTCTGTGATTTTCATCATACCTGACATTGGAAGTCCACTGCTGGACATCGGCCTCTTCAAAAAAGGAGGTTTTTTTGTCCATAATTTCCGCGCTGGGCAAGCCTGTTGGCAACCGCGAAGCGCAGCTTTCGCGACGAGGATGCTGCTGCCCATCCCCACTCTGTCCATTTGAGCTGCACTGTTTCGGATGGATATACCGCCATCTGTCGGTTCTGGCACTTTAGTCGCCTCTTACGACACCTGGTGCAGTGGGAGGTACTATTCTACTCAGCCGGTGCCTCTCTGTGATTTTTGCCTGTTATTATTAGTCACCTGTTTGTTGGAAAGTACTTAATGAACTTTTCGAAAATTTTTGGACAGTTGAAAATAAAAAGTTTTTACGATAACTTTAAAGTAATTACAATATAAGGATATTTTTTATGTTATAAAAGCTGCAAACAAACATACGGGTCCGCTTGATGATAAACTTGACCGCAGTCACTCGTGTCATCACAAAGATATCACTAGTGTGTCACCAATCTTGTCAGCTAATATCAAATTTACCCAGTAATTTCACTGTTTCTGTCACCTTTCAAACCAGAACACAGTAATACGAACACTGCTATTAGGCGGTAGAAATAGGTGAAAGTGTGGAACTAATGTAGTCCTTTGTATCAAGTATACTTCGTGTAAAAGTAGATTTAGTTCGAACTTTATTTCATTTCTTGTAATTGTCATTAGCATTAGCAACATTTTAATGTATAAGACCAAAGAGATATGATCACTAAAGGTTACTTTAAACTGCATATTGTTAAAGTTTGTTTTTTTCACTTAAGCATGTTATATGTGATTCAAGCAATGATTTGTGTATTATTTATTTTAATCAATTGAATGTAATTCTATTGCATATTTTTGGAAAACAATAGCTTTTTACTCTTCATTTCCACATTTACTTTCGAATTCAACGTCTCATCATGAGCGAACGCTCCATTTCCTTAAAAAGTGGTTGTTTTTAGCTTCACATAAAGATTTGAGTGTTCTATGATTTGATGAAACTTTAGTATCCAATAACTACTGCTTGAACTTGATTTAGACATTCTAAAATGAACGTCTATTTGAACTGCTAAATATCAATTGACGTTTTAATATGTTCTAGCTCCAAGGGTGGATGAGGTAGTGAAATTATGGGTATAGTAACGTGTTTGGTCACCAGATTGGCGACGTTCTGTGTCTGGGTGTTGAACATATGTATTTAAGTAGTATATTTGCGATTCCTCACTTGCCTAACGTCCGTAATACAAGTGCTTTAAGCGACTTACAACGGAGTCAGGTCAATGAGATGTGGTGGGAATTTATTTATTATTATTAATCCGAAGCGACGAAAGTGTTCAGTCATTAGAAATTCTCCCGAAACGTGCTCGTGCACGAGCAAATTTGCAAGTCTTTATGTCGACTGTCGAGACGACGCCGGCTTCTAGTCTATATTTATGTACACACCGGACTAAATTGGCGAACCTGCTCGTATGTCAGTCTCATATTTGCATCGCTGCTCATTAAAATCCCATTGTTTATTTGAAGTAATATTTTCTACAGGTTTAATGGTGTATTGGTGACGTATACAAATTTATTTTAAACCTTGACAGATGGCACTAGTGGAGCTATGGCACTTAAGCGAAACCACTCAACATCATACAAATCCTGAATCGCGTTTACAAGATTTTATCTGATATTTGTTATTATTACGTTCTTTGTTGTTTTCTCAAATTAACACAGAAAATTAAGACGACAAGACAGAATTAAAATACTATGTATTTATTCGATATACAAGTAAATGGCATTTTGAAAATTATTTAGGGTATAGGAGCTGTATATTACTATTTTTTTATCATAAGTTAGATGTAAAAAAGATTTCGTATGTTGATAGGAATTAAATTATCAAAGATACAAAAAATCATGCTATTTTCAGATTAAAAAGTCATATTTTATTATGTATTTTATTGGTACCTTACTCTCACCTATTTCTAGAGAAAGAGTGAGAGAGGCAGAGGAAATAATTGGTAATGTGACTTTACATTTTCAAATTACAAGATCAGCAACATGTTAGTTTCATATACTTGTTCGTCAAGCTGATCTAATAAAATATATTTTTTTTGTCATACCTCTGAATTCTGTGTCAATTTAATCATCCATGCGAATGCAATAAACAACCGGACTGGATGCATTCCACCTCGAGTCTTGTCCTCGGAGCTTAATTTAATGAGTGGTCCGGTGCTATTATCATTAGTCAAATATTCCGACAAATTTGTGACGAAAAAAGGACATTATCGAGCCGCAAGTAATTGCAGTTCCCCGATATTAAGGTGAAAGGTCGAATGAACGAGTAAGGACCTTACGTTTGTGACCAGACCAGGCGACTGGTGATGGTGACAGTATACTTGATATGGCAATTTATGGTAACGCACAAATTCTTCTAGGCTTATGAGTACGAATTGCTGGACTACTCTCAAATAAAGAGCGCAAAAGGAAAGAAGGCAGGCAGCTCATTATTGAGTGACCTTGAGACTCCTTTACTCTTTACAGAATTTGTGACTGTAATTTAATAAGTATTATTATAATGGCGCAATTAAAATGTAATTATAATTAATAATACACACATCTCATACATAGACTTGACTCTCAAATAAGTCGCTTAAAGCACTTGTGTTATGGACATCAAACAACAGAGGAAACAAAAAAATTTAATTTATTTAGATCACTAGTGTATTAACATTAGATACAGTGAATAATATCAACGGCAATAAATTCAATTGCAAGTGTCAATTGAATTTATGTGTATGTGTGTAGGTTTACTGGAAAAACAAAAAAAAGGAAAACAATTAATTTGTTATAACTTAATCATTTGAAAAACTATGTTTTAATTATGTTTGAGCTATTTATTGTGATTGATTCCGCTTTTACTTGAAACTATTTACTAACTAGCCAGAAATAAATACAAAATAATGCCCATATGTCCCTTACGCCAATTGAATTTCTGACCGTCATTATGTCACTTGCTACAAGACTGGCCTGACCAGTTGCAAATAACTCTTCCCATAATGTGGCGGAATGCGAACGCGTACTTCTTGAGATTCCAAGAAGGGGAAAATATGCACTTATTTGTTTAATTAAGGTCTATGCAGTTAGTTACCTTAGGCCTCTTTCAAATAGACAAATAGACCTTTTACAAATCTCAACTTTGGTAAGGTTTTACCTTCGGACAAGTGTAAATTCCCACAAAGTCTCACAATATCTAATACTTTGACCTGATTCCTTGATAAGTTGCTTAAAACACTTTTACATATATCTGGCTCCAGAGGAATCACAAATATACTACTTAAATACGCATATTTAACACGCAGACACAGAGCAAGCACATTTGTCCTGGATGGGGAACGAACCCACGAGTCTTGGCGCACAAGACAGGATCACTATCATCTGCGTCGGGCCTGTCATATGTGTGATACTGGACTTCTCAGATGTCAACTCTCCAAATATGTCCCTCTGGAAGCGACATTAATTAAAAAGTAAATTTCTTTTATGTTTCTGTCGTAAATCGAGTGTTGGGGGGGGGGGGGGGGTAACTTTTCATAACACAACACGTTGCCAGGATTTAAAAAAATTAACATGGCCTTCAGCGTTTGGAAAAGCAAGTAGTTAGTAAGGTGTAGGTATGAGTGCACGTCAACCACCACATTTAAGGAACCTCTCATAGTGAAGTAACAGACCATAAGTACTTCGACTAATAGTAGACATTACAGTAACAAGGTACTAAAGTGTATTTAAAGGTAGTCTCCCAACGCGAACGAGGAGGTACCTCATATCATTAAATTAATGATAATGACGCGGTAATTCTGGCGAGTGACTGCGCGGCTTCGGGGCGGGCTTATGTGTGAACTGAGTAGGAAATAGCCTTAACTGAAACTGATGGTGGTCCATTGGTATATCATTTTTAAGTGGTCTTTTAGTGATGAGCATCAATTAAAGGTTAAGGATCACTGACCTACACCAATATTATATGCAGTATTAAAATACTAGTTTAACACCCGCGACTTCGTTCGCCTGACTTTTATCCGGCAAGAACTTAATAACTAAAGTAAAGTCTAGGTTTGAAGTTATATGCCTACATTTTGATAAGTCAAGTTAACACACAGACAGACAGCCACATTTATGTATTGATAATTTTATTATGGATTCGAACCAATCATTGGTCAAGGGTTCTTGTGAGTGAAGTCGTAGGAAAAGGCTATTCTACTAATATTATGCGAAATTTTCTTGAGATGTTTGTTACTACTTTGACCGCCCGATGGCTCATTTGGTGGTGTTCTATCTTGTGCACCAAAGGTCAGGGATTCGATACCCATCCAGGACTAACATTCATTAAAATATTTGCGTTTGTTCTGTGTCTGGGTGGAGTACCGGCGAAGTCGTGGGGTAAAAAGCAGGGTAGATTAGTTCTTCTCGTTATACCAGGTGTTGTAAGAAGCGATTAAGGTACCGGTACCGACAGATGGCGGTGTATCCATCCGAAATGGCACAACTTAAATACCACAGGGTGGGGATGAGCAACAACATCCTCATCACGAAGTTGTGCTCTACGATTGCTACTACGCCTGCCCAGCGCGGCAATTATGGGCTACAATCCCCCTATCTTGGGAAAGTCTAACAGAGGACTTTCTGTGGCTTATATTATGTTGTGTCTGGGTGTTTCATGTGTGTTTAAGTTTTATATTTGTGATTCCTCTGTTGTCTGATAAAAGTAAAAAAGTGCTTTAACGAATTTACTTCGGAGTCGGGCCATGAATTAGATGTTATGTAAATTTATATTTGTTTACATATTTCACTCAAAATTTAACGATTAACATCAGAGTATTTTGCCATACAAATATATATTTAATAATGTTATTTACAAATACATATAACCTCTAATATATGCAAAGAAAGTCGCGGGTCGCGACTAGCTAAGTATATCGGTACTCCTTAGCGCAAACCTGTCATCGGATGACGAAACATCAATTTTATGCCACGATCTTCCCACGTGTAGATAGACCTTAAGCACAATCTCTGAAAGATTATTGGTACTAAATGTCAGACCTTTTAATTACGTGCAAATATATATTGTACATCAATTAACGTTCCCTCCATTAATGTAAATGTCGCAAACCCCTTTTAACGGCTTCTGTTATGTAACTACATAATTAAATCTTACAGCTGTTATGGTGAACCTTTAATTACGCAGTGTTGCGTCTGTAAACAACGGAAATCCTATACGTGTTTGTGATTAATTGACATTACCGACATCAAGCAAACGAGTCCAACTTAAAAGACGATACGTCTTCATCGTTCGTCATCATGGCATCCGCATAATATATAATTATTTAAATTTAATTAAGCAAATGACTCGAAACTTATCTTAATTTTTTTGCCCCGCATGTCAAATATCAAGGACAAGCGAATTTCCTTTTGCGGTTCACTTCCTCGGCAATTAATTATAAGAGAACAACCATGGAAAGTGGAAGTATGTTAAGTGCAATAAATTTAGTGTTGTTAACGTTAATAGATTCAATATTATCGGTTCTGTGTTCTGATTCAATATTATATATAACTACAAAGTTATTTATTTAAATTAAGTACCATATACCATATCAAAATAATAATAATTAATATGGATTCGAGCCACTTATTGGTTAGGCATGGTACCTCTCCCTGTAACCGGTGTTGTAAGAGGCGTCTTACGTACCAGAACCGACAGATGGCGGTATATCCATTCGAAACTGTGCAGCTCAAATGCACAGGGCGGGGATTGGCATCAGAATACCAGTCGCGGAAGCTGCGCTTTGCGATTGCCAACACGATTGCGATTGCGCGGCAATTGTGGGTAAAAAGTATCCTTGGAGAAATCTACGCCCAGCAGTGTCATTGTAAGTTTTGATAAGTGTAAAATATTTTTGGAAAGTTATCCCTTAAAGCGGTACATTTAAGGTGCAAATTTAGAAAGTGACTTAATACGGATGAAACCGTGGGGCACTACTAGTTTTTTTTATACAAGTGGTCGCGCAGGAAATGTTTGTTACAATATGAAATATGTTCGCGTCGCGGTTAATTGTTGCCCCACAATCGGCGATGTTGGTCGGGCCAATTACCCGAATGTAGACCTTCGTTTTGTATTAGGCTAATCTGTTTGAAGGTTGTTAGCTTGTTGTTGACGCTTGATTATTCTTTGATTCAGGTCACAGGGTTATGGTGCTTTGTTACCGGAAAATGAACTATGCGATATCCGAAATGTATCCGGAACAATGACCGGATTTAAGTGTCGACAGATTTTGGTTGGCTGTGGTGTCTAAATTAGGCATTCTATGGCAGAATTTAGTTACTGCAATTTATAAAAATCTTGTGGTCTATCGCGTAACCCTAGAACGATAGCACCAAATTGGATTAAGTTTTTGTTTATGTCTATAATTGTCACAACCAGGTCTGTACAAGATTACAGGGATGAATAATAATAAATGAATTCTCACCACATCACATTCATTGACCTGATTTTAGATAATAAAAGAATAACAAATTTTATACTTTTAATACTGGTGGTGATCGAACCAATGAACCTTGGTGTTCAAGGTAAGATCACTACCATCTGCGCCAGTGGGCCCGTCAAAGAAGTCTCGGGAAGTTGCTGTGAAAAAAATGTATTTCCTATTAAGTTTTTGCGGGAAGATAAGAAATTGGGTAGAGACTGACCTACGCCAATATTATATGCAAGGTTTAAAACTCCAACGGAATCGGAATTCTACAATATATCTAGACGATGTCGGAGCGGGCCTAGTTTGTTAAATTAGTATATCATCATATCAGCCAAAATAAGTCCACTGTTGGACATAGGCCTCCCCAAGATAGGGAGATTTTTGCCCATAATTGCCGCGCTGCGCAGGCGTAGTGGCGAGGATGCTGGTGCCCATTTCCGCCCTTCGCATTTAAGCTACACTGATGCGGATGGATGTTCATCATCTGTCGGCTCTGGTAGCTTAGGTCGCGTCTTACGAAACCTGAAACATAGGGAGGTACTATACTACACCAGTGATACCTCACGACTAAAATAAAATTTGAAAAAGAGACACTGTTTATAAAATTTAAATAACTGCTTTATACTCACACTAGATAGGTAGTGAATGTTCGAAATGGCAGAAGAAGCATGGGAGTAGAATATATGCTGTTGAAATGAGAGCATTTAGAAGAATGTACCACTATATATATTTGCACCTGCACCACTATATATATATATATATATCCTGTTTTGTGTAACGGTTGACTGAGAGATAATAACCATCTGGCTTAAGTCCGCCATTTGTACATTTTGTAACATTTTGTGCAATAAAGTTAAATAAATATATAAAATGTATGGTGTGTGTTTGAGAGAAAGATTAAAGCATACTGTGATAAAATATCAACGTGACAACAATAGAGATAGGAATATTGAGATGGTCTGGACATGTAAAAAGATACATGAAAGTATTAAAGATTGCACAGTAGTGAATGAAAAAAATAGTTGTTATAGGACGACCTTGGCAAACATATCTTAACCAGGTAGGAGGTATTAAAGAAGAGCCAGGTCAGAAGTACTAAGAATAAACGAGCATGCATGAAGGGACTAATGCGAGTAAGGGAAGCGAGAGAGGTATGCCAAGATGTCTCTGCTTACCGCGAAGGGACACATTCATGAAGAAAATAAGTAATTATTTATTTTTTAAATTTACGTGTTTTGCACCGCCTTACCTCTTTTTCTGCATTGCCCGATGGTTGGCCGGTAGATAATGCCACCAGGCATTGAGTCTGCCATGTCTAAATTCTATGTTTGATGAACAAAAAGTAAAATACATATTTGTTAGTTATCAAGTCTTCTAGAAACAAACTCAACTTTTTTTACTGACGTAGCCATGTGGAAAGCGTGAATTCTATCTTCCAAATCCAACATTAACTCTTCCCGTCACGACAGCATCGTTTATGTCCAATTTGTTAAATTGCATCCCGCACGCTCGTGTTAACCTAAATTACAATTGTTTGTACTCCGTGTACAACTGAACTGACATATTCCTTTTAATAGTTATAAATTACTAAAAGTTGTATTAGCTACCGGTAGAGAGTAGTGCTTTCCCTTGTACCTAGTGTCGGAAGAAGCGACTTAGATATGTATCCCCACTTATGTAGTTCAAATGCAGCAGGCAGCGGGTGGGTCATTACTGTCGAAGCTATGGTCTACGATTGCAACCACGCCTGCTCGACGAGGCAATTATGGGGTAATCTTCCCTCTTTTTTGGAGCGTCCATGTCCAACGACCCCTATGATGATGATGAAAGTCTAAATGTATACAGCCGTAAGGTACTGGCAGAGTAGAATAGTACCTCCCACTACGCCAGGTGTCGAAAGATGCGACTGAGGTTCCGGAACCGACAGATGGCGGTATATCCATCCGAAACATAGCAGCAGCATCCTCGTCGCGAAAACAGCGCTCTGCGATTGCCAATAAGCTTGCCCAGCGCGGCAATTATGGGCAAAAACCTCCTTTCTTGAAGAGGCCTATTTTCAACAGAGGGAGGTACTATTTCACTCCGCCGGTACCCCACGCCAAGCTCCGCCAAATATTAATTAATTTAGTATTTAATTTAATTTAATAATTATATGAGCAGCCAAATTGTATCAAAAAGGTCAACACTGACATATTGTAGTGAATGTTCGGTATGGCAAAAGAAGCAGGCAAGTAGTCGAACGATCGTCGTACGATCGTCGTACGGTCGTCGTACGATCGTCGTACGATAGTCGTATGATGTTTACTTACATCCAACTGTTCAATCATATCCAACAGTATGTAAATATTATGACTAGACAATAAATCTGCTTCTCAGATATTTTTAATTGGCTGTTTACGTTTCGTATCAGCGGCTCCCACACAAAATTGCTGGAGAGTACCTACACAAACCATCCAATGTACGTTGAGCTCTCCTTAAAAACGGCATCTAACATAAAATGAACTGTGCTTGGTACTAACACATACACAAAACACTGGTCACCATAATTTAGATAGTCTACATGAAACCAAATTTAACGTATCATTCTCTATTTTGCCTACCATTTTGTTTTATTTAAACACTCTAGTCTCAGTTTATGTACATTTACTTACCCACATGTAGACCTAGAAAGGTCGTCTGCATTGGTGCCTAACTCGCACCGATTTCTACGCCTACCTATTTCTAACAGTGTTCGCATTGATGTGTTCTAGTTTGAAGGATGAGAGGCAGTGAAGTTACTGGGTACGGTGACAATATCTTCAAGTTACAAGGTCAGCAACGCCTTTGTGATATTAGGAGATTCTATCGTCTGCTGTGACACTTGCTATCACGCAGACTGTATGCTTGTTTGTCGACATGGTCTAATAAAAAACACTGCTTACATACTGTAATAAAAGTATATATAATATTAGTTTTTTTGGGTACCATAGATCTTTACCTTAAGTTATATAAACTTTGAATGTCATGTTTATTTATATCATATCAATGGACTGACAAATAAGTTTCAAGTTTCTAGCTCTAAAAATAGTGATACTTCCATACAACTTTTCATCCCCCTTTTCGACCCCTTATAACCCTCATTTCGAATTAAAACATAGCCTATGTCCTTTTTCAGGGTCTAAAAATTGTCTGTGCCAAATTTTATCAATATCGGTTGAGAAGGAAAGCGTAACAGACAGACCGACAGACAGAGTTACTTTCGCATTTATAATATTAGTAGAGTTAATAGGTATATATCAAAACTAGTGATTGCCTTCACTCCTGTAGGAATTTCACACTCAATAACTAAAACATTGACTGACTCCGTGATTAACTAAAACAAATGTACGGACAATAATTTATTTAATGATTTTGATGTTAGCACCATATATACTTTCATTTGTTACTACTACTACTGTTAGATTAAATCAATAACACATAGTTTTACACAGTTATACTTCGCAATTGGAGTAGAAATACAATGCGATGCAAGTTTCGGATTAGAGATAGACAAGTAGTGTTTGAGTGAGAGGCAAGTATTGCCATAGATTATATATAATTTTATATTCACGATGAGTTATAAGGCGCCAAATTTAGAAATATTCTAACAACTACAATTTGGAATTACAAACAAACACTTCAATTTAAATTATGTTTAGATTAAAAAGCGCGTCTAGATACAAGTAACAAGCCTAAATTTCCACGTCATCGCCTCAATTACATCCCGAGAGACATAATTTGATTGCCGCTAGAGGGCGTTGTCTCGCTTAACTAGATTGTTCTGAGCTCACGGCTCGTGTTTGTCGTTTGTACTGAACTTGAAAACTTGTATTCTGCTTCTGGCATGTATACAGTTGTGTACCGCGGTTTCGCTTGCGTTAAATCGAGTGAAAAACTTTCTTTTATTAATGGTCCGCTGCAGTTGTTCCAAGCGTTATGTTGACTGAATGTCGATTGAAAGTCCACTGCTGGACATTTGTCTCTCTACGAAAGGGTTTTGCCCATAATTGCCGCGCTGGGCAAGCGTGTTGGCAATCGCAGACCGCAGTTTTTGTGACGAGGGTGCTGCTGCCCATCCCTGCCCTGTGCATTTCAGCTGTAATGATTCAAATGGATATACCGCCGTCTGTCGGTTCCGGTACCTTAGTCGCCTCTTACGACATCTGGTGCAGTGGGAGGTACTTACGACTAAACTGCAATACAAAGAAAGTATTGACCATTACCTAACTCTTAACAGGTATCTTTGGCTGAAAAGGCCAAAGTTTTTCGTGTGCTCTGCAACTAAACTTAAATATATGCACGTGTCCTCACTAACTTGTACCCGTGTATAATGTTTGTAAGACGAACAGCATGTGGATATTTCAGTAACTACTAATTAAATGAAACACATTTTACAAGTACGTCGTCGGTCCAAACGTAAATAATGCTGGAGTACTCCCTACATTATTTGAGTCAAAGTTTGGCGCTTGGCTGCGCCACCTTGTTACTGTTACGAATTTGAAATAGCCAGTCTCATCTGACATCACAAACTTTGACTCAAAACATAGTTCTATGTGAACTAATCCATTACAATCATTTTTAAATTGTCAACAAAGAAATACTTGTAAGTAATTGTCAATAATTCTATGCTCATAATACTGATGACCCTGGTGACCCCCTAGGCTCATAAGAATGATCTAACCAGTTGATTTAATTTGTTCACTACTATCCTAAACTAGGCCGTACTAATCGAATCTTAAAACGAACTTTATTGCAATTCCCATATATAATATAATTGTCCAAATATAACCCACCTATCGCACTCCTAGGTGAAGGTTGCATGAACTCAAAATAAAACATTTCCCAAACTATTAAAAATATCGCTATTTATTCGCAAATTTAATCAATATGTCGAATACCTTTTGAAAGTTAATAAAAATGAAATATTCACGCAATATTTCATACATTGACCTGACTCCGTGGTAAGTCTCTTAACGCACTTGTGTTACGGACATCAGACAACAGAGGAATCACAAATATAACACTGAAATACATATGTATAACAAACAAACACAGGGCAAACACAAATATTATCACATATTTGTCCTGTGTGGGGATCGAACCCACGGCCCTTGGTGTTTGGAAGTTTTCATCTCATACAAGCCACTGGAAGTCCACTGCTGGACATAGGTCTCCCCAAGATGGAGGAAATTTTGCCCATAATTGCCAGGCTGGGCAAGCGTGTTGGCAATCGCAGAGCGTAGCTTCGCGACGGAGATGCTGCTACCTTTGGGAGGCCAGTGGTGGATTTCCAATATAGCTGATATGATATTGATGTAACATTAAAACGAAAATTACAAATAAAAATATTTAAGTACCGTACATACTTCCATATCCATTTACTAAAAAGCTATTTGGCGTCACAAACAGACATTTTATTTATGTTTAAATATATAAAATACTGAAAAGTTGCATTAAAATCCATCCTGGTTAAAATTTTAAGAACACCTGAGAGACCAACAACACTTGAACTCAACTAAAACAATATGGCTTGTAACATTTTCATTCCATAAGTTTTGAGTTATTTACGACAGGCGTCGGGTTTTATTGTTCTCCGCTGTTTTTATGTTGTCAATAATAAAATATGTTTGTCTTTTTGTCCATCACATAATATTTAAAGATTTTATTGTCCGTGTGACATATATGATATGTATAAGTAATTTAAGTGAAATGATTTAATGCGGGTATCAACGCGTCAAATAACAATGAAAACATATGTTTTTGTACCGTGTCGTGTACGTTAAATAGCGTCATATTTGTAATTGCCTGTTATGCGTGCACACATAATTAAAGCTACTTATTTTAGAATTTCGCGTTGGGCAAGCGTGTTGGCAAAGCCAGAGCGCAGCGTTCGCGAAGGCGGATGCTGCTGCCTATCCCCACCCTGTCTCGGATGGACATACCGCCATCTGTCGGTTCTGGTACTTTAGTCGATACCTGGTACAGAGGAGTACGACTAGTCTGCCGGTACCTAACGGTAAATGTAGGTGTTGGTGTATTTTTATGTCCAGAAAAAATATTTCTATTAAATATATAGATAGAGTTTTAATTAAATTTAATTAAAATTAATATATGAAACTTAAATAAAATAACTTTACTTTATTTGAAGCAAAAAAAATGTTAAGTTTAATTTCACTGGTGTCTATGTTTGTTGGTAGGCTGTATAGAGGCTTCTTAAATAGTTTAATAAAATTATCGACAAAGGTCTATACCAAAAAATATAGATACAATAAAAAATATTAGACCGCACAATTACCAGCACACAAAGCCATCTCTTTTTTCAATTGCAAACTATTATTTTACTTGTCATGTGCTCTCATAGGATTACATATTTTTAAATATGACGGGTCCGATGCCTTAGATCATAGTGATCCTATCGTATGTGCTAAGGGACGTGGGTTCTAGACCCAACCTAGGATATGATGAATATATGTTTGTTCTGTGTCTGGGTGTTAAAATTGTTATTAAGTTTTATATTTGTGATACCTCTGTGGTCTGATGTCCGTAACACAAGAGCTTTACGCAACTTATCTCGTAGTTAAGTCAATGTATGAGGTGTAGTATACATTTATTATGATATATTTATGAATGCTAGCATTCTACCCGTCAGTATGTAAGTTACACGTATACAACAGTCTTATTACCTCTCGTTTTCCACCGTCTCTTCAGTATGTTTCGTTTTCTCCGGCAAATATCACAAGAACGGGTCGCAGGTGTTCGATGACTATCTATTGTGAAAGCCGGCTATTTCTGTGTTCGCCGGACGCTCACCGCTCCGTGTTGTTATTAGGAAATGTTACATTTCACGTTTTAACATGTTTCGGTGAAACAGGCTCATGTACGGCTCGAAGGTAGGTATGACCAATCATCTTTATCATCATCATATCAGCAATTGGAAGTCCACTGTTGGACGTAGCCCCCCCCCCCCCCCCCCCCCCGTGACAGGGAGAATTTTGACCATAATTGCCGCGCTGAGCAAGCGTGTTCACAGCGAGGATACTGCTGGCAATACCCGCCCTGTGCATTTGAGTTACGCTGTTTCGGGTGGATATACCGCCGTCTGGTACCTTAGTTACCGGGTACAAGGGGGGTACTATTCTACTCTGCCGGTACCTCACTGCTTATGAAACATATAACAATCAGGAATGACAACAACTCAGGTAGAAAGAGAAAGGACCATACGGCTTCCATACGGCTCGTGTACTCAATATGGTGGGACTGGAGCTTGAATTAAAATATTTTGGAATTTAAGGACTTCAAGGTCTTGCACTCAGAATATGTGCAAATATGTGACAATGGTAAAGAAAAATAAATTACAAACGTTTTTATAACGGCTTAGTGTTTATTTTGTGTGTTATTAACAAGAGGTCGAAACTATTTTACTTAAATATGGTACCTCTGTTTAATGTAAAACCCATAACTAAGCTATTTTTGATTCGCTAAATATAATAATAATAATAATATTCACTCAACATCTCATCTTAAAACACTTGTGTTACGGACATCATACACCAGAGGAATCACAAATATAAAACTTAAATGTCATACATCCAACACCCAGACACAGGACCAACACAAGATTATATAAAAATTTGTCCTGGGTGGGGATTGAACCCACGATCCTTGACGCATAAAATAGAATCACTGCCATCTGCACCACCGGACCCGCCATCTATTTTCCTCGCTACGCGAAAAGTGTAGTATATATATAGTAAATTTAATATCCTAACAAGATCCGGCGCGTGTTGCGAATAGAGTCGAGAAATGATGGAGTCATTGAACCAGGCAAGCTTGTTTACTCAACTGACGATTAATCTTTTGTCGGGTGAAATCTTTGTAGTTTTATTTAATGTGTATCGCTTATCGCCTGCGGTTTTGTTCGCGGAGACTCTTCGCACGACGAGCCTGATGGCGCAGATGGTATTGATCCCATCTTAAGCCTGACGATCACTCCTGGGTCGTGTTTTTGATCCAGAACCAGGACAAATATTTTTATGATGGTATTTTGTTGTTTGTCCCGTGTCTGGGTGTTTAAAATATGTAATTAAGTATGATATTTGTGATTCCTCTTATTCTGTGATGTCCGTAACACAAGCTTTAAGCGACTTCCTACGGAATTAGGTGTATGAGATGTTATGTGTTCACATAACATTTCATACATTATAGTATATCTATTCTTAATACTATATACTATTTATTATATAGATTGCGTGGTTAAGGATTCCTTGTTATGCCAGGCCTTTGCCATTCTCTACGCGATAAACAAGCATTTTGCAACAATTTTTTTTTATAACTTAATTCACCAATTATCGGATATCAGATATCATACCAATTATCAAAATAAAAAGTGGACTATTGGTTATTAAAGACTACAATACAATCTATATCTGTGCCAAATTTTAAATAGATCTGTTTAACTGTTCTGTCGTGAGTGTGATAAACATCCGGACATCCATGCAAACTTTTATTTTTATGATATTAGTAGGATTCTTTAGGATTTTTAGAAAACTACATTTTTTTTATGTGTTAGAAATTTGGTGAAATTTTTGGCTAAAAGACGGTGCAGTATTATATGTTCTCATATAATATATATTGTGACGACATCGTTGAATGGTGAAAGAGTGAAATCGCGAGATTTCATTTCAATTTCCACGTCTAATATAAATACGTCGACCGCCGACATATTTTACATAAGGTAGACTTCACACAAAGGTCGTCTGCATTCATACCTCACTGTTTGCTGGTTTCATAACATAAAAAAAGGAAAAGATATTTCTTAACCATTAAACTCAACTTTTTATTTAGAAAATCTGCAGAGTTCCCCCGGATAATGTTATTTTTTTGCTATTTTTTTTATCTCAAGAAAATCGACAGACAATCGAAAGCTAGAGAACAAAGCTTTTGTTAAATTTTGAAATTTTAAACTAAATGTGAGCTTCAGATTTTAAAATTGATTGTAAAATGTGTGTAGGTTGATCTGATGCATTGTGTACTCGCATAAACATACAGATAAATCGCCTTCTGGTATCGACTTACCGTGAAAACTTCCTGTAGTTTTTACGAAGGAAAACAAGGTATTTAAAATTATTTAATTATAGATAGGTTCGCGCACAAACATACAATAAGATAACTGATTAGTATTAGATATGAGAAGGAAGTGCGTTTGTCACGGAAGTGACATGTATGGTCAGCGGATGATGACTGTTGAAAGTTAATATTAAATTGAATATGCATAAATACACATACAGACAAATACACCATGATAATATCAGATTAAATAAGACTGAGTTATTCGCCACCGGGATTCGTTTGCCACCCGATCTGAGTCGTTCGCCGTCCGATCTGAGTCGTTCGCCAGATCTGGGTCGATCACAGATTTATTACGTTCGCCACACCTTTTTTATATGACTAAATGGACAAACAACCATCACCGGTTTATACCTGCTCGTATTATCACATGATTGTTACTTGAAGGTAACCGAGTACTTACACTGTCTCTCTCTATCTTCAAGCTGGAACACAGCAATGCGTTCACGGTTGTTTGGCGGTAGAAATAGGTGAGAGTGGGTACCATTGCAGACGACCTATGAATAAGGTCTCTAGAAAAATGTATTTCGCCTCGCTATTGAGTATCAGTGAACGGACAATGTAACGTCCTATTTTCCTCGCAGTTTAGGAAATGTTGACCTAGATACATAATGAATGTAACTATGTATATATTGTGTTTAAACAGACCGTGCGTTTCAATTCAGCTCGGTACGGCAGTGTGAGTGCAACTGGACAATATCATGATCTTTACTATTTGGAACATTTGCTATATATGTATATACTAGCAGCGCCTCGCGGTTTTACCCGCGACCCTTTGGAGAGATGATTTTCGAAAAAATATTTTTACACGTGTTTCATGACTCAATGACGAACCTTTACTTGAAAATCTTCAAAAACAGAGGGTTCGATATTAACTTTGCACCACCGCTTTACACCTTTAGAGGTTTTCAAAAATACTTTCTTAATGCTACGTTGAAACTCCTGTGCAAAAGTTTCAAGTTTGTAAACCTTATAGTTTTTTTTTTTTTTTTTTCTCTGACGAACCTTGTGCTGGACTACTCAGACGTCAATTCCAGCGCCACCGAAAAAAGAGGGCGGGGCCTCTCATAGATGAGAGGACCGATGCCCGTAATAATCCTGCGTGCCCGCAATGGCTCGCGAGATTTGAGCGGGACCGACGGCGAGACCGAGGGCGCCTCTAGGGTCTCGACCTAGGCTCGGTCGCCGTCGTTGGGGTTGAATTTACTATGAATGAATTAAATTAAAACAAAAGAGGACGGACAGATTGAGCCTGACAGCCCTAGGGCTGTCGGTTATCGCTCGTAGGGGCAGGGACTTCACGCGTTCGCCGGCGAACGCGGTGTACTGCTCTGTTATACGAGTGCATGTGGAGTGTCAGTGGTTGAGTTGTGCCAGTGAGAGGGCGAGAAAGGGCTGCGAGTTTCGCGGTTATTTTGTCGGGAGGGTCGTCTAAGACGTGACGCGGTCTACGAGATCGGACGTGACCTTATAGTTTAGGCCTGCGCTGATATATATAATAGCTCTTCCTTTATAGATACGTACGATAGGTACGAGTATTAAAAATGAACGGAAGCTTTAATCAAGCCAGTGTATGTGCAATTGAAATAACGTTTTACCATTGCATCCGTCATAGAAGTTCTATTTTAATACATTTGACTATCACAAATTGGTATATCGCACGGGTATATTGAGGATATAAATGGCCATTGTGGGTTATCACTAAGGGATGGATATATACTACCGTGGACTTTTTTGTAGACCTGTTTTAGTTGTACAGTATTATAGTTCATTATTTTAATTTATTTATGTTGGGCACAGCCAACGTTTGCCATGAAATCACAAAATAATGATCATTTCGATCACTTTAAAAACTCTGAAATGTTCAGTGTTTCTCTTTTATATTAAGGTTTATATTTATATATAAACCTTCCTATTCAAACCGCAACCACATATTTCGTAGCGTATTGTGGACTTAGCCATATTAAAAAAATTAGCTTAGTAAGTAGGTTTATATGAATAGAAACTTTTTGGTTACGTTTTTTTTATCCAGCTGCCCCTTCCAACACTCATAAAGCTGACTGAACAAACATTCTTAGGCACACATTTTCTGTGACACCACAAAAGTGTCGAAACGACGCCTTCGGCTGCGCCGGCGATCGACCGGCCCATTGTTCCGATGTTCTTCCGGCGATTGTTGGTTTCCCGTGAAACGGAACGGTGCCAACTGTTTAGTATGACGGCTTTATCTTTGTCAAGATCTTGCTTCTCCTTTGTTGACTACTACCTAGACTAGACATAGTGTCAGTTTACATTTGCGAATATATCATAATCCCAATTATTATTATAAATGCTAAAGCGAGAATGAATTTGTTACCTACTCGATTATCAAGCCGGAAGCTAGTCATTGACTTAATTGAACGAGTGGCTTACCCAAAATAAAACAGCCATTGGAAGTCCACTGCTGGACATAGGCTTACCTAAGAAAGGGAGAATTTCGTCTATAATGTCCGCGCTGGGCTTTCGCGACGAGGATACTGCTGCCCATCTCCACCCTGCGCATTTGAGCTACACTGTCTCGGATAGATATACCGCCATCTGTCGATTGTAGTACCCTAGTCGTCTCTTAGGACACCTGGTTCAAATGGAGGTACTATTCTAATCTGCCGGTACCTCATGGCACATATGAGCAGTCACCAAATCCAAAAAGTAATATGTATATGTACTATATAACCCATCAGACGTAAAACTATATGTACTTATATTTACCAAAAAACAAAATTGAAACTAGAAATTGAGATTTAAACATCCTATCTCTCAAGTTCTAGATCTTGATCTGGATCAAGTTAATCTTGTGCGTATTAAACTGTGTTAAAGAAATCTAGACCTAAACCTGACGGGAGTCGATCCTAAACCTGCAAAGAGAAATGTAAACCAACGAGGGATAAAATATATAGTTGTCACAAATGGTTAGTTTCCACGTTAAGAAAGTCTGCAATGACTGATTAAGTCAAGTAAGTTTGATTCGATTTCCTCCGGTGAACTCCGCTGAGTCAGGTCAGGTTAGGGTTGCCAACGTTTTTTGATAAAAAAAACATATAAACTGGTTTGGGTAGAGAAAAAAAGTACTAGGAAGAAAAAACAGTATATTTCTAATGTCATGATTTTATTGCTTTAAAAACGTATCTTTGTTTTAAAAGCAATAAAATCGCATCACTTTTAGTTTTCTTGGTATCTTTTATTGTTGCAAAGCTTGTCTGACGATTAGCATTTAAATTAAAATAAATAAACAAACTGTTCTGTCACATTCACAAGACATACTGACATCTAACATTTCGTTCTGTTATATATCGTTTCCATTATCCGATTTTGATTTACGGGTCACAGTAAAGGTTGAAAATAAAGTATTGTTATACTTTATTTATATGTAAAAGTATAAAGTATAGTTACTAAACTAAAACAGGATACGTTATTATAAAGTACTAGCTGTGCCCGCGACTTCATCCGCGTTCAGTAGTTTCTTTAGGCAACATACCTTTTTACTTTAACTTAAATAAACTTTGAATGTTATGTTCAGTAGGCGTGATTGGGTAACAGACAGACAGACAAAGCTACTTTCGGATTTATAATATTAGTAAAGATGGTTGGCAACCCTAGGTCAGGTATAAGCTATAGCTAGATTACTTCCTGTGACTCACCTAGGCCTCCGCCCCCTACTTGGTTATGCTCCTCGTTTTTTTGTCTCTTGCGAAGTGACCGCGCGATGTTCAAGTTTTGAATTGCCTAACAAAATAACTAACTTTTCTTGTTGCTCCTAAATTGTCCTACAGTTGTTTCGTTAAAAGTTAATTTGAGTGTAGCATTTTATTAAGTGTTTTATGACGGAGGGGAAGTGAAATCAAGTGTTTTAAAGACGCGTACAAGGCAGATTTCAGAAGTTTATTCATTTGCTAGGGATAACGCATATAGGCTGACAAAAAGCTTTCATAAGTAAATACATGTGTTAGGTTTTACTAAAAATTAGAAAAATGTTAACTACAAACCTTTTTGAAGGTTTTCTCTAGTGAAAACACTATATATTTTGTGTTTTATTACATCGAAATCGTTTTCACTACATTCAACTACATACAGAGTCTATTAATTGATGGAAAATAAATCTATTATTTTAAAAGTCTGGTGCAATTGTTACCTTGTCCGGCCCCAGCCCTGTTGCGATGTATTGTGCGTTACAACAATTATAATAATAGACAAGTCGGAACAAGACTACCGTCTCTAGACTTGGTTGGGCACGATTATTATCTTATACATAAAATTCTCGTGTTGTGTTAGTTACCATACTAATCTGAAACTGCTTGACCGATTCTTGTGAAATTTTATACGCATATTTTGTCTAAGAATCGGCTACTATCTAACTTGTGCCTGAACGTAGTCGGGGCGCACCGCTAGTATCGCTATAAATCTGAATTATTAATACCACTCGTGAATAATAAAATACCTAGAGTATTCCAAAATGTCATCAGACGACAAAACCCAAACACTGCATTTACCTGATTGACTCATCCTCGTGTCATTTTACCACAATTATTTCCCTATCTCTTAAAGACGGTCCGCACATAAGGTTAAAGAAACGCACTTTCCTCGTCAATTCCGATAAAACTATCCGACAGTATATGCCATTAGATAATAAATACCATTAAGTCCGCCATATGTACATCGATTTATATTTCTGTATCTGTTTATTTTTTTTATCATCATCATCATCATATCAGCCGTTGGAAATCCAGTGCTGGACATAGGCCACCCCAAAAGGGGGGGAATGTTGCCCATAGTTGCTGCGCTGGGCAAGCGCTCGTAACGGAGATGAGCAACGACTGTTTTGGGATGGATATACTGCCATCTGCCGGTTCGCTTCTTACAACATCTGATACGGGGGGAGGTACTACTCTACTCTGCCCTCACAGACAATTTATTTTTTTTTACTTATTGTTAAATAAATTTAAAAGAAAAGTTTATAGTATAATATTTAATAAATTCGAATCTTTTTTCCGGTTTACTAGAACGTTCCACTAGTGCTCAAATTTCATTGTTTCGGTTAAGGAAGATATTGTGAAATTACTGGATAATGTGACAATATATCCATTGGATACACGGTTGGTGCCGCACTAGTTATATTCATTCTTAAACGTAAACCTTGACGTTTAAATCTTCTTTGTCGATACTAATTAGCTAATGTATTTCCCGATACAACGAACAAGCAACCTGATTTCTAATGAGACTATATCGCCTCCAGCTCACGTATGGCTGAGTCATTGTCGTTATCGCACCTGAAGACAGCTTTCCAGATTAATCAAAAGGATGGGGAAATACATTGCACTTTTCTATCCAGCTCAGTTCGACGTACGTCTTCGGATGTGACGCACGCTTGTGACAGCGGTAACGCGGGATGTCTTTCGTGTGAAAACAAGTGACTAACGGTTCTTTTCTTACCATTTTTGTGCAGCATCGGTAAAGTCGAGTGGGTCTAAGTGTAGTGTATAGTGGATACATTAAGTGATTGAAAATGGTAATGGAGCCGGTCCAGAGTACCGGTCGTTTCTGGCCCTTATCACCTCGACTGTGGCGACGGAGCAACGAGTACTCCAAAGTGGTGTTTGAGCCTCGCAGACCTCCACTGTCTCCTGTTGAAATCCGAAGGCACGAAAGGGATATGACGCCAGACCTGCTCAGACGAACGGTGATCAGGGAGAGATTGGACCACTTGAATCTGGAGGACTGTTACATGGACTACGAGAAGTCTCACAGATGGAGCGTGGACTCGAAGAAGCCGCCATTAAAAGAGGTTAAAAAGACCGAGGAGGTTGTCAAGTTGCGAGTGAAAAAGCAAAGGCAGCCGAGGCCAAACAGCCTTCAGTTGTTGTTGTGTCCCTCGAATTCGGGACATTACAGCAGCAACACTTGGCGCTACACCAGGGTGCGGTCGAAAAGGTCTGTGTAAGTTGTGATTTAACATTTTAACTTTTTATTTGCAATATTTTAACAACTTTAACACAAAAAATGTACTGATTTTATTCACATATAGTGGCCCACCCCAACCTCGTCCGGGTTTCTACTTTATTACTATATATATACTATTTCTACTTTACCATGCAAAGTAGAAATTTCTTAGTTTTATAACCTATACAACAATAAGTATGATAAAAATATTAATTTTTTTTTTATTTGGAAAGCCAGTTTGACAAACAAGCATATAGTCTGATTACAAAAATCTGAACAAATATATATCTATACAAATATTAGTAACACAATGTTTTCCATACAAAGTTCCCGATCCAGTTGATCTTTAAAGCCCTAGCTATTAAAAATAGGAGAGAAGGCAGTTGTTCTAGTGTTATGCGTGTATAACGACAGTTACTTCAATACCGCGTATGTAGCATTTGTGAATAAGGATTAAATTTCAGTGAATTTATTTGTATTTCGAACGTTATTTACAAAAGCTACTTACGCGGTTTTGAAATATCACTGACGACATATGTTATGAAATTACATTTAATTATTTCGAAATTAGGAAGCATTTAATAGAAGTCGATAGGATGCATATCTAACATCGCGACATTAGAATGGCGGATGGACGTTTAGATTGATTTTGTATTTTTAAAATTATAAAATAAGGGATATAAATAATTAAAGAGGAGATTTAAGTAGACTTTAAATAGCGTTCCTTTGTATTTTAGGTGAGACAAAAATGTAATGTAAATGAAATTTCTTGTAATATTTTAATAAGCGTGGTAAATAAAATATTACTTTGTATTTTCAAAGAAATTATTTGTGGTTTATTTTGAAAAATACATCAACAATATTCCTTATGTATATAGATGTGGCTTAAAGACAGGGATAAGAAAGATTAGATTTTTTATTTGTATTTTTGTTTGTTACGATTTAACTTAAAAACTCAGGGTCTAATTTGAAAAATCTTTCATTAATAGAAAGCTATATTATCATTAATACTACCGAAATACTATCGAATTCGCTATTGTAAAATCCCGTCAAACCGGAAATCAACGACTTAAGTTCAGTAGGTAATCACTGATAATTCTAGACTATATTTTTGGTCAGTCACTTTCATCAGCTTTCTATATTTTATCATATAAAGTTCACAGTTGGACGTAGGCCTCCCCAGGATAGAGCGATTTATGCCCATAATTGCTGCGTTGGGCAGGCGTGGTGGCAATCGCAAAGCGCAACTTCGCGACACGAATGCTGCTGCCCATCCCCACCCTTTAGTATTTATGCTACACTGTTTTAGATGAATATACCACCATCTGTAATATTCTTTATTTCTTCGCCGCCGATGCCCCACTATATTTATCACTTGTTATTATAAGATACAAGTGTAAAGAAAAGGTCATCACCCTCGATCCAATTGACTGTCAGATTAATTGACTGAATTTCTGATGCATCTCGTAATCTCGTCTGCAACACAACGGTTGTGAAATTACAGCGGGCATCCCACGAGAACATAATTGGTGGGTTTTACACTTTCCTCTCATAAATGTTTCATGTTACCACACATTCGTATGTGTACAGATGGTCCAATGACGCAGCATGAACAGGTAGATCTGACGTGCGTCGGAAGTCGATGAATCGAGGAGGGATCGATCGTCTTTCTTATCTTACAAACTAATAGACACGTAATAGGCATATTGTTTTCCTTGTGTGACACCTCCATTCATGATTGCGTTGGATAACTCAATGGGTCAGTTGTTTGAAAATATATATTCACTAGCCGTACCCGCGACTTCGTCTGCATGGAATAGTTTTCTAATAGAATGTTAATAGAATGGTACCCACCATACCTCATTACCTTAACTTTGAATGTGATGTTTATTTATATCAAATCAATGACCTGAAAAATAAGTTTAAAGTTTCTTGCTCTAAAAATAGCGATACTTCCATACAAGTTCTCATCCTCCTTTACGACGCCTCACAACCCTTATTTGGAATTTAAAAAATAACCCATGTCCTTTCTCAGGGTCTAAAGATTGTCTGTGCCAAATTACTTCAAAATCGGTTGAAAGCGGGAAAGCGTGACAAAATGTAAAAGGTGGTTTAAGATGCTTCTAAATTAAATAAATAATATATAACATATATACACCAATAAAAACATTGTTATTAACTATACATAAATAAGATATAGATGTTATATATAAATAATAATAATATATATAACAAAATATACTACAACAAGTAATGCTCCTTCCCCATTTTATTGGATGCACACATCGGACTGCATTTTACAAACTAACATATAATTAATTGGTAAACAGTTTTTGCTGAATTTTTAAATATTAATTGCTATAAACTTAGACATCACCGATTACTTTGAATACTGGAAACAAAATAATTTTTAACTTATTATCATTTTCCACGAGTTCTCATATAAATGAGTAACGCAGACGCGTAGTATAATAGACTCAGTTTAAAATTAAATCCACCTAACAAATATTTATATTCAGTGTTGCCCAGTATCTGCTTTTATTTTCCACCTGTTCCGTTTACAACTGGGCCATCTTCGCACATCCAATTTGTGAGGTTATGCAAGCAAGTGGGTGTAAAGTGGGTGGTCACCCTCTTATCGGAGGCACGGGCGTCGGCCCTTAATGTGTCGAAACGCCAAGCACTGTGCGGAAACCATAATGCTTATACGAAGGGTTATCGTCTCTGAAGGCGAGCACAATATGAGTGGTTGCGAAATTTTATTGATACGATATTGCGAAATAAAAACAACATAATAATATGCGGAGTGTAGACGGTATGTCGTAGGCTGTAATCGTTTAATGTGTGGAAGGGGGGGGGGGGGGGGGTAAGTGGGGTGACCCTTTTTTTAGTTTATTTCATGTATCGACAAACAAGCATACAGTGTACGTGTTAGTAAGCATCTATACACGCTCGTAATATTCCAAGGATATCACCAGCGCGTTGCCAACCTTGTGAAGATTTTATGTCACATTACCCAGTAATTTCACTGCCTCTCTCGTAACTTCTAACCGAACCACAGTGATGCAAAAGCAAACTATTTGGTGGTAGAAAATATGTGAGAGTGATTTACTAATATGACATTTATATTTGTATATATAAATAAATATAATATAAGTTAAAGTAAAAACGTATGCCCAAAGAAACTACTCGACGACGATCTCCACTCTCGCGACTTCGTCGTGGGCACAGCTAGTTATTTATGTATATTCTTATTAAAAATGCGAGTATGCCTGCCTGTTTCTAACGCTGTTTATCCGTGAATTTTGCTGAAATTTATCATATCTATAGCTTTAATTTCAGAGAAGGAAATAGGATCATTTTGGTCCCGGAAAATATGTTGCGATGATATAATCCGACGGCGCATTCGGTATACATATCTTATGCGCCAAGGATTGAACTCACGGTCGATTCCTACACTGGACAAACATTTCTGTTATGAAAATTTTTGTTTGTTCTGCGTCTGGTCATATATGACATGCATTTAAGGATTGTATTCGTATTAGGGGTTCAACAATAATAGCATACAACCGGTCCTATTAGAGATTACGTGGGCAGGCCTATGTCCAGCAGTGGACGTCTTATGGCTGATGTGATAATGATGATGATAATTACAAGTGATTCTTCTAAGTCCAATGTCCGTAACACAAGTGCATTACGCGACTTATCTCAGAGTCAGATCAATGTATGAGATGTTGTGTGAATTTATTATTATTGTTATTATAGAAGCGCAGGCGGAGTTGCGGGCTTAAAGCTAGTGTCATTCTACATGCGTGCACATTACTTAATCTCACCTGTCAGATAATTTATTTCCCACGTGTATTTTGTTGTGGTTAGTAATGACATACATAGTTATTTTAAACACACGTAGGCGTTGACCGAAGGTTTGTATCCGACTTTTTTGGGCCAACAAGATTGATAAGCAAGTATCGACCTGTCAATGCGTTGACAACTAATTATTAATTAGGTTTAATTAATATTTAATTAGACATTGTTGCGTTATAAGTTTGTTTTGATAAAAAGACGAAAAACGATCGTGTTTTGTTTTAATAAGGCCTTTTCCTGTGGGATTCAGTCTAGTTTATTAATTTATTTTCAACAAGCTTTGATACGCAGAAGTCATTTATTTTATGCTGATAATACTGCTTTGAATTTTCTTCCATGGCAACACTTAACGACTCGACAGAGGCCGTCTGCATTTTTGTTTATTTACTTAGTATAGGTACATTTACAGATTACTTTCATATATATTAATATTCATAATTAAATATAATAGATGAAATATATAACTAGACGGTAAACTAGAATATGTGTACACATATTTATTTTTATATTTTGTTTTAAAAATAAGTAAAGTTTGTTTTTATAAAACAAGTTGTAAATAATGATTTACAATAAAAAAAATAAATAAAAAATTGTATGATGAATTATTTTTACGCTCTTTGGCTAATTATAAATTTAATTATAAATGACACCTATTCTATGTAAAGGAAGATGATGACTCTGCCGCTAGAATGTTCGAAATTTCACTCTTAAAAGAAATCTTTTATTAAAAACATTGTGTTGGTACATTGATACCTAATTCTCACCTATTTATACCAAATTGCAGTGTTCGCATTCCGTCGCATAGACCCTGTGCTTGTTTGTGGACATAGACTTATCAGAAAACATAACATACACTCTCTAATATCTCTGTCTGTCTGTCTGATACGCTTTCCTGCTTAAACCTCTCAACCGATTTTGATGAAATTTGGCACAGACAATCTTGAGAACCTGAGAATGACATGGCTATTTTTTAATTCCAAATAAGTATTGCAAATAAGGGATCGAAAGAGAGGAATAAAAAGGTGTATGGAAGTATCGCTATTTTTAGAGCTAGAAACTTGAAACTTATTTTTCAGGCCATTGATTCGATACAAATAAACATGACATTCAAAGTTTATATAAGTTAAGGTAAAGAGGTATAAGTACCCAAAAAAATTTTCCATGCGGACGAAGTCGCGGGCACAGCTAGTTTATTATAATACCATCACTAAATTTAAGACAATCTAATTTTACTAAACTTTTTTCATATGTAAGGATTTTTTAGTAATCCGAAATAAATATTGTTATTATTAAAACTGATCGAACAGAAGACTACAGTATTCATTATATCTAAATATATGTGTTTATTTTGTAAAAAAATAATTTGTATTTTTATTTGTGTATTGACTGGTATGTAATTTTATTGTTATATGTACATATAAAGTTTTAGTATTTAATTTAATTTATTTTTATAAAACAATAGTGTAGTATTGACCTATCACATTTTCTTTCAATATTGAATTGCCAATTGAATCGTAATTTATGTTTTATTTTTCTTCATGTAATTTTCTGTGTACTATAAAGAGATTATTATTATTATTTGCAATAAACTCCAAATACTTAACCAAGTTCGATAAAGACCAGTAATATGGTAATGACAATCAATAGGACATAATAACTTAGTCGGCTACGTGTCGGCATCATAACGGCGCTCATTAATATTCGTGCCTCGGACATGGGATGGGCATCGAATTCCACGACCGGAACTGCCAGGCTCGTTTAAAGCCTACATAATATTTAAAGTATTGTAGAATAAGGAGGTTAACTAGCAACGCCCCGCAGTTTCTCCCGTTTATCCATACTAATACGAGTATTATAAAGAGGAAAGGTTTTATTGTGTTTTGTTTGTCTCGAATAGGCTCCTAAACTGCTGTACTGATTTGTTAAATTCTTTAACGTTGGAAAGCTACACTACCCTTGAGTGACATAGGCTATATTAGGTTTTCGAAACAAATAGGGGTCCATACCAAAACTCCGAAATACAAAAAAAAAACATAAAAAGAAAATACAAAACAAGGAAAAAAGTACAATTTTTATTTATATTATCTAAGTATTTAATTTCCTATTTTTTTTAATTCGATTCGAAACATTGTGAATATGTGTGTATAAGTCATGATTAGTGTTGGCGGGCAGCTAGTAATAAATGTAATAAATCTTGTAATATTTTCTTATAACAAAAGCCATCTAGATAGATTGGTAGATGCCAATGAAAGTTCAATCAATTATATAGATCCAAAAAAAATTTCAGCAATTACGAGAAATACGTTACGAAGAAATACGTTCTGGTTTGTAGGGCGAGCGAGGCTGTGACGTTACTGGGTAAGTGTGACAAAATATCTTCAAGTCACAAAGATAGCCACGCGCTAGTGTTATCCTTACGATATTGCGAGTGTCTATAGGCTGCGGTGACACTTACTATCACGCGAACTGTATGCCTGTTTATTGACTGTCTTAATAAAAAAATCTGTATATACACTACGTCATGAAGGATATTTAATACTTATATTATAGATGCGAAAGTAACTCGTATCTGTCTGTCTGTCTGTTACGCTTTCCCGTTTAACCCTCTCAACCGATTTTGATGAAATTTGACACAGACAATCTTTAGACTCTGAGAACAAACATAGGCTATTTTTTTATTCGATGTAAGGGTTGTAAAAGGTCAAAAAGGGGGATCAAAAGTTGTATAGAAGTATCGCTATTATTAGAGCTAGAAACTTGAAACTTATTTTTCAGGCCATTGATTCGATATAAGTTAAGGTAAAGAGGTATGGTACCCAAAAAATATCTATTCCACGCGGACGAAGTCGTGGGCACAGCTAGTATTTAATATGTAAATTAAGTCGTCTTTCAGTCATAAACTCGCCATAAGAGCGTTATTAGAAGAACTATAAATAATTCTCAGGCCGGCCAGTCACTGACACCGAATTCAATGAACGGTGCATTCCTTGGGCGCCATTACGTCATTTGTATTTTGATAATAGACTCTATTCAGATTGGCCGCTGTGATCCTTGATTGAGTCATCGTTTTAAGAATCTGCACGAATGTTGTTAATCTATAGTGATTTACCTTTTTTAGTTATCTGAAGTGGGTTTACGAAGAATTTTATGGTTCATTCGGTGATATAGTCTTTCGTAGCAAAAGCTTTGGATAGTTTGCTATACAATTTAAATGCTTGCATAGTTTTCAAATTATAAAAAAAATTTGCTGCTGCACATTCTATATCTAAATATATATGTGTATATATATATATATTTAGATATAGAATGTGAATATAGAATTGTCAATATCAATATATATAAATATATATGTATATATATTTATATTGACAATCGCAGTGCGTAGCTTTCGCAACGGCGATTCTGCTGCCGATCCCTGTCCTGCGCATTTCAAGCTTCACTGTTTTGGATGGATATACCGCTATCTGCCAGTTCTGGTACCTTAGTCGCCTCTTACACCTGGCGCAGAGGTCCTGACCTACTCTGCCGGTACCTCACGTTTTCGCGGTTCTTATATATACCTAAAGATATTATTATTATGCTAGCTTTCCCCGCGATTTCGTCCGCGTGGAATTGTTTTTTTGGGTACCATACCTCTTTACCTTGACTTATATAAACTTTGAATGTCATGTTTATTTATATCGAATCAACGGCCTGAAAAATAAGTTTCAATTTTCTAGCTCTAAAAATAGCGATACTTACATACAATTTTTTATCCCCATTTTGACCCCTTACAATCCTTATTTCGAATTAAAAAATAGCCTATGTCCTTTCTCAGGGTGTTAAGATTGTCTGTGCCAAGTTTTATCAAAATAGGTTGAGAGGTTTAAGCGCGAAAGCGTAACAGACAGACAGACAGACAGAGTTACTTTCGCATTTATAATATTAGTAGGGATAAAGTTTCCGTATGTCATTGTTAGTGTAATATAATTTTTTTATGAGAATAAAGATCTTTAGACCAGGGGTACCAGAAGATACTATTTATTATAGATTTTTTTAATTATCATATCAGCCATTGTAGGTTCGCTGCTGGAAATAGGCTTTTCCAAAAAACAGAGGGATTTTGATTTTGCCCATAATTGCCGCGGTGGGCAAGCGTGTTGGCAATCGCAGCGCGTAGTGTTTTTAGCATATCATATTCCATATGGAGTCATGCGTACTTTATAATTGTAAAATAAGCCGATGCCATACAATAGCCACACCTATAAACAATCAAACGTTGAACTTGAAAGTGTGTCAAGCGATAATTTATTTTAATAAATTCATAATGGATTCAATCTATTATCAAGGACGTCAGTGCCCTGTTTTGTTGTTCCATAAATGCGAAATAAATCTTGATTGTTGCATGTTATTTGTAACGTAGTAAATTGTTTTATGTTCCGCTAGTATTCCGCCCGCGACTTCGTCCGCAAGAACTATTCTCCATCCCTGAGGAACACTTTCCCTATCCCTACTATCCCTACTAATATTATAAATGCAAAAGTAACTCTGCCTGTCTATTACGCTTTCCCGTTTAAACCTCTCAAACGATTTGGCATAGACAATATTTAGACCTTGAGAAAGGACACAGGCTATTTTTTAATTCGAAATAAGGGTTGTAAGGGGTCGACAGGGGCGATGAAAAGTTGTTCGGAAGTATCGCTATTTTTAGAGCTGGAAACTTGAAACTTATTTTTCAGGCCATTGATTCGATATAAATAAACATGACATTTTAATATGACAAAGTTTATATAAGTTGAGGTAAAGAGGTACCCAAAAAAACTATTCCACGCGGATGATGTCGCGGACACAGCTAGTTGTCTATAATCTAAAGTCTATGTTGGTCCCTGACATATTAACTGTGCAAAAAGTCGTGCCTATTCCATAGAGAAAAACTAAAAGGCCGAGTATCCCACGGCCCATCTGTTTTAAATCCCCTATTGGTAAATTGGGGATGCCAATTTTTTAGGAAGCCTTTTGCCAATGATTTTGTATGTATTTACATGTGTGTGGATCCACTATGTGTGTACATATCCACCTTGAAAATTGCAAAATTGTTCCGAATAAATATGTTTTTCTGTGTTCTGTTTTTTTTAACGATGTCAAAATACATTGCGCGGATGCATGACAGTTTATATTTTATTTATGTTAACATTTGAATCATGTAGTCTAGATTCCTCCGGCATATGAATTAACTAAAAGCGTAATACTTGTGCAAAATTCCACATTGAAGAATTCTAAACAGCCAAAAAAACAGTGTGGCGAGACACATAGCTAAATATAACTGGAACGCATATCGGGGGTGTAACTCAGTGGTAGAGTGTCTGCTTCGCATGCTGAAAGTCCTGGGTTCAAATCCCAGCTCCTCCAAAAATTTTTTTGCTTATCTGTACGTTATCTATATTTTTTGTTATTAAATTAAATACAGTTAGTATTATATGTAATATTTTTTTTTCATAAGATTTCATATTTGTCTCATTCATTCATAAGATGTCATGTTTGTATTGTATAGGTTGCATGTTATATAAAATTAGATGTTAATAGTAGAGATTTGTTACCATGGTAATCAAAAAAAAGAAATATTAAAAAAAACATTCATATTTCTATAGATCATTTTATATAGTTTTTTTTAGATTTTTAATCTAAAAAAATCTAAAGCTCTAACTGTAATTTACGATTGATTGAGCCTACTCTTTAAAAAAATTGTGTTACTTTGTTTGTCGGTAATATAATTCTAAAACACTGAAACGATTTTAATATTTTTTTGCGTGCTGTGTATAGTTTGATCCAAACTGAGAGATAGTATAGTTTATTCTTCGATTTATAGTTGCAATATTTTTTTCATGATTAACTAGCAAAGCAAGTTAGTAAGTTGAAGTGACAATAGGCAGAGTACGCTGAACCGATGTTCGATAGAGTCGTTAGATCTGGAATGGAGACCACGCACCTACCGATAAGCGCAGCGTAGGGCGTCCACCCGCAAGGTGGACAGACGATCTGACTAATCTCAAACCGCAGGATCACGCTGGACACAGGCCGCATACAACCGCTTCCGTTGAATATTAAGCAATCCCCGAACAAATATATCCGGAAACGCTTTCTCCGTTCTTTATTTACTGATGCTGCTTCTCTAACTTTATAACCCTATTCGTAAAAGGTACGTTATTTTATATTTTTTTTTATGTCATATGTATTTATTGTGTTTATTTATACAAATATGTATGTAACGTTTATCTATTTTGTATATACGAGTATATATATATTTTGTCTGCACCACTGTATATATATTTTTCTATTTTGTGTTATGGTTGACTGGGAGATAATGCCAGCTGGCATTGAGTCCGCCATTTGTACATTTTGTAATATTTTGTGCAATAAGTGAAATAAAAAAACCGGTCCTATTGGAGATTCCTTACTTAGGCCTATGTCCATGACGTATGATGACGGTTATGATGATGATAATGAAACAAATATAGTAGTATTTATAGTATAGTCAGTGTGATTCGATATCCCGTCCAATAATATTGCTGAGTCATTGTCCCTTTCTGTAACAATATTGCAGTACATTTTACAGGTTTCCCAACCTTTCTATGTCATCGATTGTAATCTCGATGTGTCATTGTATGATACAACGGTGTTAGCGATAGGTTGCTGTCAATAAACCCTGAAGGATATTACACTCTGTCACTCATACGGTGCTTCATAATAATACTTTACCTTATAAAAAATGTGTTTGTTACAAGCAGCGCCCCGCGGTTTCACTCGCGTCAAGTAACTGTAGAACGATCATACTACTTTGCAACCCCTTCTTACCTTCTTATGGGATGATTTTCGAAAAATTATTTTACCCGACTTTCGATGAAAACCTCTTGATATGAATAATTTGAAAAACAGCATTTTAACACTAACTTTTCACCCTCGTTAGGCACCCCCTAAAGGATTTAGGGGGTGCCTGTTAATATATTAAAGAAGAATATATTTTAAATAATTAATATATTACAGTAATTTGTTGGCCAATAAATATAAGTGACTCATAATCCAATATGGCGAACAGTACCAAGGCATTGTCGACCTTTACGTGTTGTTGTAGCCAAGGTATATCATAACCCATATAGGCTATATTTGGTACCTAACTGTCTACAAACAGGGCTGTCGACTATTGTCGGGCCCGATAGTAATGATACTATCTTTTGCGACGAGGGTCGTGGGTTCGAAGCTCACCCAGGGCAACCATTTCTGTTTATGATATTTCTATTTGTTCTATAAGTGATAAATGTGCTTTAAGTTTGATATGATTCTTCTGTTTGACATAACAAAAGTGATTTAAACGACTTATCTCTGAGTCAGATCAATGTATGAGATTTCTTGTGATTTCTTTTTCTATTTAAAGAATTCGACACATAACTTTAGGGACACTGGAGTCGTATCATTTGACTAAGAAATATAACTATTTGCAATTTCGGGACGTTCGGTAAGTAAGCGATATATCGTCTTTAGTTTTTCACCAATAGTCTGGTTGATTCCAAGTTACAGGGGGCTACAGATTACCCTACACAAATCTGTCGAAACCTATGAATTGATATTTGACTCTCTTTTTCAGAAATTGTTCATATAAATTTCATCATCATCACATCAATTTAAAAGTCCACTGTTGGACATAAGTCTCTTCAAGAAAAGGGGATTTTGGAGAGTGGAGTCTCTGAGCGTAGCTTTGTCACGCGACGGGGTTGCTGCTGCTCAACACCACCCTGTTGTATTTCAGTTGCGCTGTTTCGGATCAGTCGCCTCTTACGACACCTGGTACATAGAGAAGTACTTCATAGAATAAAATAAAGAAGCGCTTTTTAAATAACTAGAATTACAAATCTTTTCAATCAAATTGTCCTCAATTTATGTACGACCGCCGCCCGCCCGTGATCACATCGAGTTGCATTTGTTTCTTATTTATAATTGTCATCATATCAGCCATAGAAAGTCTACTGTTGGGAGATAGGCCTCCCCAAGATAGGGGGAATTTTGGTCACTTATGCCGCGCGGAGTTTCAAATGGATATACTATAATTTGCTAAATTATAATGTACTTAACTTTACATGGTGTAATCTAAGAACTTGTCTAGAATCAAAAGGGCGCAGTCTTCTTGTTTATGGTTCAATCAATCCACACGCATTTCTTTATCATATTCAATATATACAGTTTTTTTGTTAATAGACAAGCAATGTAGATACATTTTTATCTATTGTCAACAATAACGTATTGACAACGTTTCTAATAAAATACAGTTTCATTTATTCAAATGACAACAGTTTTATCATATCTTATAAAAGACATTATTGAATTTTTTTTTCTAACATTTACGAGTTCATTAGTCATAAATAAAATAGTGCCCGTAAAATATTTACAAGACATCTAATTTAAATTCCCGTAATGGCGCAGATATCATTTGTTTGCTTAATGATTTTATAAAATTGTAAGTTATTATATATTCAGGTTTCTCGCAACTTTAAAGTAATTAATCCATATACGGTATACGCATAATTTTCTGTGGTAAATAAACAGGATACATCGAACTTTATTACCTATAAAAATACGTATTTTGTTTGATTTATGGAATAATTTTATTGCACGTCATTACAGTTTCCACACAGACGGAAATATATAGATATAATTATAGAAAATAACGTCATTGGTTGTTCATGTGATTGTATGTGATGAGACTCGTGATATGGTTCAGTATATTTATACTACTAAGCAGATCAGCTTCTCATCACCAGCGCGTCTCCAACTTTGTGACATGAAGATGTGATGATATGATGATGATGAAAAGATGATACATTACCCGGTAATTTATCTCTTACACCGTTCAAGCTGGAACATATGTAGGACTGATGTTGAATTTTTTTTCTTTAAATTGTAGTTGAGATGATTAATAGAAGGGAATGTTGAGATGGTTTGAACATGTAGAAATAATGGATGAACGTTGAATGACTGCATATAAAATGGTAGTGAATGAACTAAACATATCTTAACCAGGTAGAAGAGGTAATAAACTAGAGTGTATGGAAGGACTAATGCGAGTAATATATATATATATATATTATTTTACGTTACGAACGTTACGTTACCAACTATTATGTTACCAACAAAAATACAAGTCTATTCTCGTTATAATAATGATAGTAATAAATTCCCACAACATCTCATACCTTACTCCGGGATAAGTTACTTAAAGCACTTGAGTTACAGTCGCCAGACAACAGAGAAATCACAAATGTGTTACTTAAATATATATTTAATACCCAGACACAGAACAAACGTAAATACCATCATACAAATATTCGTCTTCGGTAGTAGGAATCACTACATCATTACCCTGTCCTTAAAATATTAGTATAGATTTATCTTAATTAATTATATGTACATAAAAAGTATGTAGGTACTACAATGATTAATTAAGGCTTTACGTAAAGCCTCAATTCCCTTGTCCTAATATATTGAGAACAATATTTTTCGCAGCGCGCTCCGGCAATATATATTGGCAACCTATTTTTGGCTCCATCAAACTCCCGGGAATATTCTTAAATTGTTTCGTTGGAAGCGTAAATATTGAATATTCATAACCAAGACGGCCGGCTCCATCAGATTGTCAGAACCAATTAATTTATGAAGTGGTCCAAGTTTGTTTATTTTATCTATTATCGGGTCGTCTGCATTGGTATCTGATACTCGTATGCCGAGCAGAATAGTATCTCCCCCGAACCAGGCGAGTGAGGTACCGGAACCGACAGATGGCGGTATAACCATCCGAAACAGTGTAGCTCGAATGCACAGGGCGGGAGTGGGCTGCAACATCCCCGTCGCAAAAGCTGCGCTGCTTGCCCAGCGCGGCATTTATACACAAATCCCCCTTTTTGGGAAGTCGAATTATAATGGCTGATATGATAACCCACACACTTTTTACCGACAATTAGCAGTGTTCGCATTTCTGTATTCCGGTTTTAAGGGTGAGAGAGACAGAGAAATTACCGATTAATGTAATATGACATTTTTATTTACAAGATGGGCAACGCGTTAGTGATATCCCTGTGATATTACGAGCGTCTGTAGGCTGCAGTGACGTGTACTATCACACTGACTGACTTGTTTGTCGATCTGGTCTAGTAAAAACAGAGCGAACTTTCAACAAAATTATATTCCCTCCACTTAATCCTATTTTGACAGGTTGAAAACCCTGTCCATAAGACTTAGTTTTTTTTAATTATCAATGACTTAATTAGGCAACGGTTTTTAAGACACGAATTGACATGAGCAAAAAATAAAAAATGTGTACGAATGCATCTGCACTAATAAAATAAGGGGCACGCATGGCAGTATGTTTGAGTACCACTGCCCTATAATGCAGACGGGAAGACGCATGCATATTCATGACCTTCGGAAACACAGATCTGCAATTACATAACGGTCACTGCCATCGATGCTGATGAATATACATGGAAAAATTAATTCAGCCTGCGACTGATATTTACATAGTCGATATGCTTCTTGATTTTTATCGTGTATTGTGACGTATACGTATTATATGTATATATCATAGTAAGAGTGGATGTACGTATCAGTTGATTGAGTAAGGTCAGTATTACTGCCGCCACCAACTTAATGGGAGCGAATTGGTATTTAGTTTTTTTTAGTTATCTACACTAATATTATAAAGTTGAAAAGTTTATTTGTTTGAACGCATTAAGTTCAGGAACTGCTGGTCTCATTTGAAAATTTATTTCAGTGATGAATTATTGAAGAAGGTTAATATACTCAACTAAATTCACTGTTCCATGCGGACGATGTCGCGCACTGCTAGTATATAATAAAACTAGTAGCCCGCCCCGACTTCGGCCGTGTACATAGTGAAATTGAATCCAGCAAATGTTCAAATAAATATCTAAATTTTGTCACATAATAAATAGTTTGCATATAAATAAAAATATTGTGACTAAATTGATATACAAACTATCATATATCTAAAATCTTAAATTTGCACACCCGTGAGCAAAATTTAATTTGAATGATCAGTTCAGTATTTTAGAGTTCATCGCGGACAAACACCGTGACGTGACGTTTTTATATTGCGTTTGCCATTTATGCGTTGCGCATTGCCTTTGATTGGTTCCAATTGGTTCAATTTAAATAATATAAAATTATAAAACTTATATACATAGTAGTATTCAAATAATTTTACTATTTCCTATGTCTGGGGAAAATACACAGTTGGTCGTATTCTAAAAAAAGTTATCTAGGGGGCAATATAGCACAGTTTGAGAATCATCGTTCGGTGCGTAATATATTAAAAATCTTTTCGGATACATACTCAACTGCATATCCAATAATCCGCGTTATTACAAAATATATGTGTTTTGACGCGCCCAAAGAATAACAACAGACTATTGCTAACAGTAATGGATCAAATTTATGACCGATCAAACTTGGGTGTTATTGCTATAATTTACGATATGAATGCGCGCCAAATTGTTTTTGCCCAGCGTTTAGACAATTTAAACTCAATACCACGTTTTGTTTACAAATGAATTTGGTGATTAAAAATAAATTACCAACGACTTTTATAATTGCTGAGTTTCTATAAACGCATTTCCACGTCACTATGGAAGCTTTTACTAAATGTGACAGAGAATAACCCCCTCCCCCTACCTACTTATGTCCAGGTGACTTAAGTGCTGAAACCCATGATGAACGCTAACAGTGCAGTTCAAATAGAGCAGGGCGAGGATGGGCATTTTTTTATTACATCAAGTCGACAAACAAGCAAGTCTGTGTGATAGCAAGCATTGCCGCAACCTATAGAGGCCCGTTATATCACTAGGATATCATTGGCGTGTTGCCAACCTTAAAACTTGAAGATATTACCGCACATTACCTAGTAATTTCACTGCCTTTCTCACTTGTTGAACCAGCAATGCGGATACTGCTATTTGGCGGTAGAAATAAGTGAAAGTGAGGTACCAATGCAGCTAAAGCGTTATACAATTTTCTAACAACTTCGCGTTCACTACATATAATAATGCTAGGTTAATAAAATGTTTGCTTGATATTTCGGTTACATTAAGGCAAATGCCCTGCGGTACCGGCAGAGTAGAATAGTACCTCCGTCTGTACCAGGTGTCGTAAATGGCGACTAAGGTACCAGAACCGACAGACCGAAACAAAGCAGCTCAAATGCACAGGGCGAGCATAGGCAGCAATATCCCCGTCGCGAAAGCTGCGTTCTGCGATTTGTTTGCCCCGCGCGGCAATTATGGGCAAAACTCCCCCTTTTTAGGGAAGGCCTATGTCCAGCAGTGGACTTTCAATGGCTGGTATGATGATGATATGGCAACTGTTCTCAAGTTCGTCTTCAAAGATTGCTTGTCACGATGTTTATCCGGTATAAACTTCTAAACTAACGAACAAATTTAAGATTTTTTAGCTTTAATAGTTTGATACAACTTGAGAAATAGGATAATTTATATGTCAATGTTTAGTCGAAATATATATTTTTAATTATTAACATTTGAGTATAGTTGTTGATTATAGTTGTTATAGTTGTTTGAGTATAAGACTTGTTTTATATGTTAAGGAAACAGCGTTGTCTCGTCGCGTTTGCGATCTCTCGTCTTCAATAAGATATCTAGCAATAGACATCATCTCATATGAGAAGCGATTTAGAAGCTGAGTGTGACTGATATTACTTTCGTATCTTAGCTACACTATTAATTGATCAGTTATGCAAGATAATGGTTTTCGTGTCAAATATCTCTCGTAGCGACAAAGAGCAGACAGAAATAGGTTATTTAATACTCTCGTATTTTTATCGTTTATGACACTCATAATTTATACTAATTTCAAATATTCGAAAGTCTATCTGTTTTTAAAGTTCCCACTGAACTCAATGTAACGCGAGGCGGACCAGGTCGCGATTAGAAGCTAGTTTTATATATATATATAAGATTTTAACTTAGTTTTGTTAAAGTACATATAATATTTTCTGACAAAATGTCTTGAGAACGGTAACCGAAACAGTTGCCGGAAGGTAACCGTAACGTCAGACAAAAAGTTAATAACTAATAGTTTTATTTTAGGTACCGTCGTTCACATATTTACGGTACAAAAAGAGCACATTTACACATCCATTCATGCCCAAGCACCGAAAGCCGGTCACGTCCGACCGGTTGACTCACAGGTCCAAATTTCACGGAGGCCTGTATAAAAGTCATTGATAAACAATACTAAACATCTGCGTAGGTCACGCGTATGGCGCACTGTACTCCCACACCTACTCTGAAATGTGAAATGTGATATACCTTGGAGGCCGTATTCATATGAACACGACTACATTATGCCGGGTGATGTTTAAATAAAACTACAACAATAATAATAAAAACATAATGTCACATCACAAGAAAATTCCTCTCCTCTCCCAGTGTTTTCATATTTTCTACTGATACATAATTTTTACTTCTATCGCTTGGCCTTGGTCCGCGGTAGTTGCAATCCACACTGTCTTTAGAGGAGCAAAATAAATCGAATTAAAATATAATAATAATAAATTGGTTTTGATATGTAAATAATATTGCTAGGAATTTTGTATAAATCCCAAACAAATCGAGTACCTACGTATGTGTGATGCAAATCGCATTCTGGCGGCGGCTGACTCATCCTTATCGCAGCGGACCGCTGGACGCGTGCTTTGTGCATTTGCATGCGCCGAAGCCCAATCGATGCGTGCGTCAGGGGGTTGGGGGGGGGGGGGGGGAGTAGAGTGGGGCAGGGCTGTCGCACACGTTTATTAAAACTTCGTAGACATTTGTATCCGAATATGTAGTCAAAAGAAAAATCCATTGATGGTTCAATACTGAATGGTGTTCTGATTGTTAACTGAGGAAACTCCTGTGTTAGACCAACTTTAATGGCATAGCATTTGATGATCTAGTGTGTAAAATGTGAAGCAGTCACTGACGGGCTCGATGGTGCAGATGGTAGTGATTATATCTCCCGAAACTCAACACAAATAAATATTTATATGATGATACCTGTATTTGTTCTGTGTCTGGGTGATAAGTATTATATTTGTGAATCCTCTGTTGTCTGATGTCCGTAACACAAGTGCTTTACGCGACTTATTACGGAGTTAGGACAATGTATAAAATGTGCTGTGTATTTATTATTGCTTTAAAAACAGACTTTATGTAAGTGACGGCATACCTTGACGTCACGGTTCATGTCTTCCCTCTCTGTCTGATCAACAACTTTAAAGCTACTATAACTTCTTTACTTATAAAGGTATGTTAAGATAGGTTGGGCATGTAGAAAGGATTGTTGAAAGTAGAATAATTTCACAAATATATAGAGTAGAAGTGATTGGAGGAGTTGGTATAGAAAAACTTAAGCCAGGTCAGAAGTGTTAAGAATAATCGAGCATGTATGAAAAGACTAAAATGTCTTCCTACGAGACCTATAGTGTCTACCTACCCCGATGGGACACAGGCGTGATGTATGTATTTATGAAAATATTTTTTTAAGTCTTATATTTGCTTCGCTGAGCTGGTGGACTTTGAATTAACAAATAAAAAACATGCATAACTCCTCGAGAAAGTATAGTTTATGAGATGTGCATTATTATGCATACCGATGCCTTCATTGATGTTATCTATCATCGATGATAGTGCAATACCGCGTTAGTAGCAGTTGTAAATAAAGTTGGAAAATTCAATCAGAAAAGATGCAAAATGGATCTTATTAACTTAAGCTACATACGCGGTATTGAAGTATCATCGACGATATGCATTAGTCTGCATTGAAGTGGCAACCCTATCAGGACAGCTCTACCAAGGGTTGGAGCTGCCTCCCCGCGTCGCCCGCCGGACACACGCTGCGTACATACAATTAATATGTACCAGACATGTCTTTCGGAAATTGAAGCAAGCCTGGAAATTGTGGGATCGTGTTCTGATACCCAAATTCAATATTGGGAAGAGTGTTATTATTCATGCCGCTAAAACGGTACCGCTCTGATGTCTGCTAGTGTCACTAGATGCACTATGCAATATATATAATTAAATCTATTAGATTATTTTACATCTTTTGATCATATCAGACATTGAAACTCCACTGCTGGACATATGTCTCCCCAAGAGAGGGATAATTTTGCTCATAATTGGTGCGCGCACCATTTACGGCGGGGATACTGCTGCCCATCACAGCCTTGTGCATTTGAGCTGCACTGTTTCGGATACCACCTATCGGTTCTGGAACCTTAGTCGCTTCTTACGGCACATGGTATAGGGGAAGGTACTATTCTCCTCTGCCGGTACCTTACGGCACCTAAGTCTAGTGGTTATGTTGAATGCCCATGTCATGCCCACTCCATTTACAGTTGGAGTCTCTACTCTTGGAAGTTGTTGACGATTATATATACCTGGGAAAAACTGGTCCAACTTTGATAAAGAGGTTAGTCGATGAAACCAACTGGGCTGGGCTGCGGTCGGGTAACTGCGGACCTATTTCTCGTACTTGTTTGTAGACGTTTGTTTAAAAGCAGGTCTGATGTTAAAGTATTTTAAACGTTATAGCTTTGGCATATTTGTTATTAATATTGTTGACATTACACCATCATACCGGCCATTGAATAGTCCACTGCTGGATATAATACAACCAGTAAAAAATTAAAATAATATTAAATACCCGTTAGCTTGACAGTTATCATTCTAAGCTTTATATACTCGTAAATGAATATAGTTCGGCTAGTCTTTGTGCATAATAGAATTTAACTGTAATTTAAACCATATTTCTTAATATATATATTTATTTTTTACCAGTGCCTGCTACTTGTTCCGCGTTGAATAATTATTTAAAGGTTTATGAGATAATGGGTATAATATGGGGATAATCCAACACTGAAAGTATGTTTTAAATCGGAACTACGGTCTCTGAAATTAACGCGTTCAAACAAATTTTTCAGTTCTATAATAATAGTGTACTTTATTTTTATTAGATTCTAGTTTCAATTAAATGAAACCATTTATTACTATGACTCAAACGCACAATCTTTGTGTTGCCCTAATTTGTATAAGTAAATGAGTTCGCAAATCGTAATTTAGTCACGGCTTTGCAGTTGTAGGTGTGTTTTCAGTATGTGCATTTAGTAAAACTTGGCGGGAAAAATTCGTGATTCATTTGTTTTGGTTAAATAGTTGTGATATTCGTCCTCTTTTTCCTGGTTAGGCTTTCTGTGAAGTGCAATTAGAACGTTACGGTATTAAATATTTGTATATGCTTTATTCTCAATAGACAGTGGCGCCGCTCTTATATAGGTGGTAGCAAAAGAAACTATATTTTTTCTTTTGCATTTTTGCTTTAATTTGTTGTTATTTTTTTTACAAGTGCCACATGATACTTTCTTATTCAGACGTGGTTAAGTGGAACGCTTTTAGGCCTTCTCACACTTCGACTTGAGATTCGTCTGATCATGGCAGTAATTTGTGTATCGATTTTCTCGACTAAAAATAGCCCAACGAGCTATGTAGAAAGCAATGCTCGGTCTCTTTACGCGATCCAATCATAAATAAGGAGATCCGTAAAAAAACCAAAAGTTACCGATATAACCTGGCGGATTAGCAAGTTGAAGTGCCATTGGGCAGGGCACATAGCACGCAAAACCGATGATCGGTGGATTCGTAAGGTTCTGAAATGGAGACCACGTTCACACACAAGATGGACACACGATCTGAAACCGCAGAATCGCGGTGGACGCAGGCCGCACAAGCGGTCCTATTGGAAATCACTTGGAGAGGCCTGTGTCCAGCAGTGGACGTCCTGCGGGTGATACGATGATTATGAGTTTTTAAATAATTGTAGTAAAAATATATGATACGTGTATACGAGTGAGCACCCCCAATTAGAGGCGGGCGCCTAGTGATAACTACATTCAGTAAAACTTTTAAAAAGTTTCTGACACAAAAAGTATCTGTACAATTCTTGTTCCATATTTGAAATTTAAATCCTTACTGATATTGTTTGTACGTATGAATGAGTGCATGTGTGGATATGTGCATGTGTGTTTGTTATTGCACTAGAACGGCTGCATAGATCTGCATGACTTTTTGAAGTAACACAGGATAGTTTTATATCCCGAAAACATGTCCCAATAAATCGAGTTTTTATTTGTATCTATGGAATCGGCATGCCTTTTTGCACTGCTAACTATCAGGGAGCGACATAGATTACTTTCCGAAATAACCAAGCGGACTAAGTCGCGGGCAAAAAGCTAGTTGTAAAAGGTATTAAGATAAACAAACAAGTGACTCGAAATAACCATATGGATATTATAATATTTGACCGTGAACAAGTTTACAATGCGTGTCAGATTGCTTTATTCTGATTTTGTCCGTCAACTAATTGCGTTAAATAACAAACAATGTTTAAGTTGAAATTTCAAATGTGGCGACCCAAATTTCGGCCCTTAGTCGATGTTTTCAAATGACAAGCAATCTCTATTGACCAAAGTGTGTTTACGTGGACTTGGAGGTGCGAGGCTTCTTCATTCACGTGGAAATTTCGATCTGTATGTGTGAGAATTGACAGCCTGAACTAAATGTTATCCTACTGGCTGAAAAGACCCCTTGACTGTTAGTCCGGAAAAAAACATTAAAAGAATATATTGTATTTTAGTTGCTCTGTATGTTGTCTATGGCTCTGTATTTTTAAAGGAAGGGGTAAAACTTTTATAAACTAATTTGAAGCAAACTGATGAAACTTGCCCGACACGTAGACGTAACCGATAATGTAAGTAATACTAATTGACTTTATTATATTTCCTTCCTGATTAACCCCCAGGAAAGTAAAATCAGGAAGCTGTAACTCTTTGTAATGAGTCTTGGAATAGATCAGAATAAATGTTCTGTCACTCGTTGATTGCTTTACGGTTCTTCCATGAAAGGAGTCTTGTGATATTTTCTATCCCACAGGAACCCTGCATTTTTAGGGATAAAACCGAAATCTATGCTGTCCTGTCCTTTTGAAATTGTGTAAGCATCTACAAATCCAAACTACTTACTTACTTACGTTACTGCAGCCTCTAGACGCTCGTTCTTTCCTGCTAGTAAAGAGCGAGCGTCTAGAGGCGCCGCGGTTTCACCTACGTTAAATTGTCAGCTTTCATATTTCAACTTTGTGTTTGCTTTTTACCCCCTTAAGGGATGATTTTCTAAAAATAATTTACAGGTGTTTCATGACTTTCAATGAAGAACTTTAAACCTATTTTCATTCGAATAACTTTAAAAACATCAAAGTTTCATACTAACTTTGCACCCCCGCTTTACCCCTTTAGGCGGTGAATTTTCAAAACCCTATTTTAGTACTATGTTATAAAGGGTATTCCTGTGCAAAATTTCAAGTTTCTACCCCTTATAGTTTAGGCGCTGCGTTGTTACGTCAGTCAGTCAACTTCTCCCTTTATATATAAAGATAAACTAGATAAATACGATAAGCAATTCTAATGCAAAGACGCCGGATCAGACAGGATTGAATAGCAATAAATACTAGCTACTGTTATTGTGTTTAAAGATCTTTATTCTCATACAAATCTACATTCATTTACAATGATATATTACAGTTATAAGGTACTCGACTCCAAATACAATTTCAGCCTATTCCGAAACATGTTTATACTCTCACACTTCTTTATGTTGTTAGGCATCTCATTGAACAGCTGTGCTCCTCCAAACAGTTCAGTCTTATTTCCATAGAGAGTTCTAGGTGCTGATAGTTGCACTATATTATTAGTTCGGAGATTGTGGGGGTTGTCTTTTATAAACAGTCTTATATACTTTTGCAAGAATTTGAAACATTTTTTTTTTACTAACATGCATGTATTGAACCTGTATTATTGAGATAGATTAAATATTTTAGTTTTTTCGTATATACGAATAGTTGGTGTGTGGAATGGATATTGAAATAAGGCTTTAAGGACTTTGTTTTGAGATCTATGCAATGGATTGAGGTTTGTGGGTGCAGCTGAGCCCCAAATCTCCACTTTGCACCAGTGTCCATTGCTTGTAAACACGCGGTTAACTGGGCCTGTTTATTTTGATGCTGTAATTAATTAATAGGCCGTATAATTATGGTTTGCGATGTCATTTATTGCTTTGATTTATTATCAATGTGTGTGTTACGATATTGTGGGAATTTGTAGAGTATATTTTGTGCCTAGTTTATAAGTTGAGTGCCTAGGTCTACATGCTTACTCAGCTTGCATGCCTTTGTAGCGTCACTTTTCGAAGTGATCAGCTTAAATTTAACATGTATGTTGTGTTTCTATAGTTTTGTAATTGAATGTATCATGTAATCCTAACACAAAGTAACAAGTAATCGTATACAAAATCACTATGAATTTTAAACTAAATTACTCGTGTTCCGAGATATCTATTTATATATATTTATTTGCTGCTATGTGTATGTTTTTATTTTTTTTTTATATAAATCATTTAATTTATTCTAAGCCCTGCCGCGATATACCATTTCAGAATCGTTAAATTATAGAATCTATACGCAACACCGCTTGTGTGTAATGCCTTGAGGCCGGTGAGTTGCAAGTATTTCGCATTTCTGTATGCAATAAAATCGTTTTAGAATTTCTGTCGGATGCTGTCGTAAGCTTGGTTGAGGCAATGGGACTCAAACTAAGGCCGTCTAGAAGTTAGAAGTACTCTTAGAAGAATACGCGTCTTTCTTCTTAAAGGACTAGAATAGCGGGAAGAAATCAGCATATATTTTGAGCTCACAAATTGCAATTTTAAATAAATACACAATTTCTCTAGCGTTTCCAAGGTAACCTCTATATCAACGAATAATAAGATTAATATCAAATATATTGTTGCAGTCATGAGCCGGAGGGTGGCGGGCGGTGCGGGGAGGGTCCGCTAGGGCGCGCCATGCACCCAGCGCCCGCGGGCGGCTCGCCCAAGAGGCACCCCAATCCAGCGACTGCGCATGGTAAGTTGCTTTTACCTACTAATATTATACACGTATAAGTTTGTTTCGATAGATGTACCATCACCATCATTATAACATCCAGTGGCTGTTCCATTACTGGGCATAGACTTCCTGAAGAAAGATAGAAATTTGCCCGTAGTTGCCGTGCCGGGCAGGCGTGGTGGTGATCGTGAAACGTACCTTTGCGATAGGAATATACTGTCTATCATTTGAGATTTAACGCCATCTGTCGTCGGTTCCAGTACTTCCGTCGCTTCTTTTATTTTGACCAGCTCGACAAACAAGCATACAGTTTGAGTAATAGTAAGCGTCACTGCAGCCTATAGACGCTCGTAATATCACAAGGATATCACTACCGCGTTCCCAAACTCGTGACCTAAAAAAAGGTTATGTCACATTATGCAGTAGGTACTTTATTAGCTTCTCTAACCCTTCAAACTAGATCATAGTAATGCGAACACTGCTATTTGTCTGTGGATATAGGTGAGAGTGAGAAACTTTTTATGATGTCTGCCTTATGTAGACAATCTTATGACACCTGGTACAGACAGAGGATACTAACACCTGTACCAGATATATATTGAAGCGTAAAGATTATGTTACATAAGTGCTTTAAACCACAGACTAGCCAGTTGGCGCATTCGGCAGTATTCCATCTTATCCGCTAGGGGTTGTTGGCTCGAAGCCCACTCAGGACAAATATTTATATAATGAATATTTGTGTTTGTTCTGTTTCTAGGTTTGAAATACACATATTTTAGCACTATATTTGTAAGTCCTCTGTTGTCTGATGTCCGAAACACAAGTGTTTTAAGCGACTTATCTCGGAGTCAGGGCAATGTATGAGATAAGTGTGAATTGTGTGCCGCGTGCTACTGGCAGAATAGTACCTCCCCCTGTGCCATGTGTAATAAGAGGTGACTGAGGTACCAGAACCGACAGATGGCGGTATATCCATCTAAAACAGCTCAGCTTTAATACTACAGGGTGAACATGGGCCAATACGCTTGCCCAGCGCGGCGATGACGGGCAAAATTCCCCTTTTCTTGGGAAGGCCTATCTCCTGCAGTGGACTTGCAATTGCTGGTATAATGATGACGAACGTCTATAGGCTGCGCAGACTGTTCAGACTGTATGTTACTACCACACGGATGTTCAGGAGTGGACTTCAAATGGTTGATATGATGATGACCGTGTAAATAAATTTGTATAAATAAATTGCAGACATACTATAGATTACAATGAGTCTCAAGTATTAAAATATTTTGCAGGAAAACGATTATTATTTAGATGTGTATGTAGTGTAGGATCAGCAAGTATCAAGGGATAGATATTGGAACATAGTAAATGTTGTAACATGGCCTAAATGTTGTGTTTCTATTAGCTGAGCCCACTTTGAAGAACTCTTCGATCAAAGGAATGTAAATCCTTTGTGTTGCCACTTACTAAATCAAACTCCCAGACTAATCCGACGCCAAACTAACCCAAATATACGATTCATCGGGAGCAAACTGAAATGTCGGGATAAATCGATTACTCAACCAGCATCGGACTAAATTTTCCGGTTATTCCTTTACGCAAATTGGCTGTAGCTATATTTCGGCAGACACACGAGGTAGACCTCATAAAAATGTCGTCTGCATTGGTACCCTTACTCTCACCTATTTCTACCACCAGATAGCAGTGTTCGCATTGCTACATTCTGGATTGAAGAGCGAGATTGGGTAGTGCAATATTATACCTTGAAGACACAAAGTTGTGGTACCAGCAAAGTAGAATAATACCTTCCCCTGTACCATGTGTCGTAAGAGGCGACTCAGGTACCAAAACCGATAGATGGCGGTATATCTATCCAAAATATTGCAGCTCAAATACACAGGGCGGGGATGGGCAGCAGCAACCCCGCGGCACCTGTGCTTTGCGATTGCCAACATGCTAGCCCAGAGTGGTAACTATAGGCAATATTGCCCCTTTCTTGGGGAGGTCTATGTCCAGCAGTGGACTCGCAATTGCTGGTATGAAGATGACGAGCGTCGACACTTACTATCACAGGGGCTGCTTATATATTATTGTCTGTTATACACATATATATATATATATATATATATATATATATGTGTGTTATACACATATATATATATGTATATATATATATATGTGTTATACACATATATATATATGTATATATATATATAACAGACACGGTTCTTAATATTACCTTTGATTTAAAATTCAGCATTTTTCAATGCATAAAATTGCAGTTGCAGACAGTGCAGGTCCCAGGCGTGGGAAAGATGATTCATGACAAGTTGATTCATGTTATAGTAAATATTATCGAGCTATGGAACATGCCGCAACAGGGTCAATCGGATCCGGATGCGCTGCGAAAAGGAAAAGCTGGCTGACTGACTGAATTACTTTCTGACTGACTGACAAATCAACGCAGAGCCTAAAGTATAGATCAATTAGAAACTTAATGGTTTGCACAGGGGTTTCTTTTATATCATAGGGAAGGACTAAAAAATATTTTTAAAAATTCACCCCCTAAAGGGGTAAAACGGGGGAGCAAAATCAGTATGAAAACTTTGCTGTTTCTGAAGTTATTCGAATTATATTTAGTATGAAGCTTTTTCATTGCAAGTCATGAAACATGTGTAAAATATTTTTTCGAAATTCCTCTAACAATGTAAAATATGTATGTACATATTTCTTATTTATATATATACATATATTTATTCTGATGTATGAATAGATGTTGGAAAGAACATCGTTACAATTATAACAATGCCATTGAATAAAGCCAATTCCAACAACGTTCCCCTGTTTTCTTTCCACCGTTATTTTGTGCGAGTAACACAATACGGGGTTCGTTAAGCGAACAAATGGCCCCACTCCTGTAGGAAGATTATTAATTTCCTTTCATTATGCGGGGGTTTGTTTTACGGTAAATTTTATTGCGGCTGTACAATTACGACCATTAACTGATGCCAGTGCTGGGTAGCTTTTGGAATACGCTGGAACCTGGAGTAGGTGGACAAAGAATCTCGAGCTGATAGGCTTTGCTAGACTTTAGGCCAATGTATGAAAAAGCAATGCTCAGAGTTTCTACGCGCGATCGAATCAGGAATGAGGAGATTCGTAACAGAACAAAAGTTACCGACATAGCCCGGCATTTGGTACGCAGAACCAATGGCCGATGGAGTCGTAAGGTTCAGAAATGGACACCACGTACCGGCAAGCGCAGCGTAGGGCATCCACCCGCAAGATAGATAGACGTTCTAACTAAAACCGCAGGATCGCGCTGGACACAGGCCGCATACAACCGGTCCTATTGGAGATTCCATGGGGAGGCCTATGTCCAGCAGTGGACGTCTTATGGCTGATATGATGATGATGAAAAAGCGGCTTTGAAACGCAGTGTCTTTAACTTTTTACATTTTTTGTTCGACCTTGCAGTTACTTTGCGGTGATCGTGTTTAAGAATGACAACATGTTGTTTAAAAATATAAGAGTAGCTTTTTATCAGCAGTGTTTGAACGGCTGTGTTCCGGTTCGAAGGATGAGAGAAGCAGTGAAATTGTTGATTAATGTGACATTATATTTTGAAATCATAAGGTTGGTAGCGCGCTAGTGGTATCCTTGCGATAATACGAGCCTCTATGGGCTGCTGTGACGTTTACTATCCCGCGGACCATTATGCTTGTTTAACGAAGAAGTCGTATAAAAATATATTTCCTGTGTTTTTACTTTTGTGTGTTTGCTCAACTTTAAAGCGTTGTATCATGATATTAAATAGCCTATAGTTTTTCTTATTACTTGGGCTATGAAATGAAAAAAATATTATGCAAGTACGGTTAGTAGTTCATGAGATTAACGCGTTCAAACAAACTTTACTGCCTTATTATGGATATAATAACGTACAAATAAGGCAGTTAAACCTTTTTATCAAATTGTTTTTTAATAGGGATCGCTTCTGTTTAGTAAAAAGATTTCGAGTTGTATTCCATGTGGCAAAAGGCAATACGTCTTTATTACGTAATTTTAAAGTACACATAAATACGTCTATATCTGTCAAACCGCTCACATTAAAGCCTACCCTCCGACCAGCAGATGCATGGGTTTCTAAAAATATACTCCATTAGTCAGGTAAGAGGAGTCCCGTGTCCCCTTTAACGACATTGATTGGCTGTCGTCATTCCCCTTAGCGACATATAGTCCTTGGTCAGAAAATTGTTATGAAGCTTGCACAGATCAAGTGAAATGCTGAGCTTATCTATATTATTTAGTAGCGACCCGCCCCGGCCTCGCTCGGGTGCATTAAGGATAAAAAATGGTTATTGTAGGTTATACCTAAGAAATGGGCATTCACCACCGCGAACATTTTTGTAGACCGGATGAAATATTCTTTAGTAAGCTACAAGTAGGCGCACTACAAGCACTTTAGAATTGTTAACAATAATAAATAAAACAATTTTATTTTAGAAATTTGAAATACTAAATTTTATTATACTCAGAATATTGATGACCCTGATGACCTCACGGGTTCATTAAATTAGGGATTGTAAGGGATTTTAAATTAGGCCTACCTTATATTAGTCTGCCGGCACCAGACGGGTTTTAAAACAAAGTTAAATACATTTTCAATACACGAGCCACCAGAGAGGACCTGCAAGAAAATCTGGTGGTTATAAAGGTTCCATTAATACTAAATAGCTAGTGTTAATGGAATCCCCACCGGCGTCGGCGCTAACATATCGTTGTCTTAAACCAAGGTTAGAGCAATTCAATCGCAGGCAGTTTTAAAATTAATATAATCTTTCGCTCTTAACTCCTTCTCATCACTCTAGTTTTTTGACAAACTCTTTTACAGTGACAGCTATACGACTCTGGAACAAGCTTCCGTTGAATATTAAGCAAACCCCAAACAAATTTAACCCGAAACGCTGTCTCCGTACTTTATTTACTGATGCTGCTTCTCTAACTTTATAATCCTATTTCTGATGTGTTATTTTATGTATATATATACACATATATATGTATATATATATATGTATATATGTATATATATATATATTATATTATATGCATTTATTGTGTTTATTTATACAAATATGTATGCCACGCTTATTTATTTTGTATATATATTGCCTGCACCACTATATATATATATATATATATGTATATATATATATATATATATTTTTCAGTTTTGTGTAATGGTTGACTGGGAGATAATGCCATCTGGCATTAAGACCGCCATTTGTACATTTTGTAACATTTTGTGCAATAGAGTTAAATAAATAAATAAATAAATAAATAAAAAAATAATCTTCAACACTCTAATGTGCTTTAGAAATGTGCTTTTTCAAATTTAGTTACCGGTAAGCTTGATATGCTGCCTGGTATTTTATTGTAAAATCTTATGCAGTTGCCCTTAAAAGAATTATTCATTTTATGAAGCCGTGTGGTGGGTACTACGAGCTTATATTTATTTCTCGTATTAACATTATGTACGTCGCAGTTTTTCTTTAAAATGTGTTTCAAACTTAGCATCACTTACGCTTGACTAAAATAAGAACTAATTAGTTCGAGAAAGGTCGTGCCCCAATCTGTAGCGGTATATCACTGTTCACGATTAAATGGTGATGTCATTGTGTAAAGGAGTGTTCACATACGTAAATAATGAAATAAGAATAAAATTTATTTGATATATAGATTTTATTTGTACACAACATCTCGTATCGACCTGGCTTCGAGATGAATAGCTTAAAGCACGTCTGTTACAGGTATCAGACGATAGAGGAAATAAAAAAATTGACTACTTAAATCTCTGCAAAGTGTTATTATTATTAACTATCTGTTATTTCCTTATTTATATCCTATTTATGATTAGATCTTTAAAAGTACGCTACGGTTTTTAAATAGATAGAGTGATTCAAGAGTAGGGTTTATATGTATATAACATGCATAACGTATTATCGAAAAACTGTATTTAGAGTTTTCTAATGTGATGTCATAATTATTGCGAACGCTGGCCGAGACCGACCTGATTTAATAAAATTATGTCTATAAAACATTATTTATTGGAATAGTACACCTTAAAATAGTTCGGATTTGTATTTATTAGAGATAACACACAATAACATTTTTTTATCGTCATTGAACCCGTGCGTGCCGACATAGAACAAACACTTACATAAATAGATGTCCCAGATGGAGATTGAACCCAGGACCACACATTATAGGAACACTACCGAATGCGCCGTCGGGCCCTTTACATCGACATACGTCGGTATACACATACCAAGTAGCTGCTGTACAACGGAATACAATCTAGATACCTAAAAGACCCTAAAGTCTTGCAAACAAACCGGATATCATATCAGTCCTAAGACGTTCATTGTTGGACCCAGGCTTCCTCAAGACACTGAAAGGTTATTTTCAGTATAATTCCTTCGCTGGGCAGGTGTGGTGGCAATCGCAGTGCTTTGAGGATTGCATTTTTTGTAATAGGCTACGCTGTTTCGGATGGATTTACCGCACCAGTCGGTTCCGGTACCTCAGTGGATTACAATATCTGGTATAGAAGAAGGTAGTCTACCGAGCCGGTACTTATAGAATACCTGTAGATATTGAGTTACCAGGGCTATAAAGATGATGAAGAATTATAGTCCAAAGTCAAATACGTCTTTATTTAAATAGGTCTATCATAGGCACCTTAAAATCGACAAAATAATAACAAAAAAATTATGATTATAGATTTGCTAATAACACACAGCTTATACAAATGGCCGATACAATCTTATACAAATGGCCGCCTAAGACTTTGATAATACTCAACGCCAACCAATAGATTATTATTGGTGGTGACGTAAATATGGAACATTGCGTGTGTGGACAGTCCTTAACAATTTACCGGGCGGCGCCGTGGCCGCGTCGATTGCGGCAAATTGACGTATTTACATTGCTCCTTGTTATACACGCGTTGTTACCAGAATGCGGCCATGTTTACTCCGCCTTAGTCTAAACAGTTGACAGGTTTACAGGTATAACCTTAATTACACCAATTGTATTATATTTGAACAATAGCGAAAGCAAATCGTTAGCTTTAATCGTGTGTCGACGAAATATATCACTGGAATTCACTGCTGATAAATATAGCTTGATTAGAACGACAGCTGTCAAACTAAACTGTTTTAGAATTATCGTAAGGGTTTTATGTTAATTTTAGTTGTTGATTTTATATAATATGATGTTGATGAGTTGATGATTTTATATTCTAATGTAAAAAATATAAATAACAAATTATGATGCCAAATACCATAACGGCGATATAAATAACTTATGCGAGGCAATTGCGCTACTAATTTGTGTCACAATAATCTATATATAAAAAAATTGGCATGTTGTTTGTCCGGGATGAACTTCTAAGTTACTAAACCGATTTTAAAAAAAATGTTTGCTTCTGCGTACAACTAGAGGGATTGTTTGATCCAACTGGAGAGATAGGATAGTTTATATCTAAATATATGGTCGCTATATTTTTTTCATGATAAGTATCTATCGCATACGTCTGTCGAATTAGCATGATAGTGAAAATTCAATGTTTTCTGTTTTTTTCCTTTCTATACCCACAATCACCAAGTTATCTTTCTAGGTTTTCTGGAAGTGAATTACAATTTTCATCTATAGGTCAGTCAGTCAGTCAGTGACAAAAATGACGATTTTTGGACGTTAATGTCTAAATAACCGTATGAGCTGTATTCATGAAATTTGGAATACTTGTTAAACTAAAAAGATTTAATAACTGTACCAAATTTCATGTGTTTATCTTAAGTAGATTTTGAGTTATGAAGGGGTAAAAAGTGGCACCAAACGGTTCGTATAAAGATACACACGGCTGCTGCGTCGCCAGTTCTTTTTTTGTACTTGGCTGACACGCTACCGCGTGTCTTGATACACTGGTCGATTGTAATTGCCAATAACTTTTCTTGGGCCGCGATGGAATTTACTGCGTAATAACTTTGTCTCCTCACAGTAGAATGATGATAGATAGAAATTTAATTAAACTATAATTTCTTATAGATACACAAAAAGTAAAGATATTTACTTATCATAATCTGATAATGAGCATATACTCTATTAGACTTATAGGAGACTCCCCAAGGGATTTAATAAAGCCGGTTATAAGTTGACTTCCATCGCCGTCTCTTGATCTTTGCTAATTTAGTTAAAAGAAATTAAACTTAGCTAACTTACTTAAATATTTATTGCAGGGGGTGCGGCGGGTGACCAATCTACGCTGAAGGTCCACTTCCCCAATGGAGGGTTTAATGTGGTCCGGGCGTCAGCAGACGAGGATGTGAGGGCGGTCTTGCGGCTGCTGGCCGCGCGGCTGGCGGCTGGAGACAGGGTCTACGCATCTTGCTTCGCTTTGAGAGCCAGGAGGCTCACCACGGGAAAGGTACGGGGCTGTGTCCAACGTGCTACGGAGAGAGCAATGCTCAGGGAGTCTGCGCGATTAGGAAAACCAATGCTACCAATGAAGTCAAGTGGAATAGCAAGTTAAAGTGGATATGGGCAGGGCACTTAGTAAGCAGAATCCATGGCCATTGGAGCTGTAAATCGAAGCCACTTGCCGGTGGTAAGCACAGCTTCAGACGCCCATCCACTAGGTGAACGGACTGATCTGACTAAAGCCGCAAGATCGCGCTAGACGCATGCCGCATATAACCGGTCCTATTGGAAATCACTTGGGGAGAAGGAGGTCCAGCAACGTCGACGTCTTACGACTAATATCGAGCCTTTACCGCCGTCTTAGCGTAACCGACAAAACCCAAATTATACAGAAGGATTTTTATAAATATTATTAAGCAATAAAATTTTAGCAATTACTATAACTTTATAACGGTTTTTTTTGGAGGGAAACGTCGACTGCGCTATGTCCGTTACGGTTTTAAATACAAGTTACGATAAAAAAAGCATTTTCAACAAAAGTGTCCCTTAGGATAATTTGGCGGAAATGCTGCTGTCCTTCTCCCTGTTGCATGTGAGGTATGCTGTTTCAGGTGGATATACCGCCACCTGTCAGTTCCAGTACCTACCTCGACAACCGATACAGGAAATGGAGCTATTTCACTCTGCCGGCTAAAAACTCTAAACGAAACATACATGAGATTGGCATCTTGGTTAGCTAGTGTTGAGCTATTTGGTCTTGACCATGACACGTTTTTTTTATTTCCCTGGTCTAACTCTAATTTATATCTAAGCCTAACACAGGGAAGACGAGACAAGTGTAAGAAATTACCCAACTCGTCTATTAAGTGAAAGCAAATTGGTGGTGGCGTCCGAAAAGAGATTAGATTGGCGATAAATGTTTTCAGCGTAAGTCTCTTGTTTGATCTCTGGTGGTCTTGTCGTTGATAGACATTATGTGCGATAACGTATGAGTTTGAAGAAGCCATGAGGTACTGGCAGAGTAGAATAGTACCTCCCTCTAAACAAGGTGTCGTAAAAGGCGTCTAAGGTACTAGAACCGACAGTTGGCGGTATATCCATCCGAAACAATGCAGCTCAAATGCACAGGGCGAGGATGGGCAGCAGCATCCCTGTGGCGAAAGCTGCGCTCTGCGATTGCCAACACGCTTGCCCAGCGTGGTAATTATGGGCAACAGGCCTATGTCCAGCAGTGGACTTTCAATGGCTGGTAAGATGATGGATGAGTTTAGAATTTTGTTACCACATGGTTTGTAGCCACAAGAAAGTTTCCTTAGGATAACTTTGACGTGCCCGATGGCGGGTTCGATCCCCGCCAAGGATAAACATTAATAGGATGAATAATTGTGTTTTTCCTGTGTGTTGGTATTTGTATATAAGTAAATGTTATATTTGGGGTTCGTATGTTGTCTGATGACCGTAATACAATTGCTTTAAGCAATTTATTTCGGATTCATGTCAATGTATGGGATGTTGTATGATTGTTTTTAATAAAAGAAAAATTAGACTTATTTCTTAGACTGAAACACGGAAACTGGAATAAATAATAAATGGTTAGACTAACTAGTATTTTCTCCTAGACGTTGCTGCTCTCAGCCAAGTAGATTAAATTAAAAACATTTAATTCTGCTCATATATTTGTTGTGCTTCCTATAATGTCTTATTTTGCTTCAGATCCGATGGATCCACCAAGACACGCCCGTGTCGGAGCTGCTCACAAAATGGCCGGCGAGCGAGTGGCGTTTGGAACTGCGCGTGCGCTACCTTCCCGCCAACCTGCGCGACCTGTGCGACTCCGACCGCGTCACCTTTCACTATTACTACGACCAGGTAACCTTAGTCGTTCCGGTCCGTTATTAGATTGTGTGACATTCAGGAAGAAAGTATGCGGCGGCCGCAAGGTCTACAAGTGCTCATTCAAACGAGGTTTTTTACTAGCAGTGCCCCGTGGATATATCCAAGTAGTTCCCTTTCCTTTAATACTGTGGGTATAAAGTATAGTGTATGTCATTTACTGATAATGTAACTCTCAATCTGTATAAGTGTTTTTGAAATCGGTCCAGCACTTTTTGAGTTTAATTGCTACAAACGTACAATAATGCAAATCTCGTTTATATATATTTTATTTTGAATAAAGAATGCATTTTTTTTAATATTATATCGTCGGTGATAAATTCAATTATTAAAGGGAAAATTCGTAATAACTTAATTATGTGAAAACCTATTTTGAATTATGCTAAAGCTGTTTTTAACAAATATTATTGAAATTGAATTCCGTTTTACTTGAAACTATTAACAAAAGTCAAAAATAAATAAATACGTAAATTTCACCAATTTCTGACCGTCGAATTTTCGGTCCAGTAAAATGTAACTTTGTATTAGTGAAAAAATTACCGAAATCGGTTCACTAGTGTTTGTGCCTAGTCAAAAATACAAAATATGTTTTCTCTTTATAATTTTAATATTTTATAGTATGACGTAGTAGTAGGCTTAGGTACTTTTTAACTCTTTTCAACTTGAATATACCACAATCCTCTATCAAATATCCTTTGATCTTCACTGTCACTTACATTCTTATTGGTCTACGAAAGCGTCACAAGGTGCCGTCGAGAATGACGGCTCCCTCACTAACAACCATTAAGTTAGCAATATTTGAAAGCCATAAACAAAACACATAGTTTGAGATACTGTCTATTTCATACTCTGATAGACGGTCGCGCATCTACATGAGTGAAACCGCGGGGTGGGTCTAGTCTGTCTATATAACATGTACTCCATATCGAAAAAAGGCTGTCAAGATGATTAAATCGAGAATGAACCTCGACAGCAGATATATAAAGGTGATAAATACATATCAATGATACATGGTCTAGTTCATTTTCCTGGGTGAATTGATTTTTCACAATAAAACATAAGAATATTGGTATAATCAAATAATACTTGAAACCGACAATTTTGTATGAGTTCGGAATGTATTTGAATAGTTAACAGTCTAAATAATGATTTATTAATATAATTGTTTTTTTCCAGGTGCGACACGACTACCTCAACGCTAACCATCCCATGGTAGACCAGGATTTGGCGATACAAATTTGTTGTTTAGAGATAAAGTAAGTAGAAGTTTTTCAATACTGTTGTGTCTAAATTCCTAATTATTTAACAAAAGACTGCGGCTGCATGACCGATGGTTTTGCTACTTCATTACAGCCATTGGAAGTCCACTGTTAGACATAGGCCACCCCAAGAAAGGGGAAATTTGCCCATATAATTGCCGCGATGGGCAAGCGTGTCGGCAATCGCAGAGCGCAACTTTCGCGACGTGGATGCTGCTGCCCATCCCCACCCTATGCATCTGAACTACACTGTCTCGGATGGATATACCACCATCTGTCGGTTCTGTTACCTTAGTAGCCTCTTACGACACCTGGTGCAGAAGGATGTACTATTCTACTCTGCCGGTACCTCACGGTTACGGTTTTTCTACTTAAATTATAGATTATCTGAATCAAATTTGTCGCCCTTGATTTATTATTATTGTACGATACATTAATTACTTATCTAAATGAGGTAGATTATATATAAAGATCGTCTGTATTGGTACCTCTACCTATTTCTACGGTAGAAATTGGCTGTAGAAATGGTGTGTTCTGGCTTAAAGGTTGAGAGAGGCAGTGAAATTACTGGGTAATGTAAAATCTTAAAGTTACAAGATTGTCAACGCGCTACTGTTGCGGTGAAGAAGTTATTTATGGTATTATTATTGAATCAGTTAAAAATATTTTTATTTTAGGTCTTGTATATTTTACTATGTAACGAAAGTCTTCTTCTAAAGTAGTATTACAGTCACACATTCGTTCCCTACCTTCTAGATACTTCTGTAAGGACATGCAGATATCTACCGACAAAAAGTTCAACGTCGAGTATCTCGAGAAAGAGTTTGGGCTGCACAAATTCCTGCCCAAGTCTGTCCTTGATGCGGTCAAGCCCAAAGTGCTCAAGAAAGCTATACAACAGCATTTCAAAAAGGTACGTAATTGATAAATAATATATGTTTCTTTATGATTTTGTAGACATCCATCAATCGCTCGAAATAACTCTATACATTCAGTTGTCATCGTCATATTAGCTATAGCGCATCCACTATCGGACATGAAACTCCCCAAAAGAGGATCCTTCAAAATAGGATTGGCGATATGCTTGCATCCCTGCATCCCCAAAATGAACCCGGGAATTAATTTAGGGATAACTCATAAATGGCAAGCCAGGCGGATAAAGATGGGTGGAATAGCAGAACATAGTTACACAATGGGTACAGCTACTGCCCATCCCCGCTTTGCTACAATAATCACATGAGGTAAATAAACGTTATACATTTTTACAACGTTTGTCCACATTGGATCCTCGTTCTCACCTATTCATCATCACATCAGCCGCTAGACGTCCACTGCTGGACATAGGCCTCCCCAAGTAATCTCCAATAGGATTGGTTGCATCCGGCCTGTGTCCAGCGCGATTCTGCGGTTTAGTCAGATCGTCTGTTCATCTTGCTGGTAGACACCCTACGCTGCGCTTGCCGGTTCGTGGTTTCCATTCCAGAACCTTACGACTCCATCGGCCATCGGTTCTGCATTCCAAGTGCCCTGCCCACTGCTACTTCAACTTACTAATCCGTCGAACTATGTCAGTAACTTTGTTTCTGTCACGAATCTCCTCATTTCTGATTCGATCGCGCAAAGAGAGACTCCGAGCCTCACCTTTTTATACCTCCAAATAACAGTGGTGGCATTGCTGTGTTCCGGTTTGAAGGGCGAGACAGGCAGCGAAACTACTGGTTACGGCTGGTGATGGATATGATCTTGATGATGATATATTTCAATTGATTGTGTCTTTCTCAGGTGGGGAACATGAGTGACACGGATTGCATGCTCAAATACCTGGAGACGATGCACACGCACTATGGGTATGATCGGGAGACGTTCACCGGCGCGCTGGGCACCGGCTGGGCTATCCCCGTGGAACTCGCCATCGGCCCTGATATAGGTTAGTTACCCTGCAGCATAGAGAGGGGGGGGGGGGGTCTTGGTCGTGCCCACCCCAGGATGGTCTAGTGCCCACGCCAAGATAGTTATCTGCCGACAAAAAATGTTGTGCCTACATTGCGTGTCGAATGCGTGAGTGAGCGCGCCATCGCATCGGCCATGGTATGTCAGGGCCCTTTCCCAAAATTAAACCTTGATACGCCAATGTCCTACATTGAAAACGTGCATATCTGACTCGATGGGTAACTTTGCCTTTCATGAGGTATAAATTGACGTACATATGTATATAACTTAAATCTTAACTGGTAGTATCAGGCTAAATAAAAATCAATATCAATGATTGCTAATTTTCTGTACTCAATTTTTATTTTTCACAATGGCTAAAACAACTGTATACAACTATTTCCGATAGTCTGTAGTCTGTACTGCTTGAAATTCGGAGGAATACTACCTACCTACTCCCCGGAACAAATATTTATGTGATGTTATGATCTGTTTCTAGGTGTTAAATTAAATGTATATGAGTAGTATAACTGTAATTCTTCGGTTATCTGATTTCCGATGAGATGTGGTTTTTTTTTATTATTATTGTATTTATATTTATAACGTGTGTTTTCTATCAACAGATATATCTTACGTATCGCACAAAGCCGGCGAGCCTCCGACGTACACCAAAATCGCATCATTCAGCGACATCGTCGCTGTACAGACGCTCAAATCCAATTGCACACAGCAATCGCAGACGCAGGTGATTTTGAAGTCTACTTGCTTAGGAATACATTTTGATTGATTGCTAACATTCACTTGTTTAAAACTCATAATAAAACTACTTCGTAAACCAAAACGGGGTCTATTTAACTTTTTCAATTTTTTTTGGACAAAAGATGTTGCCATCTTTAATAAACTGCATTTTATAGCAATTAAAAACGTTGAAGTATTTATTGATTACAACAAAACCCAGTGTAGTAGTGTTTAATTACTATCTTGTGTCAAATTATACATATTAAACTCTCGTCCCTGATTCTGTTATAAATGAGGTAGAACTCATGTAAAGGTTGCTCGCTTAACGCTTACAATTAAGAATTTATTATTATTAAGAGAAAATGTCAGTAAGCATCCTTTTAGATAAATCACAACAAAGAACTTATGAAAAATATCAGAAAGGCTATTAGCACAAGCTAGTGATATCCTTGTGATGACACGAGCGTCTATCTATAGGCTGTCACATTTACGATCAAGCGAAGGTCCCCTTGATCGTATGTATGTATGTATGTATCCAATGTTTTTTGCTGACTACATAATTGATAATACGTATAACGTACAAATTGACGTACTTATTTATTTCTCGTCTGTGTTAAATGTGTTTGTATGTTTGTGCAGAGCGGGTCATCGTGTGGCAAGGCAGCTTTGCAGCTCAGAGTGAAGGGCGCTACGGAAACTTTGACAATCACATGCAGCAGTGTTGAGGTAAGGAGTCATTATATCACTATGCAGAAAGCGGCAATACTTAACACCTGCCGCATTGTCCGAAAGATCTTAAAAGATGATACTCCCTTCCACCATCGTAATCCTGAAGTTCATTTGGCATAAATCTGTGTATTTTAGTCATATAACAAAACACCCTTAGTATATCAATAATATGCAGGACGAGATCAAAAGATTTTGTAAAATGAATTGTGTGTTATATATGGAATTGTGTGTTATATATACCGTGTTATATATGGAACCTGTGATATGTTAAGTGCCTTGTGATGCGAGCGAACGATAGACGCTCAGAGAATTAATAAGAACAGGTTATTAATACTTCGAACGGGAAAATAAAGTGATGAATTTATTTATTTTATTCTCAGGCTGCGGAAAGTTTAGCAGATTTAGTAGACGGTTATTGTCGACTGGTCACAGACTCGCAAACGTCACTGTGGAATCGAACAAGTAAGAACCTATTCCTGTTAAAATTAAATTTTTGTATTCTTATTTAAATTTAGGAATTAATAATTATAATATAACGATATGTATATGTTGGTAACTTTAACCCTCTTGGTTAACTTTGGCTTTAAACAAAGAATGTTTGTTTAAAATAAGAATACATTTTTGTATATTTGTATTTTTATGTCAACTGAAATAACCTCATAAAGTGGAAATAACCCATATTTATTGTAGAATTTGTGAAATAATATTTGGTTATATCTATTTATTACAAGCTACTGTTTGGAAATCGCTTAACTGCCAATGCAAAAGTAAGTAAATTAAGGATTAGAAGCCTTTCAATTATTATTAAATTATCTAGAAACTTATATCTTTAAGGAGAAAGGTCCAGGTTCGATTTCCGTCCATAACAGAATTATTCTAGTGGTTTATATTATATAGCAAATTCTATTAAAAGTAATTTAGGGTTGTTTATTAAAGGCAACGCCCACAATCTCCGATCCAAAAATAAAGTAGCACAGCTATTCAATAAGCTACTTAACACCATAAAAGAGTGTGAAAACATAAATATTTTTAAAAGTAAGCAGATATTGTATTTAGAGTCGTGTACCGGCTAATTGCATATTTTTTTATTTAAACCGAGATAATTTGTATAACTCATTATAAATGAAATGGAATTCCGAATGAAAATAAAGATCTTTGGTGTTATATTACCCGAAATAGACATTGGTCATGTGCCCGGTTACTTATATTGCTGAGTGACGGTTTGAAGTTTGAGAGAAGCAATGAAATTAGTAGGTAATGGTACATTATATCTATAGATTTCATGGTTTCGTACGAGCGTATACATGCTGCCTCTCTCAGTCGTCCTATCACTGCTACAAGACACGTATTAAATTAACTACGTTATAAAAGGAACCCTGGTACAAAGATAGAGAGACATGCTAGACTATAAATTGTCACAATTACATACTTTATTCAAATAACCGTAGGCAATGAATGCTTTATATATAAAATTGGAACCATAAAAACCAGTATTTTTTTTAGTCAAAGCTAAATCCTGTATTTTATGTCCTGAACTATTCTAATCGCAGCGGAGATGAGCAGCAGTTCTTCTGAGGGCAAGACCAGCTCGTGGGAGGCCAACACCGCCACTCTGCTGTCTGAGGACTACGCTGAAATCGTCGACGACGACGGCGATTACTCCACGCCCGCTGGTGAGTTTGTGTAATGGTTAGCTGACCAGACAACGTCGTTCTGTCGTCATCATCATCATTACAGCCATTGGAAGTCCACTGGTGTACATAGGCCTCCCTAAGAAAGGGGTGATATTGCCCATAATATCCGCGCTGGGTAAGCGTGTTGGCAATAGTAAAGCAGTACCACTTGCGCCAGCAAATTGAAAGTAAATATACCCTACACCTACCAGGAAAAGTTTTTTTTTAATTTATTGAGCCAGTCACCATGAATAGTTACCTAAAACATCTCTGTAGTTATATATTATTGATTGTATAAAATGTCATCGTTGGTTTTCTTTCCAGTCCGAGATTACGAACTGGTCCGCAACCAGATCGAGCTGACCGGCATCATAGGCGAGGGTCAATTCGGGGACGTACACAAGGGCACCTGCAAGGTCACCTCCGCCAACCACCCCTCCCTGCGCCGACAACTAGCTATACAGAAGCAGCAGGGCAAGACCGCTAGTGGGGAATACACGCTGCCGGTCGCCGTCAAGACCTGCAAGATGGACGCCGACCTGGACACCGCTGAGAAGTTCCTGGAAGAAGCTTGTGAGTGTTTGCATATATTGAAGTGCGCTAGACCTAGTCTTACATCAAAGTACCGTAGGATCCGTAGGACGTCCTCTGCTGGACACAGGCCTTCTAAAGAAAGGGGAGATTTGCCGATATTCTGTAGGTCAGTGAATCGGCTATTATCTAAGTGATAATGGTTATCCAACCGTAACATATTTTTTAAGGTGTTGGACAAATTATATTTTTAATTCTTTTATAATGAGGCATTAAAAATACATACAACCCTAAATCCAATCCCCCTTCTACCTCCAACCCCTATTTTGAATAGTAATTTAATAATTTTATATAATTTATATCGCAGAACAACGTTTGCCAGAACAGCTAGTTCATCATATAAAAGTTTGTCCATACATAATAAGTCCTGAAACATACGCCATCGTGCCCGTCGAAGTACATCGAACTGCTCCAGAGGTTTCCCGGGCTTTATGTTCCCGTTTATTCGTGTTACTGTAACGGTGATACGTCGACAGATATAATGCAGCAGTTCTCGCACCCGCACATCGTGGGGTTGGTGGGCGTGTGCAGCGCGCCGCCCATCTGGATCGTGATGGAGCTCGCCACGCTCGGCGAGATGCGTGCCTACCTGCAGCAGAACGCACACCGGTACCCACGCCACCCTACCCCTTGCTTACTTCTCCAATATTAGTCTGCAAGATATTTCTAGAGGTAGACCTCATACAAAGGTCGTCTGTAATGGTACCTAACCATTAAATAGCAGTGTTCGTTCACATTGCTGTTCCGTTAGTGTCACAAGGTTGGCAACGTATTAGTGACATCCTTGTGATATTACGAGTGTCTTTAGTATGCTTGTTTGTCGATCTATTCTAATAAAAAAAAGAAATGAGTAGGGCTAGCACTCTAGAGGCACACGAAGGGGTTTGCGTATACCTAGGTTATATATATATTTTTAAGTTGCTTTCTTATCGAAAATTTGTGAACAATGCATATTAAAAAAAAGGAATTTTACGATTGTAAAGTAAATCTTAAAAAGTGATCCTACCAATCTGAGATATTGAACTGTGTAAGTCTATCTTAAGTGATACTTCAATACCACGTATGTAGCTTTAGTACAAAAGGTCCATATTCCATCTTTTCTGCAACTGCAACTTACGTTAAATTGCACTACCAATGACGATATCGAATATTGATGTGTTTTTAATTTTAAATAAAAAGCGCTGATCATCAATTTATATTAAGACATGGTATCTTTACGGCCCTAGACTTTCAATTAATTTCAAATTTCAATCATTACATTTATAATAATATTAATTAATTCAATTTATAAAATATCTTATTTCACAAAATAAACCTATTTCTTAATTCAAACAAAAGGCTGATAGGCTTTTATTAATAATAAAGAATGGGCAAAACACAAAATAAATGATAATTATGTTTTCTTTTTAAGTAGTATATTCTAATATAACAAAGCTTGAAAAGTTTGTTTGTTTGAACGCGCAGTAGCCTCTGATTCAATTTGATAAAGTCCTTCAGTGTTGAATAGTCCATTTATCGAGGAAAGCTATTATTAACAAAATAAACTCTGTAAAAGTTTTAGTGAGTGAACTTGAATATTAAAAACACGAATGAACATTTAGGTTAGAGACCTGCACCCTGGTGCTGTACATCTACCAGCTGTCCACAGCCCTGAGCTACCTGGAGAGCAAGAAGTTTGTGCACCGCGACATCGCCGCGCGCAACGTGCTCGTCTCCACGCCCACCTGTGTCAAGGTCAGTGCCAACCTGAAGTTCACTTTTCCCCAACCACTCAGACTATAAAAAGAGTAGCTGTGCCAATATCTCCTTTATCATGGACGAATGTGATTCTGACACACCAGGTGTGTTCCTATAATTGATTTAGGAAAGCAGACACGCGTGGTTCGTTCATTGAGATCACTGCTATTCAAAGCCATTATGATTGGGCGAACCGCAAGACATGTTAGAAAATACCAAATAATATTGCAACAGATTGTTTTGAAAGTTTTTTCAGTCGGAAATAGTTAATACTGTCCTTATTTTCATCTTCAAACAAATTCAAATTTTGATTTGCGCGCTATGACTCTTACACTAATTTTTTCCATACATACGTATATATATATATGTCATCATAACGAATAGAAGTCCACCGAAGGACATAAGCCTCCTTAAGAAAGAAGGAATTTTGCCCATAATTGCCGTGTTTGGCAAGCGTGTTGGTAATGGCAAAGCACAGCTTTCGCGATGGCGATGCTGCTGCCCATCCTTGCCCCGTGCATTATAACTACGCTATTCCAAATGGAGTGCTCTTAGCCTGCTACATGCGATGTATGTAACTGGGCATGCGTTCTCAGTGTAACGTGACAGAGACGCAAACAGCAGGTATCAAAATGCGCAGATGTTTGTCATGCAAAAGATGCGTAGAAAAAATTTAACTCCCATTCCTAGAATATAGAGCATTTATAATGTTAAAATTTTCGCGTCTTCTAAATTAGTTAGCGGACTTCGGGCTGTCCAAGATGGTGGAAGACAAGTCGTACTACAAGGCGTCGCGAGGCAAGCTGCCCATCAAGTGGATGGCGCCCGAGTCCATCAACTTCAGGCGGTTCACCTCCGCCTCTGACGTGTGGATGTTTGGTATGTTAAACGTCTCTTACGGCACCTGGTGCAGTGGGAGGTACTATTATATTCTGCCGGTGTCTCACGTTTCTCAGTCCCCCGGTATGGGAAAGATGCAGGTACGAGTCCCGCCTGACATCTGAGACAAGTTGATTATTTTCTAGTAAATATCATCTTAAATAAACTACAGCATTTTCTATGCACGAAACCTCTCAAAGTACCGAATAGTTAATATTTAATCGCACCGCAGGCGTCTGCATGTGGGAGATCCTCATGCTCGGGGTGAAGCCGTTTAGCGGGGTGAAAAACAACGACGTGATCGGCAAGTTGGAGAACGGCGAGCGTCTGGCGCTGCCGGCGCGCTGTCCGCCGCGCCTCTACTCCGTCATGTCGCGCTGCTGGGCCTACGAGCCCTCGCAGCGGCCCACGGCGCACCAGCTCAAGGAGACCTTGTTGTGAGTACACCTCACTCCTTATCAGGGCTCCAAATAAATTGTATACTAGTTGTCTTATATCTAGTGGACCGGTGCATAACGCAAAAATTGTAAATGATTATCGTAGCTGCCGAAAACCGTCCACTCCTGGGACACCTTTATGTATCCTCTAGAAAGCGGGAATTTTGCCCATTGTTGTCGCGTTGGTAGGCGTCACGGCAATCGCAGAGCGAAGCATTCAGGTCAGGTCCGGTACCTCGCTCGGGAACCTTTGAGAGTGTTCATAGTAGCCGGTTGTTGCAGCGAGATCTTGCAAGAGGAGCGAAACACGGCGTGGGACACGATGCGGCGCGAGAACAGGCGCGTGGCGGCCGCCTCCTGGGGCGACGAACCGCCCCCCAAACCCAGCCGGCCGCACACCAACCTCACCGGTCAGTTCCGGCACACTTACCTCCCGCACCTCATGGACTTGATTCCGAGCTAATTTAGATTTAATGCTCAAAAGCGGTATTCTAATACCATTCATGTAGTTGACCTTTACTGTTTTTTTTTTATAAAAATTGCTCATTCATAGATTGATGGATATTTTGTTTTATATTGCGGTAAGATTAATATCATAATACTTACACAGGGGTCGAGGCAATCCTGTATTCTCCAAAAGTTCCAATATTTATAAACAAGTGTACTTCATTGTTATGGGAGAAGTCCTAAATGAAGCACATAATTAACATATTTTAGTTATTCACTCCTATTTGTCTATTCGAAATTAATAACAAAAAAATCATTTTTAAGGCACTCTGAAGTTGATCAAAATAACAGTAAAATATAATCAAGAAAAATGATCCTATTAAATTACGTAACAGTATTAACTCTTAACATTTGAATTCTCCAACAGCGGTGGACCCGTCGTCCACGCAGGCCGCGAGCGGTCTGCCGCAGACCTACATCGTGGCGCAAAACCCGCTCGTCCTGGCACATCTGCTACGGGAGAACCAGACCAGGGCCCTGGAGCCGCACCAGTATACCACCCCCGCCTCGGTATTCAACACTGTCGCCGTAGACTTTGCCGCCGCCCTACCGGAGAACGACCCAGCCATCCTCGACAAAATCATCAACCCCGAACCCGGGGATGAATTAGACATACCCCTCCAAACTGTACCCATCCCTGTCGCTTCACTTCACAAGCTAGACCCCATAGTACCCGAACAGACGGACGAGACGTTAACAGTTGTCGTCGGCGCGAGTTGCGACAACCTCTGCCAGAACCAAGACGTCTCGCCTAAGCCGCAGGAGGTCGAGGAACCGTACGCTAGTCGGGTCAGGTCGTTGGAGAGGAACACGCGCGGTACTCTGTCTACGGCCGAGAGAGCCCCCGTCAGGATGGGGTCTCTGGAGAGGAACGCAAGGGGCAGCCTCTCTCATAGAGGCTCCCCGGTCCCCATAGCTCCTTTCACGAGACAACACTCCGTTCCGGCTTCGCCTCCCCCTCGGAGTAGAAGGGATCAGGACGTAGGTCAGTTCTCGGTTCAGGGGGCTTTGAACGCCCAACTGGCGGCCAGCGTCGTCAATAAGATGCGCCAGCAACCCGACCCTCCCCTAGTCGAGGAAATCTATGACTTCGGCGGAGACAACGTCAAAAGCTGCGTCGCTATCGCTGCTCAGAAAGCGATGTCGAAACCCGTATTCCGACCTTCGGTTTCTGGCATGTCAGCCTCTCATCCGACGACATACGGGGTTCCCGTAGGAGTAGTCCAGGGGGTTCCGTACGCCCAAAGTCCCAAAGGTCATAAACTCCCGAACCAGTTTATGAGGTCGAATCAGTTCCAACAGCCTATAGGTGTGGTACCTCCTATATCGTTCATGCCTCAGCAATACAGCACCCACGTACAAGGCTCGCAGCCGATGTACCGGCCGCAGGCGATGGCTCAGGCGGCGTGCGTGTCCACTGCGCAGGCGGCGGGCGCGCCCCGCCCGCAGTTCGTGTCCGCCGCCTCAGTGGACGCGCAAACGGTGTACGCGTCGCGACATGAATGCCAGCCCGTGGTGCCGGCCGCGCAAGCCGTGCAGGTGATTTTGTAGATTGTGGTAGATTTCGGATGTTTGACACAGTTTTTATTTTACTATGGATACGTTTGGAATTTTATTATAATAATGATGTTTGTATCTTTCTCCTTAAAGAGCCGAAACAGCTATATACTTAACGATACTCAAGTCCAACGAATAACTTACATCGACTGAAATACGGGGGTATAATTAATGGCAAGTGTTATTTAGACTTAATAATCAATTATGAGGACGGCCATAAGTATAAGGTCAAGATGCTAGAAACACTAGCTGGTATCTAGTTTTATTTGCTCATAGAAATTAACCCATTATATATAAATTTCTAAACGTATCCAATTTTTGGTCGGTAGCATGCTTTATAAATATTGTATGATAGATCGGTTGTAAGTATGTATAGTGTTTGTAGATAGGCATGTCTGTTTGTCAATATATCGATGCATTTAAAAATAGTTTTGACAGTTTATATTTTAATTTGTAAATACAGATTATATCGGGTGCCGATTCTCAATATGTAACAATGACATAACTCTATAATATTGAATATATTTTTAGTTATATGTTTTCTTGTATATAAATCTTTATTTCCCTTTTTTACAGAGTGTTTGTGTGTCCTTGGGTTGCTCCGGTAGAGCGTTGGTTTTTTTATTTATTTATTATTTTAATTTAATTTTAGTATATGTGCAATATTTTTTAAACAAAAAGATATTGCATAAAATCGGCGTTTTTTTTGTATTTTGCATTTTTATCAACACGCATTGAAGCCAATTAGAAATCACGGTAGATATTATTTCAAATCGTAATATTTTTCATTGAATATTGATATTATTTTTAGGGACATTTAAATTTTTAGTATATCTTCAACAATATTTGATTAATTGATAGTGTTATGCCTAAATATAATATGGAATGAATTAAAAGACATACTATATTTTAACAATATAGGTATTTAGTATATTTTAATATTTGCATGGAATTAATATTCAGTGAAAATCTAAAACGCCGAAGGAAACGTTTTCGACATATTCCAATTTTTTTTCTAAAATAGAGAACTAACTATTGATGTTTCGGTGTTTGGGAACCAAATTATTTCTATGAATGACTATTTATTATTTTACTAAAACTATTTAATTGGAATGAACATAATTAATTTACTTTAAATTAAAATATTCTAAATTCTAAACCATACTAACATCAAAGTTAGTTCTTAAGTTTGCGAAAATTGAGTTTACAAAAATTATTGCTATTTCATGTTTTTCTATAATAGTACAGAGCCGTACGTGGAAGGCCAGGGTTCAATTCCCGGTCAGAACATTTTCCCAATTTGGTTAATAATAATAACTATTCAACAACAAAAGGAAACTTAAACTAAAATACATTTTGATACTTAATAATACATTACTTACTTAATGATTTAAAGTCATTACAACACTGATGTACTCATTTATTGATTTTAAAAACAATCCATTTTTTTAACCTTTCATAGTACATTGAATTATTTCGTCAGTGATACATACTTCAAAATCGCGAATGTAGCATTCCTGAATAACGTACATATTTCACCTTAGGTTATTAAAATTTGAACTTTATTGAACAGTAATGAGCTTCCATATATAACAATTACGTTAAAAGTAAATTATATATGGAAGTTGGAACTAGTAACTTTTCTTCTTCGCTCCTTCTTCTAAACATTAGCCTTTATAACAGCAAGCCAAACTGACCTGTATGTATAACGCAACAGAGTCCAGACTTCGACTCGGAGCAAGCGGTGGAGAGGCGACTGCTCGCCGAGCTGGCGCGACAGCAGCATCAGAGTGAGGAGGACAGGAGATGGCTGCAGATGCAGGAAGACAATTTGGTATAAAATAATAAATAAATAAATTCACGAAACATCTGATACACTGACCTGACTATGAGAAAAATGACTTAAAGCACTTGTGTTACGGACATCTGACAACAAAGGAATCACAAATATAATACTTAAATACATATATTTAGCACCCAGACATAGAACAAACAAATATGATCATATTAATATCGGATGAGGATCGAACCCACGATACTTAGCGCACAAGATAGAATCACTACCGGTTACTTCCAGTTAATCTCTGAATCGGCATTACAAGACTTTTACTGGCAAATATATATGTGTAAAAAGTCGCGCCAATTTCATATAGTAAAACACAAAGCCAGATCTATCCCACGGAAATGCTATCGGGATAAAAATGGCCTTTATAATATTACTCAGGAATCGTTTTATATATACAAATGATAAGCGCACCAATTCCGTACAAAAATAACAAATCAAGATAATAGGGATGTGGTGTGTTAGTATTGCAATTGAATTAGGGTTGTCCTTTGCGTCTCGATTTATTCCGTCTGTCGTGTACGATTGATTATTATTTACATGTTGTTAACAGAAGAGGCTGTCGAACGTGCAAATGTCGGAGGGTGAGGGTGAATCTAAGGAACCGGCTGCTGAACACAGCTCATCTAGTCAGCCGCTCTCCGGTAACTACTTCTTTTAAACTTTATTTACACCCGTATGCGCGTCTTTATAAAAATAATTTCTTGAACCATTAAGCTGCAGTTGAACAGGAGTGACATGCGCCTATTATTGATCATTCGAGCAATAGTCTAATACAATTTTCAGAGGAATTCCCTAACCTACAAGTTCCGCTATTAAACTGGAATAATATTCAAATGTAGTATCGATTACAGCGGCAAACTCGTCGGAAACGAGCCCAGCCAACACAGTGAAATCCAAAGAGAAACCACCCAGTGAAGATAAGGTAAACTATATTTATAATATTTTTAATGTTCTTGCTGTATCGATCTATGAACTTGTAATTGAATTATTGCCATGATTTTTAAAAACTGTTTATCATGTCCTTGTAACACAGTTGATTCGATTTAAAGACTAATAGTAATTTAATTTTTATTAAGAAATAAAATAAAATATGTTTACATGATTTTTTGTATACGTAAAAAATGTAACTCAGACTTTTTAACGAAAATGATTAAAACATTTTTTTTCAAAAAATATTCGGTAGTCAATTTTTTAACGATATGATAATCGAAAGCAATTGTTAGGTTTTATTTTTCGCGGCACAATACCCGAACAGTCTTCAATCGAATAATCCCAATGCTGGAAAATGCCTCTAAACGTATACGGACAAGCGTGATTATCTTTGAGCAGCCGCGGCACCCGAACGCGAGCGACCCGGTGTACGCGGCGACGACGGCGGTGGTGCGCTGCGTGATGCGGCTGGCGGCGCAGGCGCAGGCGGGCCCGGCGCCGGCCGCCACGCTGGCCGCCGTGCGCGCGCTGGGCGCCGAGCTGCGCGCGCTGTGCGCCACCGTCGACCTCGTGGTCGTGCCCTTCCCGCCCGCCGCGCAGAGGTCCGCTCGGGCATCGACTGTCGATGGAACGAAGTCCCTTGTCGCTCGTTGCGGAAGGGGCTAGATGGGAAAAAATAACGATAATATTTGCTATAGTTTCGACATTCTGTTTTTTTGTTGGGTATACACAGGTTTTTTGTACATAATAAAGAATAATAACAATAAATCGTCAAAAGGCACTTCGTTCCATCCGGGTGTCCCTTGACACCTTTTGTATTTATAGGGTAAATTCCCCCCTTTTCGGGAGGAGGTCCACGTCCAGCAGTGGCCGGTTGCTATGACGATGAGATGGAATGTGTGTATGTAACGAATAAACTCAACAACCACTGGACCGATTCAAAAAAGTCTATCACCGAGAAATAACTACATCTTAAGCAAATGACATTGGCTTTATATTATATTTCCAAAAACATCAGATGTCATTAACCAAAATGGAAGTATGTAAACTAGATATGTGTTTTTGTACGTTTGTAAAGAACACATTCAAAAGTTTCTGGACCGATTTCACAAACTATTTCACTAATGGAATGTTAGATTATAAACGAATAAACTATATTATACCCCAGCATTCTTACGATGAGCCCGATGGCGCAGATTGTAGTGATCCTATCTTATGTGTCAAGGGACGTGGGTTCGACCCCAACTAGGACAAATATTTATATGATATTCGGTTTGTTCCGTGTCAGGGTGTTAAAAATATGTATTCAGTATTAAATTTATATTGTCTGGCGTCTGTAACACAAGTGCTTATTAACACGCAGTCAGCAACCATGCACGATATTCACCGTATAAATTTTTATCCTGCGTGGAAACCGAACTCGCGATCCTTGCCGCATTATATTGAGGCGCAAACACTTGGCCCGTAAAAATTCTTTAACAATATACCGATGACGTGGTGGTCATTATCCAACGGGATATCCACGTTAATTATATCTACCCATAATTTAAATTTTTTTATATTTTTTATAACATTAGCGAACACTGTGATTACAAATCAATATTATATAAATAAAAATATACCAATTACTTAATTGCCGTGTTATACCAGCTGAGTAGAATAGTACCTCCCCCTGTATCAGGTGTCGTAAGAGGCGACTAAGGTACCAGAACAGACAAAGGCGGTATATCCATTCATATTAGTGCATCTCAAGTGCACAGGCAGAATTATATAAATAAAAATATACCAATTACTTAATTGCCGTGTTATACCAGCTGAGTAGAATAGTACCTCCCCCGCTATCAGGTGTCATAAGAGGCGACTAAGGAACCAGAACAGACAAAGGCGGTATATCCATTCATAATAGTGTATCTCAAGTGCACAGGCAAGGGATGGGCAGAGATCCCCGTTGCGACGTTACACTCTGCGATTATAGACAAAATTCTCCTTTGCTTGGAGAGGCCTATGTCCAACATTGGATTTCCAATCGGTGTTACGATGATAAAGTACCTAACTACAACATAAGCTTGCTCCTCACATATGTATTCAGTATTAGGTGGATGCTGAATATCGGATAATGACCTAACATTCTGCACAGGGAGGTGGAAATGGCGCACCAGGTGCTGAGCAAGGATATGGCGGCGCTGGTGGAAGCCATGCGGCTCGCACTGCAGTACCACACCACCACGTTGCACCACGAGTACACCAAGTAAGTCACAGATAGAATACCACTATACTTTACCATTCGATTCAATCCGTACAGCCGCGCGGCTTCGCCTGGACTCTAACTTTACCTAACATGTTCACTATTTATAATAAAGCTACTCTTATAACGGCTTAATAACGCGGTTTATTTAAATGTTCTCTCCATTTTTTTGTTCGACGTTTCTGTAACCTTTCGGCAGCAGAACGGTTGTTTGTAGCTTTATCGTGAATATTATTTTAGGTAAATATCAAATCAGGTGACGTTACAACGCACGCGATTAAAATAGCGAGACACACCTGTATGTCACCGACTAAAATCAAATAAGATACTCCAAGATATTGTTAATATACATATTGCATATTTGTATAAGTAGTTTTATAATTTTATTAAGTGTCATTTTATTACCGTCGGTACCGGCAGAATAGAATGATACCTCCCCTAAAGTAGGTGACGTAAGATGCGACGGAGGTACTGAAACTGACAGATGGCAGTGTATCCACACCATGCAGTGTAGCTCAAATGCACAGGGTGGGGATGGACAGCAGCATCCCCATCGCAAAAGCTACCCTCTGCGATTGCCAACACGTTTTCTAAAGCGCGGAAATTGTGAGCAATTCCCCTCATTTTTGGGGAGACTTACAGCCAGCAGTGGACTTACAATGGCTGGTATGATGATGACGATAAGGTGTAACAATACAAATATGTAAATTTTTAACAGCGTAAATACCCGGTTTTACTATCACCTGTTGGTACTGTAATGTTATATATAAGAGCCGCACATTAGCGTATATAGGAGATACGTTTTTTCGATATCGCAGAATCTACCCTCAAAGTAGTCAGTGATTAGGTGCGAAAAATGTTATTGTAATGACGAAGTACATAACATATGACATTTTGATTTGATATATGTGGGTCTTTATTAGGAAAAATCCGTTTTGTAATTTGTAATTTCCGTTTAAGCGAATTTTTGTACCAACAACAAGCAAGCTTCAGCAAACTTTTACATACCAAGCATTTAAACTTGAAGGGTCACCTGAAGTGAACTGTTTGTATTATATAGTTTTTAGTATTTATATCAATCGCCCTATGTTCATCGTTTGATTCTGATTAACATAACTTTGATGTACAGGAGCATGCTCGCTGCAGCCCACGTTCTAGCGATGGACGCGAAGAATCTCCTCGACGTGGTGGACTGCATCCGCGAGCGGCACCCTACTATCGACTGGCGCACCGCCCTTGAACCCCCCACCTCACCCAACGATGTCCAACCTCAGAACCAGACCCTCACTTCCCAGAACCAGATCTTCGCCACCCAAAACCAAACCTTCATACCCCAAAACCCCATTCTCAGCGCCCAGTCCTCGATCCAAGATGAAGAACCTTTCCAGCCCAAGCCCGACTTCAAAATTAACCAGCCAGTTACCACCAGCCAGGTCACTCTCACCGATGTTCCAAAAGAACACAGCAGTCTCCCGATCACTTCGAACAGAGTATCAGCTTTAATTCATAACTACAACCTGTATGGCAACGTGAGGGAACCCCAGCATATTTATGGCAACACCGAAGGCGGGGGTTCCTTTCAGCATTCTTCGTCCAGCATCGAAGAGGCCAAAGTGGACGTCGCGCCAATGGAGTCAGTCAAGAGTAGGGTTCAAGCCATCGCCGGAAAATTAGACTCGCCGCCAATATACTCTGTCAGCAAGAAAGGTCCTATTGATCAGAATATAGGGCACAGCGATCAGGGGTGAATGTTGCCAGCTTCCGTTTAGTTCGCTTGTAGTCGCAGTTTTCTTTTATGGCAACCCCGAAAGGGCAACGGCTTTGAGCTACCATTAGATCGACTAGTACTTATACCGCGATATGCTCATGAAACGACGGCATTTTTAATACTTAATTTCCGTATCAGCTTTGTGGGTTCCAAGTAGTGATGCAAGCTTGAAAAGACAAACGATAATGCTCAATATTCTATGTAGCGGGTAGTTGTCGGATTACGTAAGTCCTGAGCCAAAATTTGTCTATGCGTTTAAATCATATCCATCATTATATCGTTTGAGTGTTTCATTTATAGAAGAATACTCGACATTATTATGATAAAATACTTATTGGCATTGGTTTTGTCAAGATAGTATTTTTGCCTGCAGATTTCCTAAGCTACGAAATCCATAAATAGTTACGCTTATAAAATTGCAGTCATAAGTGAGTCTTCTGTGCTTGCTTCATAGTCCAAATTGCAGTAACACAAAACCAATGTCAAAATATCTATCTGTACTCCGTATAATTGGGTTGATCGTCGTTTTAGTAATAATATCTATTGACATATCATCGGCATTGTTATGCTTCAAATAAATATTGTCGTGTTGCGTAATTACACTATCAGAAATATTCATCGTATTTACATTAATTGAAAATAATTATTTTTTAAAACATTCAATTATTCGTGTAATGCTTTATTAAAATTGGAATTTATTTTGTTTTCGTTATATTTTTAAGGTGTCATTAAATGCGAGTCGTGAAACTGGTTGGTAATATTGTTTTGTGATATTATTGCCAATAAAATGTCATAATTGGATTTAACTAAATAGTAAAGCTTGCAGTACAGACGAGCACATTCCTTGAATTTGCACCTAAAGTAAGTTGTAATTATTTTCATACAAATTTTATATTTTTGGTGTAACGCAGTTTTTATACTGAAACCATTTACGGTGTGTATTTATAAGTATAACATGAATTCTTCCATAAAACAATAATATTGTCTAATCGAAAATATACTTTGAAATTAATTATAAAGTATTATTTTGTTAGTCTAAATTGTATATTTTAGTTAAGGTGCATCTACAGTCACAACTTTAGTAACTCTTGCATTTAGTTTATTATACATTTTTAGTGGTCAACAGGATTAAATGCTATTTTTCGTTGTAAAAATGTACAAATCAATCAATAATTGTCCATAACTATTTAATTTTTATCCAAAGTTTTATTGTAAGCTTAGATCTCAAAAGGAATTTCTAGCATTATAGTGCATATACTCACGTCTGCGAAAGGTGTCTGCATTGACGGTAACACAACTGGATATACCTTCGAATATCATACGTGCAATACTTCATAGATGACGAAGACAAACGGATAACGACTCGTATGCAATACAGAATAGATGTTAATTTCGTCCGGACCGTCAGAGTGGACACCTTTCCAGCCTCTATTAGTTGTGTAATTATAAAATCAGATTTTATTTATTGACTAAACTTGATTTTGTAAAGTTGTGTTTCCTAAGTGTTAGCGTTAGCAGGAGGTCATTCCAAAGTATATTTGATAATAAGTTTCGTGTAGTCCGTGTGTAGCGCCGCCCGGCGCCCGGCGCCGCGGTCGGTGGGTTTGTTTTATGTATCAAACAAATAAAGGACAGGTCAAACATTTATTTGTCTTTTATTTAACAACCTCGTGTATATTGCTTTAGTACCTTCGCCGACGAACGCGAGCAGTCTCTGCCACAACGAGCGATAACCGGCAGCCCGAGCTCACTCTATCCGCTTATTGCAAATTTAACTTCACTCCCCAACGACGGCCGCTCGAGCCTAGGGCGGCAATTGTCTTTATTATTATTTATTTACTATAGACATTGTTTTTATTAGTAAAAGAAATTGCCGTAAGAAATCGTAGAGTACAGCGATTCCCATTTTTATAAACTTCAAGAGATGGTGAAGAGTGAAACTAAATACATAGGAAGGTTTTTTCTGTTTGAAATCTGTTAAATGTGTTATCAATTTATTCTTTATCCTTACTAATATTACGAATATGAAAGTAACTCTCGTCTTTCTGTCTATTACGCCACCACGCCTAAACTGCTGAACCGATTTAAATGAAATCTGGTACACATATAGTCTAAAGCGTTAGAAAGGATATATTCTTTCTAAGGCTACTTTTTCATTCGACAAAGAGTTGTAAGGTGTCGAAAGGGGAGATGAAAAGTATGGAAGTATCGCTATTGTTAGAACTAAAAGCTTAAAACTTATTGTTTAGGCTATAGATTTGTATATAAATGAATATAACATTCAAAGTTTATATAAGTTGAAGTGAAAAGGTATAATGCCCATAAAAACTACTGCACGCAGACGAAATCGCAGGCACAACTAGTTATTAATAATGCAAAGTCAAATAGTCTAAAGCAGGTTTTAACTATTTTTACCTTATCATGTTCGTTCAAATAAAAAAAAAACAAATTTTGTAAATGACAGTTGGTTTTGGGCATTTATTAAATATATTTTTTTTGTACATTACGTGTTAATCAACTTTTAGGATTCTAGATCGTTCGATTCCTAGGAAATACGGGTGCGGTCCATGAACAAGACGACGGCGATCGTTTGCTGCTCGTTACAAGGAGAAAAAAAGAAAACACTGCCAATCAATTTGGTTTATTAACAAAATACAAAGCGAAATTTGCGATTCGGTTGAGTGACACTTGAGAAATAAACTACTTAGTCGGTGAGCCGGCACATAATACAATTCCCATACAAAAATTATTTCACTAGAACCTCCGGCTCATAAATACATCTCATTATTCAGACATTTATTTATATTACTAAAATTTACGCTAATTCCCTAAGACGTGTAGTTTGATGACAATGTCTAAATCAGCAAAATATAAATAGAGACGAATAACTTCGGCGTTATTCTGAAACTATAAATACTCTACACTCTTTCATACCATCTGAGAACGAATAAGACAGAAGATCTGTCTGTCTCGACTTTGCCAAACGGTAAGAAAGATGAGCAGAATAGTGTTATTGGTAATAGCAGAATTAAACCCATTGAAGTAGAAATTAATAAAAAACGCGTATCGCAACAAATTATCAAGAGTACACAGGGTGTACTTTCGTCGATTTGCACGAAATGTGTTCGCATGAATGAGCGAAACGTCACTTTTCAAAAACAATGTGCTGTTTTAAAAGGCGTTTCGCCTGTTTAAATTTTAATTACGTGCAAATCGACTCCTTTACAAATTGGTAGTATTCTTTTCGTTCACACATATATTTTATGCAAAAGTTTTAACAAAGTATAAGGAATAGGAATTGATACTTAGGTGTCTAAAGTAAATAAATACAACACGTTTTTATAAATATCAATTATTAGTTATGAAATGTAATGTTTAATTACTTAAAATAAAAAAAATTGTTAAATTTTAAAGTTTCGATCGAGAATCTGCTACTAAGCCATTTTTATTGAAAAATACAAAAGCATCGGTTACCTTTAACAAACAAACCTACATTAATGCAGACTGCAGTCCGTGCCTAGAATCAAGTAAGTTACAGCAACGTTATATAAAACCTACTATATGATACAATAATCTAGATAGGTAGGTCAACAATCAATCTAAATTCTTGTTGCATGACTTTATCTGTGGCATAGACTACATAAAAAACATAAATACAAAAATACTCCGATATAAAATGTACAAATAATATTTTAATTTACAGAAATCAAACAGGTTTCACAGGTCTTCAGAGATTAAGTATTTCTCTGCTGATAAAAAAAATACTACACATTGCATCCTCTTCTCTAAAGTATAAGGGTCTTATCCCTTCCATCTATATAGCTGATAATAACTTTATCTTGTATCAAAGTAACACTTAATAAAACTTGTTGCACCGTCTTTACAGGTTTAATGAGACATAGGCTTAACGATTAAAGTGGATATGGATAGATTTCTAGGTATCAATCGAAATTTGCGATATGCGACTGCGACGGCGATCGATAACCGCGGTATATGCATAGTATTCATTTAAATCCTGTGCTCCTTTTGCCCGTCTCTTATCAGCGTTCCATTTCATGTTTGCCGTGTCGTATGTCGCTGTCGCATATTTCAAATTTAAAGCACACAGTAGTCGTCGCTGCGTGCGTGTTAGAATACGCAAACAGAGAACAAAAACTCCTCTCGGAAACTCACCTTGAATATAGATATAGTGAAATGGATTCACGGAATGTCATTTCCGAAATTAATAAATGTACCTACAACAAGTGGGTCTTACTACAATCGTAGGTACATAGATGGAAAATTAATACTAGCTTTTCAGTCAGGACTAATATTTTTCTAATTAATTCAAAAAAATTGCATACACTGAACACAAAAACATAAGTAAATAGATATATAATCATCAATTTCAAAGTTTAGTAAATTGTTAAGTTGTAAAGCAAGAATTGTATAGCACGCGGAAAAATAAAGGAAATTATTTTTATATACAGTAAATACGAACGAACTTTGGCCTACCGACAGGAAAAAGTACAAATATATTAAGATTTTTTCCTTTTTCATTACATAAAAACATTAAATATTGCCAAAATAATTTTGCCCTTTGTTGTCGTCTTATAGCATATACTCAAAGTTACACCTAAGAGTCAAAGTAACCCGCACCTACGGGCCGGACTTCCAAGTGACACCTAGTGTACACACAGCAGATCGATCTACGCGAAACTGTCAAAATGCTTCAATTGACAGTGAACTTAGGTTTGCCAATATATTGCGTTAAAAGTGTCTTGTCTAGTTCAAAACTAAGCAACATTTAAAAACAATTCATGAAAAGACTTAACGTTTGCACTTTTACTTTTTTTACAGGAGATATTGCTCCGGACCAGTAGACGTATAACAATTTTTATACATTTTACGGAGAGAAAAGAAGTACATTTAACAATTAATTACAGAGTTCAAAATTAAATGACAAACCTTTTACAGATCAGTATAGTTAGATTTGCAGATGTGTGTAAGTGTGTAATACTTTTCTATCGAAAGTTTAAATCCAACAAAATATCATTACACGCCCAAATTTAAATTGTTCTTTAAGTAAGAGACAACATTGTACTACTAATTCGTGAACCATAGAGTTGCAATGTATATTGACATTATCTTAATGTCATTTTAACTTGCAAGACATTAATGGAAAGATAGTTACATAAAAATAAATCAATTTTTCTATGGATTCTAACAACATCATATAATAAAAAAAATTGAATTATTTGTAAAAAAAGTTCCTTCATTTAATAATTTGCAACAGATAACAAATAGTGAAGTACTCCTCTATCGTCCCCAACATTACCGTATTCTGTAAGCACTAAGAAATCTATCGGTTGATATAGAAAATGATATCTATTACATAAAAAATAGTGAGGTTCACATTATTCATTTTCAATGTTGGGAAATACGTTTGTGAATTCAGGCACAATTACTTTATTACAATTACAGGGGTTCTAACCCCAAATGTGTGTTCAAACACACAATTTAATTTTTAGTCCTTAAGAACCGATTCAGTACATAGATGACTTACAGTTGATTATTTCCTAAATAAAGACACTAATTTTAATAAATACAAACTCCTTACTTCAACGAGCGATAACCGGCCGGGCTCTCTCTCTCTGTACTCTTTTGCAAATTGAATATCAATCCCCAACGACGGCCGCCCGAGCTGAGGCCGAGCCTATAGAGGCGTTCTCGGATGCTCTGCGTCGATCCCGCTCAGAACCCGCGAGCCCTGCGGGGCGACCGTAGCGCATCGGGTCGCTAACCCCTAATGATCGACCCCGCCCTCTTCTTGTTCGGTGGCGCTGAAATCGACGTATCGAATATGATCATCCAAACTTCGCCTATTGTGGTAATACTTCGCCTCTGTGTGTGGCTCTCGTATCTAGTTGTTTTTTTTTTAATTGTTGAGAACGAAACAGAAAGAACAGAAATATAAACCAAAATTAAACCAACCCGCGATGAAGATCGCGCGTTTAGCTACTATGGTTTCCCCCGCAAAGCTCGCGAAAACGATGGCGATCACTCGAGGACGTCTCTAAGGCTTGATCTAGGCTCAGGTGGCTATCGTTGGTGATAAAGTTATGCAAAAGGGAGGGCCCTCTTAATCCTCTGACAGCACGCATACCCCAGCGAACACGGTTTACTGCTCTACGAAGTGTGTATTGATTGTAAGATAGTCTTGTCTATGGGTGCGTTACTTGAACGCACTTTATGTAGATTGACTTCTGTATCTATTAGTTTTGAGTAGTATAGCCGTTTACTGTCTACGCTAATTAACCAAAGTAGCTTTTGCTTTGACTATGAATACCAGCTTCCAACAGCGTAACATTGCACGCTAAAATACAATATCATAGACAATTTTAGCAACTAGCGCGCAATGCATGCGTAGTCATGGTTACGCATTTAAAATAATCAACTGTATTTCCCTGTGCTGCATCCGCTTTAGCAGTCCAAGAAGTTGGCAGCCATGAGCAGTTCCAAAGCGATTTCTGGAGCGATCGGGAATTCCGGAATTTCTGTAGAGGAGTTTGTGTAGCGCACTTTGTATGTGAAGTACATACATACTTTTTGCAGCACATGCGATCTAAAAGATAAATTAGTTTTTAAGATATAATACTAAAATACAGAAATAAATATAATTCAGATAACGCATGCTCAAAAGCGCCAAGGTTTTGAATTCCGGAGAAGCACAAATATTCTACAATAGTCAGTTATTTACTATATCAAGTCTAATATAAACATTACAAAAAGTATAAAATAAAATATATTTGTGCTGGCAATCGCAGAACGCAGCTTTAGGGATTTAGATAGGGATGCTACTGCCCATCCCCATGCTGTGCATTCGAGCTGCAATATTTTGGATGGATAGTCCACCTTCTTTCGGTTTTGGTACCTTAGTCACTTCTTACGACACCTGGTACAGGGGAAGCAATATTCTACTCTGGTGATACCTCACGGCATCACAGAGGTAATTTTCATTTTGCGAATTTACATAGAACTACATACAGAATCCTCGATAGGCGAGTCCGAATATTACTAGACAGGGATTTTTTATCCAAGGGATACCAAGGAACATATTTTTTTGTAGCGGTAGTTAAGGGTTCTAAGAACGACATAACAGCTTAACTGTGTCAAAAATAGTGCCGCTTCCTGCCTGCCTGAATGCCTGATGGAAAAAAAGCCTGATCTATTTGACAAGCATAAAGAACACGTTTTCAGTATAAAAGATAGCCTATTTTAGTAATGTCCAGACTATCTATTTGTACCATGTAAAATTTCATCTAGATATCTTTTCAGACACATAAAAAAGTAAAAAACATGCATAGATACTCACAAACTTTTGTGTTTAGAATATTACAAAGAATGCAATAAAAAAAATTAAAGATAATTGTAATCCATAATGAAATTTCATAATACCTTTATCATTAAAGATTATTATATATATATTATAATCTAATGGAATACTTACGGTATCTCCCTGAAGTTGACCTCATTAGCTTCATTTTCAGCAAACTGGCCAGGTCCACTTAGCATAGCCTTGATGGTGCCAGATGTGAGTGCATGCTCTCTCTTAACAATGAACTCATGGCCATCAGAAGAGACCAGCTTCACGTACATGGCATCAGGCCCTTCGCAACCACCATAAACTTTTTCTTCGGATGCAACAGAACTTGCTGTGCCTGTAACTGAGATAACTCTGTAAATATCTCATAGAAAAGCTCCCTAAAAATGAAAAGGACTAATATTGGCTGATTTTAAGTAATAAATAAACCAATTTACTAATTAAGTTGAAAGGACATTTTTTTTTTATTTCTTTATCTGTAACTGTGCTAGTTACAAAACAACATGACACATTGAATCAAGACCAATCATAGAACAATTTAAGCTTAAAAAAGCATAGCTAAGGACAATTGTTAATAATAAAGTAAATAAATAAACATCGTAACAATAATTAATATAATAACTTGAGCAAGAGTAATCTTTAACAATTTTACTGTCTGATCCATTTGAGTAAAACTGCAGTTAAAAACTTCATATAAATAAAAGCAGCCCCGTCACGAAATCTGTCCTCTGCAATTGCCAACATGCTTGCCCAGCGCTGCAATTATGGACAAAAAGCCTCTTTTCTTGGAGAGGTCTATGTCCAGCAGTAGACTCCCAATAGTTGATATGATGATGATGATGAATTAAATACTGTTAGTAAAAATAAGTACTCACACAAATTGTTTTCAATTTCAAAACTTATATTTTATTTATTTAGAACTTATGCCAGTAAGTTTCTGAGATAAATAACTTAATTAATCATACTTTCTTTAAAAGTTGCAGGTAATGTCAGTTGAATCAGCCCTATAATAATAATAATATAATAAAATCTAAAACCATTAAAATTTTTACAAACCAGAAGCTGCAATGCTAGCTGCACGATCGTCAGCAACGCTGGCGGCCGATGCGGCGACGGAAGGAGGAGCCGATGCAACATCCGACATTTTGGCTGCTAAATAAAAAATAATAAATTTTTGAATAGTTATATTGTTTTAAAATTTCTATTCTAATCAAATCTTGACACTTTTTCCTAAATATTGTAATCTACAGGTTTTCAATTATTGCTAGCCTGTTTAAATTTGTTGATTGATAACAGTAGATGAATTTTGTCTTAATATTTCTATTAATAATTTATTGAACTGTACATATATAAATAAAAGTAGTTTATTTTGTTCAATTTGAAACAAAATATAGCATTCTCCTTTATCTACCTTAGTTAATTCAAGACTAGGTTTTGGAAGAAGATTGAAAACAAAACTGCTGGAGTATAGACAAAATTAGGACTCGCCAAACAGAACCACTATGAAACATTACAGGCACTTTTGCAATAACACAGACGTAGTAACGAGTATACGCAAGTAAACACACCTTGTAAAGGTTATATTACAATAAAAATATTCGTAACCTAGGAGTTTTCAGTAAAATCTTCAATTTAAGTTCAGGATAAAAATAAATCGAGTTACAGAATATTAGGTTATTTTTAATGACATACGTCAGAAAGGGATAGACTGACATCACAGATACAGAAAACAGTACATACGACAGAATAAAGAAAATAATAAAAGTCTTCGTTATATTAGTAATAATTTTGGTTTTACGTTATTAACAACAATTTGATTGTTAATTAAGTTATTTATTTTTCAAGAATCAGCAAAGCGTATATAGTTTTTGAATATCTAATTTGAACTTGAACCATAGATTTTTGAATGGACTTTACAAAAATATACAAAAATTATCTTAATAAAAATAAAAGAGCTGATAATAATTAATAGAATATCCATCTGCTATTTAAAAAACATATTTATGACTATTTAAAACTTTAATCCTATAATTTACAAACGGTGAAATTACCTTGAAAAGAAAACAAGAAGATAACATGATACAGCTGTTAGCGGAATGCCTTGTCGTCGATGATACGATCGACGACGATTCGGCGGACTTTTTTTGACATGGCTTTTGGCTTCATTTCATTATTTTGACATTTGAACGTTTCGATGTCAAGCGCTACGTATTTCTTTGAAAAAACCCAATTATTCATCGTTTTTCATTCTTTCTCTACTTTTTTCATTCGAATAAAAGCGAATAGAAACTAGGACGAAATAGTAGGCAGTGCTGAATGATTCTTAGCCCCCAAAATTCCACGAGAAACATGTGACACGAATACGAAAAAGGGCTTCCAGACCGTCAATGTGACAGAAATGTTTTCTGCCATCTCGACGAGCCAGCAACACCGCGGAGCCTCGACGACATCGACGCGTGCTACACGAGAAGGGATATAGGGTAAGGGCATTAAAAATGAGCGCGAGATGGCCAGTCCGCCACCGAACCCTAGAGAAGGCGAGGAGGGCGGCTCCGAGTTCAAAGAGGAGCCGAGCGGGGAACGCGCGGCCGCCCCGCAGAAGACTTACATAGCGCCGCCTGCCTCACAGCTACCGACCAAGCTGCAGTACGTTGCGGTAGGCGCCGCTGGTCCTAGTGGTGGTATCAAGCAATGTTTTCGTACTGTAAAAGCTGCTCGACGAGTTCCCACTCTGCCGCGACGACATAAAGAGGGTGAGGGTTCTTCCGCGGGCCCAAGCGCACCAGGGCCTTCGGGAGAACCCGAACGCCGCACGCGACGTGAACGTAGCAAACGTCATGTTTGTAATACTTGCGAAAAACGTTTCTCCAGTCCTGGAAAACTCAGTCAACATGTACTTTCCCACACTGGTGAACTTCCATTTTCATGTGAGCTGTGTGATAAGCGATTCAATTCAAAATTTAAACTTGTTCGCCATAATCTAATTCACAGTGAGGCTAGAGCCTTTACTTGTACAGTCTGCGGGAAATCTTTTAACCGAAAAGATCACCTCACTAATCATATAAGGGTTCATAATCCTGTCAAAAAACTTTATACCTGCGAAAAACCTGATTGCAGAAAATCTTATACCTCTCTTTTGAGTTATCGTAAACATGCTGCATTGCACTCTGCTGAGGAAGGGAATTTACAGTGTAAAATTTGTGATGAGACCTTCAACACTCGCCAGGAAATAGTATATCATTTAAAAGTTCATACAGGAAGTCGTACTGTCAAAAATGAGACTGATAAGAAGTTTACATGCGATTACTGTGAGCGGAAATTTTTCACAGCAAAAGACGTGAGGCGGCATCTTGTTGTGCATACAGGGACACGGGATTTTTTATGCCCTTTCTGTCCTCAAAAGTTTGGACGTAAAGACCATTTAGTGAGGCATGTTAAGAATGCACATCCAGATAAGTCTTGGAGATCAGCTGCAGTTGGAACTTCCAATGAACCTATCCCAGAACCAACTTCATTTGAGGAAACTTATACTGAGGTCCAGTTAGAGGGAACTAAATATTCTATCTGGAATCCAACATCTCCAGTAGAAAGCATACCAGAAGGACCAACTAGAGTCCCGTCTTCTGACATAATTGTGGAAATGCCGCCTGACCTTGATATTAAAGTGGAACCCTTAGAAATAAAATTGGAGGATCCTTTGGATATCAAAATTGAGGAACCACAGTCTCCCAGTTGTGAAATTGTGCCTGTTGATTATCCAGTAGTATATGTGGTGGCCCCTCCATACCCTCAGACGCCATCGGACTTGCCTTATATGACGACGCAGCCACTGTCTGAAGCACATTTACTTCATCCAGGAAATGTGCAATCCTTACTGATAGACCCTGGTGAAGGGCCGTCAGGTTTGTCCAGTCAAATGTTAGGTCTTCTAGAAGATAATGAGCCTACGTATACAAGAGAGGAGGGTCGGCAGCAACGACTGCCGGCGTTTACGCAGGCCTTTCAAACGGCGCAGAGCCCGAAGCCCCCGCCGCCTCCGCCACCGCCCCACTAGCCTCGCTGTAGCGAGACTCCTGCATTTAGCTTTTGTGAACACCGAGCTACCTCATTAGGTAAGATTGGTCTAAGCTGTAAATAGTCTGGAGAACTAAGTTGATTTGTTATTATGTTGGACTTGATGACCTTGTAATATGTATGGAAGCTAGGGGGCAAGTGCCCTCGGTTTAAATTGCCAAATTGTATATTTGTACGTCTCAGGTATACCAAAATGTTTCCGAATTCTACATGAATATGTGATCTAGTCATGTATGTACTTTCGGAATTGTAAAATGTTTATTTATAGCGTACATGTATTACGTTTATGGAGTTTAAAGGGACCAACTCTGTGCCTAGTTCATGATTGGACACTTAGATTCTGACCTCATGTTCTTTGGGTTAATAATGTAGAGTTTGCAGAATTTCTGTAGGTAGTATGACTCTTGAAAGCAGTAGGCTATTACAATATGTTTTAGAGAGGCGTACTGCTTTTTGACGCGAATATTTATACAACAGAGCATACTCTTACTCATCAATAGTAATTGTTAATTCTGCTAGATAACATCAGATCTTTCTAAGGCTAGAAACAAATAGCTAGGTATATCTGTTCTTGTCAGAATAAGACTGTTGCAGAGATACTTTAATTTAAGAGAGGTTTGAATGTTATTCTGCTGTTCAGAATGTCATTGAAGCCTGTTACTCAGCAGATGTGAGCTAGCAACAAATTGCAATAATACAATCAATATACCTCAGAGGCAAGTGTGCCTCCTTAGCATAAGACATAAACTAGTGGCACCGATTCTGATGAGCGAGTGTAGACAAATTACTTATTAATTCACAGAGAAAATGTGCCAAAAACATCCACACAACAGTGAAGTGTAAAGCTTATTATGGACAATGTGCAGTTTTTAGGCTGTTTCACTGTCCTGCCAACTATGCATGCAAGTTATTTTGATCTAGAAACATTTTGTATGTAAATCTGATATTTGGTAATAAACAATTGGAAGAACCAATATGTCTTGGCATACTTTTAGGATTATGGGCCAAATTATGTAATTTGTTTAGTGATGTGGAATGTGGTTATGTGTAAGTGTCAGAAGGTAGAAGAAATATAGTGAGAATTTAAGCAACATGATCGGACTGAAATGGAAGGGTAATACAGCGGGATTATTAGGTGCCTTGCATTTCTACACTGCAAGTAATCTTTACCTTTAACTATTGAATCCATTTGGAATAGCTTGCTACAAGATATTTTACTTTAAAAGTAAAAATTGCTTTGAATGATTCTGTAGGCAATGGTGATGCTCTCGAAATCTGTTCACCATATAAGATTATACATATTTACTGCGTAAGTCGATTGTATATTTTTAGAGAAATAGGCCTTTCTGAGCTAATCAATCTTTTAAATCACTAACTTCTCGATAACTTTATAGTGAAAAAAATGGAAGCTTTTGTCCTTTCCGATTGTATGATATTATATCAAGTTAAAAACTGATATTTCCACCAAGAATACTCATTGATATTAGAATCCATACCATTTTCATTGCGTCGTTAACCATCCAGAATATATCGATCTATCGTAATCGCTGATAGCTCTCTGGTTGAGGAATTGCTTGCGTGCCTCTCTCCCTATTCTGTATAGAGTAAAATTTACTCCATTGATTCTTCTCTACCGCAAGAATGAAGGTCGATGCTTCTTTTCCGTTCTTCCTAAGTTATGTTAATGGATTATGTTTAAGTTATGGACGACGCAGAGGTTATCGAGACAATGTGGATCAAAACTGGGTTACAATCCTTACAGTTTCGAGAGTGTTTCAATAGATGTTAGAATGTCTCATACCTGACACTAGAACACGTTCTTAATACGTAATATAAGTTTTTCATTATTTGGTAATTTGAAGGTTTTTAATACATTAAAATAGTTACGGACGATGTTTGGCGTCTAATAATGGAAATTCGCAAGGAAAAGTACACGTAGAAATGAGATCCAATGTTGTAAACGCTTCATACATAGATATGTAAATAATTCTAATCTTTTATTAGGTTAATAGGACTGTAAAAAAATTATCGATTTTTTTGACATTGGCTGTGTCCTCGATTAGTTGTCTGCTAGCATGGTGTAATAATTGCATTTACTTGCATTCGTTTATTTCTTTCCAATGACAAATTTCCTTTTGTAGTAGATCTTACAATGCTTAGATAAGATTTTCCCTGGAGCCTATTTTTTGACCATAAGCTTTTTATTCGATATATTTCAAAAGTAATACGTTTGTCTTATAAATGAAGTGGATAATCATGCAGAGGCCGATCCATACACATTTATGATAACTTTCCAAACAGATCAGTTGCGTTAACGAGCTAAGTTAATACTCTTGCTTGGATTTACCATAGTTTAAATATGGAAGTATTAACAATAAACATCCCCTTTTTTACTATATTGTAATATAAATTTAATAAAAAGTTTCGTATCTTGAATATTAACAATTAACGAACTTTATGCAACGTTTTTTTTACAACTGAATTATTAATCTAAGCTTTAAGAAAGTGAAATTGTCAATAGCAGTTCCGATTCGCCTACACTAAAAGCTCTAATTCTTTATTTAACTGCCTTACATTCTATTTTTCTTTCCTTAGATTCTACCTGATAAATCTCATCTGGCAATTGAAAGGTCTAGATTTATTGCTGATATTTTTGTTATAGCTTTTTATTTTTTTATAACCGGTGATGGTTCTCGGATATTTGAATTGTAAATGGTAATTTCATGTGACAATAATTCTGGAAAATAGCTAATGTCGAAACAATTATTTTATCTACCTCAAATTATTTGTACGGCTAGAAATATACTACGATAGGTTAGTGAGAATATTAGGTTCTTTTTTTCTATTTGAGAAATCAAACTAGCACAGTTCACCCTCCCTGTGCGCTGAAAAATAGAAATCTTTATTGATATATCACACAAATATGTATGATTTTGCTTTATTTTTTTCAATTATGCTCTATACGAGATGCCTTAATTCGGTTTATAAGTTTTGTTTTGATCCATTAATTGCAAAAGATCTGCGATAAAAAAAATAGTTACGGAAAAAACATATAAAAATAAATAAAAACCTTAAAAAAAATCTTCTTTGTGTAAATATAAGCGGCTGTCGTCTTCGCACACTTTGGATGATAAGATTTAAAAATTATAATAATTATACATATTTTTTCGAGTAAATATCAGAAAAGATTTCTGCATTACGTTTTTAGGGGTGCATCGTCAGATTTTAGGAGATAATTATACAAAGACTGTTAAATGCATAACTAGAAACGTTTTGCTAAATCCTCGTAAGGCTGTAGACTGCAATGATGAAGTATTTGTTGTAAGACACGATAATGTTAATTTCTTAGATTATACCTACAAGAAAGCTCTTTCAAAATTACTCGTAATCCAAAATAACAAAGAAACAGTCTATAACCTTAGTCCACTAGTCATATTCAATAGCAGCATACACATATTCTCAAATAGACAGTTATATTGGAGTGATATTTACCAGCCTGATAGTATATATATATATACAATATTATACATAATGGTGCAAACCAGAAGTACAAAACCGATAGTAAATAAAACTCTTATATTAGATTATGTTCACATTAGTATTGGTACAATATACAACGACATATGCAATATATTTTTGTAATGTTTTAGATTATAAATATGTCTTAATCGTTAACACATGCAAGACCAATCACTTTCCGATAAGGGGATACGGATGACGGACTCCGACATTTGATGCAGCTTTGAAGAGACATATTTTGAAATTAATTTTAATTGAACTGGTATATGAAGGAATATATCCGTTGAACATACAAAATTTAGGTACTCGTCATTTGTTTCTCCTTGTTGGACCCGACTGGTCATTGTGCAGATCATAATAAGTCTTTGAACCGCTAAAATATATCCTCTAAAATAAAGGAATACAATATTTTTATTACAATTTTGTGCATTCAAATAAATATGTTTCAAAGACTTGATGGTGACTGTACATTCGTTTTTGTTACGTTTTATGTCTTGAATATGTAATATTGAAGTTCATTACATTTTGTATTTATTTATTTAACAGTTTAGTTGTCAGTGGTCTAATGACGATAAATAATTGTGTCTATGATGTTTGGTAACACAAAGTGTTCGCATTTTTCTATTTTTTATTGGGGAACATATTTATGCATAATTATATTTGTTAGTTAGTACCCCCCCAGTTGGTAGGTTTATTTTTATCAGGTAATGAGTGTGACTCATTATATTATATTTTTTTAATTACAAGTTGTGTAATACCAAATAATTTTACTTTTTATTTTGTGCTTACATTGTGTAAGATTTCGAATATTTTTATCTATGCGAGTATTTTAACAGCAACGAATTGCTATGAGCAAAGAACTTTGTAAATGAACCTCTTCTGTTTTTTTTCAGCATTTGTTTGTGTTCTTGTAAATGTATTTTAAATCTAGAATATTGTAAACTGTTATCCATCATTTTTACAGAATTATACATTATAATTTAGATTTAGTTGACACCCAAAGTTTTAGGAAATCTCACATGTTTTATCTGATTTTTTTTTGTTGATATTTACAATTTGTATTTGCTACAAGATAAAATAGTTGCGGACTGCCAATGTTTCAGTGATAGACTTAATAATTATCTTCATGTAATGTAGGTATTAAATTTCCTTATCAACTTTATTACTAATTATGCATAAAATACTAATTCATGTATAATTTCTTACTCGTAGCAAAGATGTGACTGATCGACAGATCAATATACGTAATTACAGTACATAACGTAGGGGCCTTAATAAATAAAAATGTAGATTGTTTGATTTATAATGGAAAAAAAAATATTTTTAGAAATCGTATGATATTTTAAGAGAAATGATCTATTTTTGTTACGCTTTTTCAAGTAATGTCATTTGTAATGGATGTTGAAATTTGATAAATTGAACGGTGATCCGTACATTAAAATTTTATCGGAAGTATCTATGTGAACGCCTATTGTGTTATTCCTACATCGATTGATTTCCATATTATTGATTGTGCAGTGATGTAAGTACATATCTGACGAGAACAGTAAAAGAAGAGCCACCGAAAGGTTTCACATAGTAATTTCGAATTGGATATAATATTAAAGTATTTTGTTAAGTTGATCATTTGTTACAGAACTAACCAGTACCGCTCTCAGACTATAATAAGAATAATTATAAACGTTGTACCTGGTTTATAATAACATTTAATATGGTCTTCAGTAATAAATATTTTGAACATCAAATAGTATTATTTTTTGTTACCCATCCCTTAGAATAATTCATAAATTATATTCTACCAGCTGACACGACAGACGTTGTCTTAACAACTTATACGTTTCTCATGAAAAAATATTATTAAACCCCCAATAAAAAGTTATTGCAGTCTAAAATATAAGTTTTATGTTGAACTTTTTAATTGACATAAGTGGTCACATCAGGGTCCATGGTTCGCACACTGATTTGGAAAGAAAACTTTTTTAGCATTTTGTTTGTTGATTTATAACTTCCTCAAAGTTTATTTATGCGAAAAATGACGATGTTTCTAGAAATGTGGGAAATGTTTCATTTTAAGTTGATGCAGTCTTCACTAGGATGCCATATATTGAGATATAAACTATCTTATCTCTCAAGTTGGATCAATCTGTACACAGTAAGCAAACATGTAATAATTTCCGTTCAGTTCTTTAAAAGTTTATACCGGACAAACATCGACCGACAATTTTTTTATACATAAATATAATTGAGTTTTATAAAGTCACATATCATCGGTAGGTTATTAAAAGTTCAAATTATATATAATTATACATCGGTTATAAATAAATTAAGAATCAACTCTACATTAGATTAAAAAAAAACTGCTACTTGCTATATAGCGTGGTGTTAGAACTCGGAAAAAATGTGAAGAGATACATAAATGTACAAACAATCACACAGGGTTCCATGAAAATTTAGAAATATATATAATGAGTTCCTTTAAATTTTTGATGAAGAACACAACATATGAATTCAATAAAAAAATATGTAACTGAAAGAAAATGTTCAGATACTTTTTTTTATACTGTCAAACAATTTTTTTTCCCGGATTGTAAGCATCACCAACATTGTGGTCAAAGGATATTTACCCAATAATATCACTGACTCTCATCCTTCAAACCGGAACACAGCAATGCGACATACAAACACTGCTGTTTGGTGGTAAAAAGAGGTGAGAGTACAAATTTTTTTTTTTAAATAATTCTTTGAAATGTTATTTTTCCGAATTCAAATAATAAAATACAGAGAAAAAAATTGTAAACAGTAAGGTCATATGTTATTTCCTGCTTAAAAATTTACAAATTTATTTCTGACAAAAAAACGTACCTATACATGCTTTCATTTATGTCAACCTTAACTTCATTTGGTTATATCACTTATCTCTCGTGGCTACATGAAGGCGATAGGTAAGTATTATTCTTTCGTATAATTTTCTAGCACTCACGTTTTGTACTTCCTTTAGTGTCTTCACTTCATTTCAATTGTACTTATTTAATGGCTCGCAGTATCGCCTTCCCCATTTTTTGTCTAGTCCAAAATAAAATTCCTTCTTAAATATTATTAACAATAATAAGCAACATCAAAACTCTCCGAAAGCTGCTGAAAAGATTCGATGATCTGTAATTGGTGCCTCAATTAGTATGTACACAAAATTCGCAATAGATTACAATACACTTAATACATATGAGAAATGTACATATTTATATGGAGAATCAAATCGAATCGAGAATAATGAGGATAATCTTGAAGAAAATCAAACAAGGGTATGCAGCCAATATAGGTGAAATATATTTTATTGCTGATCAATATATAACAAACAACACATAGACTTAGAACCAGAGATAACAAAATAAATACCTAATCCACATGGTAAAATAAACGAGTGAAATGTAGTCGGAAATATAGTCTATCTAAACACGAAATTTCTATACACAGACAGTGTGTGGTTAACATTACTATAATTTTACAAGATATACATTTTAAATATACACGTCGGTCACAGGCACAACGCCCTTTTCTAATTCGTCTAGAATAGAATTTGAACTAAATTAAAATTGTACTAATATACTAACCACCCCCTATCGTCCCCCCCACCCCGAGCAGCTGTCTGGAAAAGTAAAGTAAATGCACGCACCGGGAATGTTCGGTTTAGGCGCGATCCACACGAACGTGGACCATTCGTCTCAGCCTGTGAACGAATTGAAAAGCGAGGAGGAATCATTTCACTGTCCGTCTTTTGACCTTTCTCACTTTGCTGGTCTTCTTTGTTTTCAGGGATATGCTGTCGAAGTCGGGCAGGTCGGCGTCGGCGGGCGGCGGCGGGGGCGGGCTCGCCACCGGATTGTCGTTGTGGTCGCGGGGGCTGGGGGCCGGGCTGGGGGCGCGGCTGGGGGCGCGGCTGGGGGCGCGGTCGGGGGCGAGCGCGGGGGCGGGCGGCAGGCCGTTCTCACGCGGCTCGTCGTCGTCCGACTCGTAGTTGCCGTTCGTCTCGAATTGGAAACGGCTGCAGTCCTCCTCGTCGGAGTCGGCGGCTCGGGGCGGGTAGCGCCTGGAACGGTGCCCAGAAATATATTTTTTTTCACCGATCATGCAATAATCTATTACTGTTTTTCCTTTTTTTTTCGGACTAAAACTTGTTGGTTGTAAAAGAAGACTGGATAAGCCCGGCCGTACTAGTATGGTCGTTTCAGGTTCGAGGGGCAATAGACTGCAAACCTGAATGTATGTGAAGTGTTTGTGATTGTTGAGTGCCAGTGAGACGGCGATCAAGCTCGTTATAGAAATTATGCTATCGGGCTGAGATGAAAGAAAAACTGTGAATTTACTGCAGACAGGGGGAGGTTTTCTCATTGCATCGCATCGTATCGATAACACGAGCGAGTCGCCAAAGTTGAGACCAGAGGCTATGAATTCGTATCATTTTGCCTGGTAGTTGCACCATTTCGCTCACTATTTAAACTGGAACACAGAATGGCGAGCCAGGGTGGGCTCATTTCAGGAGGTCATCTTTTATTAATTTATAACAAATATGCTTACAGTCCGCGTGATAGTAAGCTTCACTGCAGCCTATAGTCGCTCGCAACACCATAAGGATATCACTAGCGCGTTGCCAACATTTGACTTGAAGGTTGGCAACCGTATCCTTCAAATAAAAATTTGGCGGTAGAAATACGTGAGAATGAGGTTTCAATGCAGACGAAATTTGTATGAGGCCTCATATAAACCCCATACGAAGGACCACCTGGCGAGGTCTAATTCCAGCGGCCCCACTTACCTGTTGATGTTCTGCAGCGACTGGTTCTTGTGCAGGTCGTGGGCAGCAGGCGTGTGCAGCTCCGTGTCCGAGGTGGAGTTGTAGCAGTAGTCCTCGCGGTCGGACAGCGAGGAGGCGGGCGGCGCGGGCGGCGCGGGCGGCCCGCGCGCGGCGCGCAGGCGCACGTCGGGCCCGCCGCCGTACGTGGCCGTGAAGAACCGCCACAGCTCTTCGCTGAGCTGCGCGTGGTCGGACCCCTGCTTCAGCGCGTACGTGGTCGTGCCGTCCACTTCCTACAATGTTTCACAGGATAATTTTAGCTAGAAGATAGTTTACTCTTCTTCTTTTAATCTTCTTTTGTATCGAATCCCAAGGTTTCTGAATCTAAACCGGTTGCACTCTATATCGGGAAAGTAAGGATCTGGCTTTCGACATCCACAATTTCTTTACGAACCCTTTTTTTCGTCAGTCACGGATACAATCAGCAGTAAGTAGAAGTTATACGAGTAAGTAGAAGTCCCCCTAAGGAGTTCTAGTCGGCTGCACCTTGATAATATAATTACTAAGTTGGTGCATGACTGATGACGTCACTATAGCCAATAGAACCACTACCTATCTAAATCTTCAAACTAAATAATAACAATATTAATAAATACATACAACATCTCATACATTGAGACTCCGAGATAAGTCGTTAAAAGCACTTGTGTTACGGACATCAGACAACAGAGCACCATAATTACAACACATAAATACATATTTAACACCCAGACATAGAACAAACACATCATTCATCATATAAATGTTGAGCATTTCCTGTCGCTGTAACGTTCCAATATGTCCATTTTTTAATAATTCAAGTTGTATTTATGTATTTATTGTTATATAAAAATGTTTAGTATTTTTATTTAATTTATTTTCTTCTATATATATATATATATATGTGTTTAACTCTTTTACAGTGACAGCTATACGACTCTGGAATGAGCTTCCGTTGAATATTATGCAATCCCCAAACAAAATTATCCTGAAACGCTGTCTCCGTACTTTATTTATAGTGCTGCTTCTCGAACTTTATAACCCTATTTCTGATGTACGTTATTTTATGTATGTATATGTTTATATCATATGCATTTATTGCGTTTATTTATACAAATATGTATGCCACGCTTATTTATTTTGTATATATATTGCCTGCACCACTATATATATATATATATATATATATATATATATATTTTTCAGTTTTGTGTAATGGTTGACTGGGAGATAATGCCATCTGGCATTAAGTCCGCCATTTGTACATTTTGTGCAATAAAGTTAAATAAATAAAAAATATATATATATGTGTACACATCAAATTGCCCTATCATATAATCTTATATATCCGTCCAAAGGTTGCCTGGAAGAGATCGCCCTGAACGATAAGATTGCCTATTGTATTAAAACTGGACACTTTTTATTCTTTCTAATTATGTAAAGAGTAATATTATTATTATTCCATGTTTGTCCTGTATGGGGAACGAACCCACAACCCTCTGCGCACAAGATATAATCACTACCATTAGCGCCATCGGGACCGTCAAACATAAGTGCACTTCTTAGTGATAAAAAACTGATCTATCTGATCTGCCGATGCAGATCTTAAAGAAGTTTAGCTCAGATATGATCTGTACCTGTTTGGTAACGATGCCGGAGTTATCGACAGGCGGCGGGGGCTGGTGGGTCTTGTTCCGCACAAACGCTTGCCACTGCCGGAACCAGTGCATACTGATTGCGTAGATTGCGTGAGGCCTCTCCTGCTCCTAGTGGAAATAAAGCGCGATATCAACAGGAACGGGACGGAGGCAACGGGAAGACTGCAGGAGTTTTACGTTTTTGGACGGACATGTTGCTAGACCACATAGACGATATAGCCGTTAAATCCAGGTGATAAACTTATGTCTGGGCAGTTCTAGATCTCTGATGGCATCTACTTTAAGCTTGGAAGTCGTCAGAGGGGCCTCGACAACTGATGGATACTGGCGGTAATCATTGACGGTGATAAAAGCGCTAAATGTACCTCCCCCTGTACCAGGTGCACTAAGAGGCGACTGATATACCGGAACCGACAGATGGCGGTATATCCACCCAAAGTTTTACGGCTACTATGATGATGATGATGATATATAAAGCGAATGATCATTCCCTCACTCATTCACTAGCTCACTAAACACGACATCTCAGAAACTGTGTGTGTTCTAGGGCTAGGATTTCTTAATTTTTATGGGGGTTCCTATTGGAAATATGAATGATTATATGAAACCTTTGATAGTCGAAATAGTAGGATTCCCAAATTATTAGAAAATATTTATGGCTGTGGTCTTTATATGTTTGAAGAAATAGATTTAGTTGTATGGATATTTTGTTTTCAAAGATGTAGATTCTATGTTCACATACTCTTTAGGCACATTTTTTTAATGTTTCGATAATACGGGTTATTTAAGTACATATAAATGTTTAGCGAGAGCGAAACAATTTAATTTATTTTATTGGTGCACTGAAAATAGATTTATTTTGAAATTTTTGAAATATAAAAATACTTATCTCTTGTTTTCAGGTGCGATTCGAACCTATTCAGGGACTAAAGAAAGGCAAGAGCCCGTCTTCCCTTTCTTTTCAGGTCATTTTCCCGAATCATTATTAGTGACAATTTCCTCAATTTACTTGATTCAGTGTTTTAGCTCGATCCTATCTTGTGTGCCAATGGTCGGGGGTTCGATCCTCACCCATAGCAAATATTTATATGATAAATATTTGTATTTGGGTGTTATTTATTTGTACTTAAGTATTATATTTGTGATTCCTCTGTTGTCTGATGACCGTAACACAAGTGCGTAAAGCTACTTATATATCCTTATAGGAGTGAATTGATAAATTTATTACATAAATTTTAACGTTTAAGAAGGTAACCGTTACAAAAACCTACACGTAAAGTATTAGTGACCCGCCGTCCCTGTACGGAGTGGCACTGACCTGGAAGATGGCGTGCAGGTCGCAGAAGGCGGCCAGCTCGCGCGCGCGGCGCGTGCGCAGGCGCTGCGCGGCGCGCGCGCACGCGCCGCACTCGTGCACGTGCGACACCGCTGGCCCGCCGCCGAAACTGACCCGGACACTTGTGATTAACTACACATCCGACACGACACCACCTTCGTTCGCGCAATAACTTATATCGCTAAGCATATATATAATAGACCATTTAACATTTATCCTAAAATATCACATGAAAGCAAAATTACACTTGAAAATACTTATTGAAACTCAATATGAGACGGAATCATTGTTTAAATGAAAAAGGTCGTATACTTTTCTGCGAAGGCGCATTATCCCTACACGCACATGCACACACTCACAAACACATTGTACATACACATAGTACCATATAGAACCACGTATACAATTATCAACACACACCATTCCTTAACTTTTCATTGCTATCTGCGTAAAAAATAGGTGCAATATAGTCCGGGTAAGGATTCTGGAGACCTGAAATACAGATGTATGCTCCAATCCTCCTAGATATTATGTATTTATACTATCTAGCTTTAGGTTCGTTTGTCAACAATTAAGCTACCTCTAAACAAACGTGAAATAGTGTAAACATTATATAAATAATAATATTTTTAATGTAATTTAATTTTTTAAACAAACTATAGGTTTACATATACCCCAAGAGCTGACAGGCATTTTTGAGTACATCCTTGAGGCACATTGAAAAT
>JACJUM010003223.1:4960879-5047025 GCA_020976665.1 Heortia vitessoides | reverse complement strand
TGTCGGTTTGGTACCTAAGTCGCCTCTTACGACACCTGGTACCTCACGGCACAGTTAAATAGTTACAAAAGAGGAAGACCCAGCAAACGCGGACGCACTAGTGCAGTCGGTATTCCCTCAAGGGGTAGGAACTGCACGCGGTCGCCGGCAAACGCGGTTTACTCGGTCTGCATGAATGGGTGTGAACTGTATGATTGTTGAATACCAGTGGATGGGTGAGTGAAAGAATATATAGAAATGATGCTATCGGTCCGGTCGCCGGGATCCTATCAAGTACAGTAATAGGAAGATTATGAGTGTGTGGATATATAGTAGGCCTGTTGAATCTAGTCCCGACAGGCCTGATGGCGCAGATGGTAGTGACCCTAACTTGTGCGCCAAAGCTTTGGCTTCGATCCCCACTTTTGTCATAAGTATAATAATTCTTTATTTTTTTATTAGACCAAGTGGACAAACAAACCCAGTCTGCGTGATAGTAAGCGTCATTGCAGCTCGTATTATCATAAGAATATCACTAGCGTGTTGCCAACCTTGTGACTTGAAGATATTCTGTCACATTATCCAGAAAATTTACTGTCTCTCTCAGCCTTCAAACCGGAACACAGCAATGCGAATTTCTATTTGACGTTAGAAATAGCTGAGTGAGGGTATTTCTCTCTTATCTGATGTCCATAATACAAGTGCTTCAAGAGATTTATCTCGGAGTCAGGTCTATGTATAAGTTAGTGTAGTGGATTAATTATTATTACTATGACGCCGCCAGCTGCGCTTGCTGACGCTGCCCGCTGCGCGGACGCAACGCAGTAGTCACGCGCCCACGAACAAAGCTCTAAGTGCTACCGGGGACATTCTTGCACAGGCACTATGAAATATATTTATTCGCATACAATTTTGTTCAGGTCGACTTATTTCTGACATATTTGATCATTTTTTTATTGTTATTATTTGTTATTGTGTCTTGACCAGCAATTTTATATTGTGACTTTCGACCATGATATCACTAATTTGTGCAAATTAATTTAACTGTCTTATATTTTCGATAGTTAAGACAAAGTTTTCAACTTAATCTTCTAAGCGCATTGGACTAATATCTGTAAGCTTTTAAGATGTGTTAATATAAATAACTATAGTAGAGATGGTGTTTCCCTGTTCTATTCTACAACATACTCGTATAGTCACCTGTGGGCCCGTTGACTTGGTGAGTGGTTAGCACGTTGTAGGCGAGGTGGTGGCTGCCCGCGAAGCTGGCGGACCGGCGGTGCCTCGAAACGGTGTCGTGGCCCTGTACCCTGAACACATTCACCACTCAGATATCGTACCCTTAGCATTATCAATATCATTCCAGCCACTGCAAGACACTGCTGGTTTAAGCTTCCCCAAGAAAGGGGGAATTTTGCCCATAATTGGCGCGGTGGGCAAACGTGATGGCAATCGCAGAGCGCAGCTTTCGCGGTGGGGATACTGCTGCGCACCCCCGCCCTTTGTATTTAAGCTGCACTGTTTCGGATGGATTTATCGCCATCAGTCGGTTTTGGTACCTTAGTCGCCTCTTACGACACCTGGTCGGCATCAAGGTCATCTAACTCAGAACTCGTATCATCCTAACTAGATGACTAGATTTTGTAAAAAAAATTAGACCTCAGCGTAACGAAAGGAAACAATATTTTTTGCCGATGGCTGGATATAAATTATAATTCATTCATGTTCACACTATTTTGATTGATTTGATCTTCGAGACACCGGACGACTCGATTCCCTCTTTCCGAGGAGGTGCCCGAGCTGTAAGGCAGGGAGAAGAGACAAAAGGACAATGGACCTGAATAATAATTTACCTCAAGTACCCGTCCGCCCTTGACTCGCTGTAGGAGGAGGCCGCGGGGGACTTCCGCCTCATGCGAGGGAACAGAGGCGCGTCGCTGGCTGTAACACAAACACACATTATTTAATACAAATATTAGTTATTTCAACAAAGTACTACACAACCGCACATGGCACTTGTGATTTTATTGCATATTTGAATACGTATTAAGGACCCATACGGGTTGTCGATGAAGTGAGACAAGTGTCACATTTCAATATGCTAGTTATTTGAAGCTATGCCAGTTAATCATCATTATACCAGTCATTGAAAGTCCGCTGCTGGACATAGGCCTCCTCAAGAAAGGGGGAATTGCCATCGACCATAATTGCCACGATGGGCAAGCGTGTTGGCAATCGCAGAGCGCAACTTTCTGATGCTGCTGCCCTTCTTGGCCCTCTGCACTGTTTCATATGGATATACCGCCATCTGTCGTTTCCGATACCTCAGTCGCCTCTGACAATACTTGGTACAGCGGACTGCCGGTACCTCGCGACTTACTTATGCCAGTTATCTATACTAATATTATAAAGCTGTAGAGTTTGATTGTTTGTTTAAACTCGCTAATCTCAGTTGGTCATATTTGAAAAAAAATTTCAGTGTTGGACAGTCTATTTGTCAAGGCTACTTACTATACCTCTCAAAGTCAGCATTCGACTGCTAAAAAATATATAATAATTGAAAGCGGTGGGTTCAAGGTTCATGGGCTGAAAATTATTGGGTTTTATCTTCTTTTTATATATAATTAATAGCTTTTAGTGATTTTTTAAAATTTATTTTGAAGTAGATGTAATAATAAAAGTAATTTAAATGGAAAAAATATTAATTTCATCATTGCTATTTTAATTTAAATCTATTTTTACAATTTTTATACGTCTAAGTTGACAAACAAGTAGACGGTCCGTGTGATAGTTAGCGTCACCACAACCTATACACGCATCATAAGGATATCACTATCGCGTTGGCAAACTTGTGACTTGAAGATGTAATACAACCAGAAATATCACTGCCTCTCTCATCTTTCAAAGCGGACAACAGCAATGTGAACACTGCTACGATAACGTGATATAATATCTTCAAGTCACAAGTTTAGCAACGCGCTAGTGATATCCTTGTGATAATATGAGCAACAAAGGCGGTGACGCTTACCGTCACTCGGACTGTTAGTCAATTCATTTTCGCAAGATTGATATAATAAATCGAATTAAAGTTTACTATCTCACTTGTTATAACTATCGCGAGACGTCGCGAGCAAGTAGTAAAAGTTGATCATCACCTCCTGATGAAGCAGCTCGTCTCCTAATATGCACGTTCCTATCTTGATGGTCTCCGTCTGCCTCCGACGAGATCTTGTCATCTGATGTGCCGTCCCATACCTACAACAACATAAAACACTGCAACATACAACAATAATAAACGACACGATTAATATTTTGATATGAACATACTGGATACGAATCTCTCAAACTGCTTCTTCTAAGAACGCTTCAAATTAAAGAGTAAATACTAAATCTGCATCTTTGCCTTGCCGGTTTGCCTTGCAGGTTCGAGTACCGCCTAAGGCCTGTGATAAGTGGATTGTTTCTAGAATATATTATTTTTCTTCGACTTAGGTTGGACTTGGATATATTCAATGTTTAATAACCAGGTACTATTTCAGTTTCAGCCCTGTTATTAGTAAAGTCTAAAGAGCCTTTCACCTCAAATCTGCAATAAGTTAAGCTTCATTTGAACTATATGATTTATGTTAATTTTATTTATTATAAAATAGCTTATTCTTAGAAGAAAGTTTATTACTATTACATACTTTTATGGCAAAAGAAATGTACTTCAAAATCCTTTAATAAATTTATGAAACATAACTGTGTGATTTATTTTTTTACCTAAGATGAGTAATAATAAAGTATAATTTTTTTTCTATTCTTAGAAGAAATATTTGAAATAAAGGCTCCAGTGAAGAGCAAGTATAAAAAAATATTAAATACTGAAATTAGTTTTAATTCCACTAAAATTAATTTTATTTTAAATCAACATCAAATCGAATTTGAAATACACAATAAATAATATTATTAAAACAAAAGATAATGTAAGTTATAATTTAGATGATATCAGCCACACTTTACTTCTTCTGACAATAGACTATCACTTCTGAAGAAACGAGAGACTAAGACATGGGTGACCTATAAGAAATATTAAAGCTCTTACAGGTTCTTTGAGTTCTTCGTGCAGTTGGTCCATGAAGCAGCGTAGGAACTCCTGCGTGTCATGCTGGTGGTACCCTCGGAACATAGGGTGCACCTGATGACAACGAACATATAAACTGAATTTAAATTCTCATCGTGGAACGACTGCCCACCGTGGGAAAATCCCTAAACCTATACAAGATATAATTTAAAAAAAATTTAGGAAATATTTAACATGCACAATTGATATTTAATTCTGACGGAGAGGCATGTGCGGGTTCAGATCTCGCCTTAAACTTGACACGAGTTTTTTTCAATCCAAAATGTTTTTCAATGATAATTACCAATTAAAACAGGCTTTATAATAAATTCCTTCTGGTACCTTAGTCGCCTTTTACGACACCTGGTACAAGGAGTTGCTATTCTACTCTGCCGGTACCTTACAGCAAATAAGAATAGTAAAAAGGAGAATAATACAAGTTTACGAATCATAAACCTTCGATCATTTACGGTAATTCCGAAAGGTTACAAATTATAGTTTCGTGTTATTGTTGTTTTCATCTAAGAAAGAGATATGTTTGTTATGTTCAAGTGAGGGGGATAGAATACGCGATCTTAACATATATCTCGTAAGCCAATGGACGCGGGTTCGTTCCACATACAGGAAAAACATTTATATGACGAATTACTGTGTTTGTTCTGTCTTTGTGTTAAGAGTTATAATTGTGGTTCTCTGTTGTCTGCTTGAAGGTGTGAATGTATTTATTATTATTATAAGATAACCCCAGCAATAAATAAGATGTATTTATTAATATAACTCTCCAATATATTAACTTACGTTTCTTATTCCATACAATATACCGTTCGGTATAACGTAGCCTCTAGTTTTTCTACTCCACATTTCTTTTATTAACTTCTGGTATGATCTGCAACAAACCAAACAATCTAATAATAAGACTACATTATAACGTATTTAAAATACGTTATAATGTAGTTAATAATTATTATTATTATAAAATATAAAAAAAAATAATTATTTAAAATTAATTTTTTTTATTAAACTTAAAATTAAAGATGAATTACTTATCAGTTTTCGTGTTTGTACGAAATATTGGTAAATCAATGTTTATTGTAAGTTATCTCTAAGAGATACATATACCACCGCGGACTTCTTTGTATACTTTTGGTGTACAACACTGTAGTACATTATTTTGATCTCTTCGGGTTCAGCCAGAATTTGCAATGTAATCGCAAAAAGATGTGTTTACTAACATCAATGTGAAACCTCAAATAATATCAGTGTTTCTTTACAATATCATGTATGTCGCCTCCCGGCAAGAAAACTGTCACGATGCAAAAATAGCCATTTCGAGAAAAAATTAACTTCAATGAATTTTTTGTTGAATTATACATCAATAATTTAAATACTATAATAGTCATATTGCTGAAATATCATTTGTATATATACTAGCTTTTTTATTTGGTAATTAATGGGCGCAAAATTGCATATTTTTTGTGATTATGTCATTTCGTACCTAACATGTGTTGTGTTGTGACACTTTTCTTGCTGAGAAGCGATGTATTATACATATAAACCTTCCTCTTGAATCTCTCTATCTATTAAAAATTTGCATCAAAATCCGTTTGTCTAGATTAAAAGACCTAAGCATACTTAGGGACAGACAGACAGCGGAAAGCGACTTTTTTTTATTCTATGTAGTGATCATACTAAGTATATTTTATCAACTTATTCATACAGGAGAGTCCAGCAGTTAACGGGTGACATAAACCAGCCAACTGCTAATGATGATGAAGTGAGCAGTTACAAAAAAGCGATCTCACCGACTGATTCCCGGCTTCTTATCCGCTGACAGTACAGCCACGGCGGCGGCGCACTCGAGGAAGTACGACGTGAGCGGGGTGGTGTTGCTGAGCGCCTGCAGGGCAGCATTCATGTAGCACGTGTTGCCCATGTTCTGCAGGCCCACCAGGCCCGACGACCAGTCTGCGGCACGGGGGACACGGATGAAATAATTCAAATATACACCGAATCGAGTTATTTTACTGAGAAAGGTGTATATATATAAGTGGCATTAAAAATACATAAAACCCTAAATTTCACTCTTTTATCACCAACTACTATTTTTAATAGTTATATAATTTAATGGCAGAACAAAATTTGTCGTGATAACTAGTAATTATATAACATAATAATGTAAATAATTCACACAACATCTCATATATTGCCCTGAATCCGTGGTAAGTCGTTTAAAGCACTTGTGTAACGCACATCAGACAATAGAGGAATTACAAATATAATATTTATAGACATAATTTTGACACCTAGACACAAACATAAATATCATTATATTAATATTTGTCCTGTGTGAGGACCGAACCCATGACCTATGGCACATAGATAGCATCATTCCGTCAGCGCCAACGGGTCCTTCGAATTATAACTAGCGACCCGCCCTGGCTTCGCCCGGGTGTATTGAGGTTAAAAATTGTTTTTGTAGGTTATCCCTAAGAGATAGACAAATGTTATCGCGGACTTTTTGGTAGACCTTTTTAAGGTGTACAATACTCTATTATTTTGCTCTATTTCGTCAGGTCCAGTCACCATTTGCAATATTATAACAAAAAAGTATTTATTTCTGACATCACTTAGAATAATCTAATATATTATGCATGTAATAACTATTTAGAAAAACTCGTTGCGTTATTTTAAAGGTCTAAGCGTATATAGCGACAGACAGACAGACAGCTGCCTGACTCCGAGATAGGTCGCCTAAAGTTGCCTGCCGCCTGTTACGAACATCAGACAACAAAAGAATAATAAATACTTAAATACACAATTAACACATTCACACAAAACAAACACAAAAAGTCATCATATAAATATTTGATACAACAACAATGAGTAGGAACTGTGTGAGATCAAAAAAAACTGTTATTTGATTTCAAATGTTCGACTATTTATTGAGTATATAAACAACGATGGAATATTAAACCAGATAAGCGTGATTGAGCTTGAAGTCTATCTAATTCTGTGATATGAATGAACAATCAGTCTTTTTTTCCATGGTTGCCGTAAATAAGCGGGAAAATGCGATAATTGACAAGAAAGAGATTTACAACTTACAACAATTAACAACAATACTTACAAGATTAACAACTTTAAAATAGTTTTCCTAACAAAATAATGTTTCACCGTGCACGTAGTCGCATCAAGTAGAAAAACGCGCCAACAGTTCACTTGTTTTTTTTTTTAACTAGTGTCAAAACGTAACACACGTTTAAGAATCAATTAACAATTTCAAATGATTCTAAATTCAAACACTGAGATTTGGCGCTGTCAAAAATAATATGGAGTTACTATTTTCTACCCGAAGTTTTTTGGTCTTTTAGCTGTCTATACATTTATCTTCTCACCTAGATCTGCCTTAAAACTATTCTGTCTGTACAACACGGTTCATGTAACTAAATAAGCAACTTTAAAAATACACACGCTTACTATAATTCAATAGTATAATTAAATGCTGTAAGCCATGGAGTATCTGCGGAGTAGAATAGTACTTCACTCTGTACCAGGTGTCGTAAAAGCCGACAAATGGCGGTATATCCATCCGAAACAGTGTCGTTCAAATGCAACATGGTGGGGATGGGACGCAGCATCCCCTCGCAAAGCTACGCTCTGCGATTGCCCACATGGAGATGCCCTTGTCCAGGAGCAGCCGACTTTTACGGCTGGTGTGATGATAAAAAGCTGTTGGGCCGGGCTTAGTAGAATGACCGTTTATGTAATGGCGGCTTAGCTTAATCGCATCAGAACGATGATAGCAGCAGATTTCCTTTTGCGATAACATCCTAAGTATTATAAATCATGGCTCACCTCTTGGACGCGACTCGTCATCGTAGTCCATATCCTCAGGGTCGAGATCTTCGTCAGGCGTGCCGTTCAGCCCCATGGAGCCGAATCGGGCGCTCGAACCTTCCAACAATGTCGTGTCTGGAATCGCCTGGAATCATCCGCGAAAGTTAACTGGTACTTTTACGAGATGGTAAGGTCACTCCCATCTACCTACCAGACAATGTAGACCTCAAGCAATGATCATGTCATTGGTCATTCAAATAATTAATATTTCCTATTAGATAACACTAACTTTTTTGACTCAACTAAATTGGAAATAAATATTTATAATTCGAATAAAAAAAAACTCACCATGGAGTGTGCTATTGCAGCGTTTATGTGCACTTCTTTTTCGCACAGGTAACACCATATCCTCTCGGTGGATACATTCATGTGCACGCAGTGAGTTGGTATCCCCTGGAACAAAATAAAAAAAAATTACAATGTACCCAATAAAATTATAACTACACACTAGTGTGTGTGCACACGGGTGTGTGCGGGTGCATACGTTTTACTTCGGTATGATTCTTACCGACATGTTCATAACTCGGTCAATTTGCACAATTACTAATGGACACCTACATCCGATACTTCTTTATATATGACCTATGACTCCGTCTTAACATCAAAACAGTGTGAGTGTTCGTTACTTTGTGATATTACCACAAACATACGACTTCATTATATATCCAACGCCTGTTTAGTTTCATTAATACTATTTTGTTTATAAAAAACATGTATTTTACTTTTACCGAATATATAATGCAAATCATTATTATAATATAATAATAATAAATTCACACAACATCTCATACATTGACCGACTCCGAGACATTGCTTAAAGCACTTGAGTTATGGATATCAGAAAACAGAAGAGTCACAAATAGAATACATAAATGTTTGTTCTATTTGGGAATCGAAACCACGACCCTTGCCGCATAAGATAGGATCACAACCTACTGCGTCATCGGGCCCGTCAAAATACAATATAAGCATTCCATCCCATTGTTGAGCGATTGAATTGATGACACAATTTAAATTAGGTAGACGAAAGGTCGACAGCATTTGCACCAACTAGCAGTGTCCGCATTGCTGTGCTCTAGTTTGAAAGACGAGAAATGGCGGGGTATTATGACATACCGGACCTGAGTCGCCTAGTACAGAGGGAGGTACTATTCTACTCTTTTGGTAACTTACGGCTAAATACATAAATATTAAATTATATTATCCCGTGGGGTGCTGGTTGTGAAGGATAGCACCTCCCTCTGTATCCGAAACGACAGAGGGCGATATTATTCGATACCGCACAGCTTGAATACAACAGGGTGGGGAGGGGCGGCAGCATCCCCGTAACAAACTATCTGGTATTTCCACTATGCACAATGCGGAAATTATGGGCAAAAGTCCCGCTTTCTTGGGGACTGACTTATGTCCAGTAGAAGACGGCGCCAATTGCATGATTAATAATAACGATGAAAATAAAACTATTTTTGTGCATTAGAATACTTACCTTTTGGTGTAGGGTACTATGGTCATTTTTAACTTCGGAACATCCTATATGGTGGCAGTCGGGCTGCAAGCAGATCCAGAGGTTGGGTCCAGGGCAGCCGCAGTCGAAGCAAGTTAATGACTGGAATAAAATATAAGTTACATTGTAAAAAGAAAAGATTTGTACATATATAACTAATAAACTCTTTAACTATTTGTTTTATTTTAATAAATGGTTTTATTCTTAACTACTGTGACTTCGTCCACGTGGAATAGTTATTTTGGGTACCATACCTCTTTACCTTAACTTATATAAACTTTGAATGTCATGTTTATTTATATCGAATCAATGGCCTAAAAAATAAGTTTTAAGTTTCTAGCTCTAAAAATAGCGATACTTCCATACAATATTTCAGACCCTTTTTCGACCCTTACAACCCTTATTTCGAATTACAAAATAGCCTATGTTCTTTTTCAGGGTCTAAAAATTGTCTGTGCCAAATTTTATCAAAATCGGTTGAGAGGTTTAAGCGGAAAAGTGTCACAGACAGACAGACAGACTTAGTTTCACATTTATAATATTAGTAGGAATTTCATTATACAGCTATTTATTTCACAGATACTTATGTTTGCATGTAGCTGCTATTACTATGCAATAAAAACATGTTTGTTTGCGAGCCAGGTCAATATTAAATATATTGTTGTTAGTATTTGTTGTTATAGCAGGGATAGAAATACAATGTCTGTGTAAATTTCACCTATATTATTACTGTTCATAAGATACAGCCTGGTAACAGACTGACAGACAGACAGTAGGTATAGAAAATAAAAAATATATATATACCATGGCAATAACGATTTCTGGTGTTTATCAAAGTGGCCAAAGAAAAGCTATGCATACAACTGTGTTAGTGCAAAAGTATTTTTTAAATTAAGTTTTGAATACATACATACATCATGCCTGTATCCCATTGCAGAGACTATGGACTTTGTATGATCTTGTGTTGTGTTGTCTTGGGTTTGTGTGAATGTTTTCAATTTCTAATATATTTATATTACAGGAAAGATGCAGAGTTTTAGTTTGTTGAGAAACTATAAGTAAATAATTTTTTCTTCTTAAATAGCCAACTTAACTTGCCAACATTATTCTGTCAATTTATATTTATTTAATGGTTTCACGTAGGTGCATGCATGCATATGCACTGGGTTTAACATGGATATGGTTGTATTCTTATATTGAATATTAATATGTGATAATTAATAATTATTTCAATATAAGTGTGTGTTTATTTATTTATATTAAGTGGAAAAGGAATGGTGTAAGGAGTTGAGTAGTGGAAATGTAAAAATGTCTGCCTTATGAAAGTAAAATCTATTCACATATATTATGAGAAAATTCTTTAAAGTTACCAATTTAGGTATAAACATTGAAGTCTACTCATCTTTACTATTTTGTTTATATAATAGTTCCATAGTGAATAGTTAATTTTAAACCGATTCACTGTATATTTAATTGACACTAAATGACAGAATATGAATATAAATAAATACAGAATGTAAAAAGTTGTTTGTCAATCACAAGTTGAAATAAATAATCTTTGACATCAGACAGAAAGTATTTTATTTGGACAATGTCTGGTACATTGACACGACTATGCGACACACATACAATACAAAGACTCATACTGTCCGTTGCACAATGGTAACTGGAGTAAAGAATTTTAATTAACTAATAATAGTGACATTAAATTTTAGGTTAGAAATCAACAAATCAACTTACGTCTTTTGACTGCCAAAGATCCTTCTCAAGGAAGTCAGCGAGTTTGTTAAGGTGGTCACAGGTTATTCCTTTATCCATTATATAAATAGCTGAGGTTAAAACACTAAACACAAACTCGAATTTACTTATACAATAGTCTTGTAAATAAAGACCATATTAAACTAGAACGAGGCGAAACGTAAAAAATTGTTTACAAAAATGAGGTTGTGAAAAACGACAATTATTTGGTATAAACATATTCATTAAATGGTTAATAATTGAATTAGATTACAGAAATTTCCTTTAACACAAAATCCTTCCGTGACGAGCGAAAAGTCAGCTCTATATTCTGAAAATTAATGTCGATTTCTTTGGTTTATACATAAACAAATATTGCGCTACTCTTTCTTTTTTCATAAAATAAAGAGAGAAAGCATCATGTATTGTGAAAATGGCGAGTTAAAATTTATCAGAATAAGGAATATATCTTAAGTCATATTACAATTCGTTCTAAAACATAAAATTATAAAATAAGTAAAAGATGTTGCTAAAATCTAAACCGAGACGAGTCAATTGTCTTCTATTTATTTAGTATTTTGAATTACAAGTTATCTGCGCAAAAATGAACAAATGTTCACTTTTTTTAGTTATTAGACTTATTACAACAAATTGACTAATATGAAGGTTTGACAATGAAATTTATAAAAAAGAGGCCTTTTTTTCAAATGAATTCTGGACATTACAGGACAGATCAGGAAAAATCCTTTGATAGAAATACTCAGACTTCAGACTTCAGACGTATGTAACTGAGACTGAAACAAGATCCATTGCAATTACTCATGGGTGTCTTTAAGGCATTGAACTTTCAATGGCTGATATTATGATGATGATAGATTTCTGAACGTTTTTATTTACAAACTGTTTGTCAGTGTCATGTTTTGGCTGTAATAATTTGATTTTACCGTGTTAAATAAAGAACGAATGATTATATTTTATTTGAAACACTTCGGACTATTTTTTCAAAATACCGTTAAAGATTATAATCTGCAATGACGTCAGCATCCTCAAGCAGTGCGCGATCCTTGTTCGCTGAATCGAAACAACGGCTAGCCGAAAGAGTACAAGTGAACATGAACAATATATCATCTTTGGCTCGACAAATTCAGAGAGGATCGAAATCAAATGAAGTAAATACACACCTTTTGACCCTTATACATAGACCTGACTCCGATATATGTACTTGTGTGGCTTATATGACACTTAAATAAATATTTAACACCCCGATTTACAGAAAGCACTAATATCTATCAAATAAAAAGTTGTCCTGGGTGGGCATTCAGCCCACAACCCTTAGAACACAACGGGGCGCTATTGAATGCACCATTGGTCCTGTTCTAAGGTACCTTGTTGCATTGAAATATGTTTACAAAATTGGTTCAGGAGTATAAAGTTGATTGGTTGGTAAAATGAAAACTTTTTAATCAGTAAAATGTTACTGATTAAAAAGTTTTCCGAAAATATATTTAATTCTACAATTTAAAGTGTAAATTTTCATTTAATTTCAGCTTCTCTCAAAAGCAGCTAGAGATTTCACAGCAACAGAGAATTTGATGGAGGGCAGTGAGGAAAATTTGAAGAAGATGCAACTCATCTCAGTCCACATTGGGTACCAGTTCGAGAACATACATAAGTCTGCACAAATGCTCACACAGATTAGTGAGCAAGTAGCAGCTATGCAGAGATGATAGTCAACTTGTATCAATTACGTATTCTTATATGTAATGATTTAATGTAGGCAGGCTATGAAGGCTGAATTATTGTTGCCTTGAGGTTTTTGTTGAGGAGATATTTGTTTTTTGAAAAATGCATGTATCTCTATATAAATAAGTAAAATAATTTGATTTATAATTGTTGTTTCTAAATTTATTTATTAAGGAAGTTAATGCAAGTTGTTCTCTTTTTAATCTAATCTTTGAATTTATTTTTTTAATTACTTTATCTACATTTACTTTAGTATTTAAAACAATAATATGGATTTTGTTTGGTTTAAATATTTATGTTAAGCACACTTGTACACTGATTAAAATAGATATTTATCCAAATTATATTTTTTGTATACACCTACCCATCAATGTATATATATACTATACATATATAGTTAAATCTGTCAACTAAATTTTTACAGATTTGTGTACAGACAGCTAAATATTTACCTATTGAGAACTGTCACAATGTTTGAATTTTGGTGTAAAAACATCTATAAATATGACAACTTGTCGGTTGTTCCAAAGCAGAAGATAGAAATTAAGAACTTAAAATATTTTGTCTTATAAATATAAATTCTTTCTCTCTTTTTGTCCTCTCTCTTACAAATTTTTACTGCTTTGCCATGCTCGTATAGGGTTCATAATTGTGTATTATTTGTGTTTTAGCCAAAAATGTATGTATCATTATGGTCAGCAATAAAGATTGTGTATTGAAAACCTAGCAAGGGTATTTTTTTTAATCCGTTGTGTTCAACCATTATAATCAAAACTGCCATGCATATAATGAAGAAACACCCACATTTTGATAGAACAAAATTATGAACATACACAAACCTAGGAAGTACACTTCGCAATCTGAGATTAAAGGCAACTATTTACATGCTAGGTTTCTGAATTTGTGGTTTGAACTTACTAGAATTTTAAATTTGATATTGGTTCTTTACTAAGTTTGAAATAATAAAATTACTACATAATATAATTAACGAGATCTCAAAGTAAGCCAGTGCAAAATGTGCCCAACAATAGCAAATATAAGAATAAAAGCATTCTAATGCACTCTATGATTTGTAAGCCTTGCGTTGGAACTTAGGAGCATTAATGAAATTTGAAATTTCCTGAAATTAATCCTAAATGATTTTCTCCAGCAAACAATGTAATAAGCCGTTTACAAAAGTTGTTTAGTTCGTTTTATTAGGACTGATAAAAGTTCATTCTACTGCCTATAATGCCTGAAATAAAAGATGTTGATTTTATAACAATAGACTTAAAGTAAACTGACTTTTAAAACATAGTAAGAGGATTTTGGATTTGGCATTATACATACCTTGAAGAATCTCAATCAGTCTTTAACAAGGCACATAGGTAAAACTTGTACAAATAGACTTTGATTCAATTTGACTATATACTGAAGTCAAGCAAGTCATAATTAATCATATGAAGGCATGCATAACAAAGTCATTGTATTCTAAATGGCACATAAAAATATTACATGCCTACCTCTGAAAAATAAAGTCAGGCGCAGTTTAGTAGGGTTTTAGTTAAAGGGTTTACTTAACTATAAAGGACATCCGAAATTGGATTATACCACTAGCTAGTTCAAGGATCAACAATTTATTTCATAAAGAAATGGAACTATCTTTGTCGTGTTGCATTAGAGCTTTGCGAGTGGAAATGGCGCCATCTGTCGGGTCTGGTAACTTAGACGCCGTTTATGACACTTGTGACAGAGGAATGTTTTATTGTGCTATGCCGGCACCCCACGGCGACATCTTGACAAATAACGATTTCCATGAACATAGATTAAAATTTGGTGAAATTTGTTTTAACAAATTCAAACACATTGTGGGTGTTTCTTTTTAATTTCTATCATTTACATCGTATCTCTTCTGTAGTAACATTCTTTTTATGTTGTAATATTACTCTTACTAAGTTAGTTTGAAAACGTTTGGTTTCTAATCTGATATATTCTCCCACAATGTTGATGAATGATGTTCACAAACTATTTACACAACATCTCATTCATGACCTGACTCCAAAATAAGTCGCTTTAAAGCGTTCCGAACATCAGACAACAGGGGAATCACAAATAAAATACATATTTAACACCCAGACGCAGAGCAAACACAAATTATTGATTAATTACAAAAATATATTTGACCTGAGTGGGGATCGAACCGAGATTTGTAGTTGCATTTCCAGAAATAAGATATAAAGAGATTGCCCGATCAATACTGCATTGGCGTTTGTGTAAAGCGGTATTGTTTGAGTGGCCTATCTGTATCTGATTCATTTGTGTTTACTCTGCTTTCAATGCTGTATTTGGGTACCTACTTGTAGGCATATTTGATGTTGAGTAACACAACCGCAACAAGCAAACATGTTAATTGTATGTATATTTTTGGGTTTTTCAACATGAACAAATAAACTTTATATAGGTAAAACATAAAACAAAGTCACTTTCCTCTGTTTGTTACTATGTATGCTTAAATCTTTAAAATTACGCAACGGATTTTGATGCGGTGCTTTTTAATAGATAGATTAATTTAAGGGGAAGGTTTATACGTATAATATACAAAAGAAACACGAGTTTTCTAATAAGATGTCTTAAATAAAGTTTTTTTTTGCGATTACATTGCTGAACCTGATGAGATAGATCATAATAATATACTATGGTATTGTATACCTTAAAGAGGTCTACAAAAAATCCGCGATGGCATATCTCTAAAGGATAACACACAATAACTATTTTTCATTGCTCCCGTACGAAGTCGAGGGGGGTCGCTAGTGTGTTATATATCACTTCATTGTTATTATTTTTATGTTTTAGTATCAATAAAATGATTATAGGTAAGCATATGATAGTCCGTGAGGTACCCGCAGAGTAGAATAATACATCCCTCTGTACCAGGTGTTGTGAGAGGCGACTAAGATATCAGAACTCACAGGTGGTGGTATATTCATCCAAGACAGTGTAGCTCAAATGCATAAGGTGGGGAGGGGCAGCAGCATCCCCGTCGCGAAAGCTGCGCTCTGCGATTACCAACACCCCTGCCTTGCTCGGAAATTATGGGCAAAATTTCTCTTATCTTGGGGAGGCCTATGTCCAGCAGTGGATTTCCAATGGCTGCAATGATGATGGCGATATGATACTCGTGATGATAAGCGTCACTATAGTTCATGAAGCTTATAAAGCTAGTACACATGTGGAATATTGGTCCAACGTGTAAAGATCTACTTAAGCCTGTATTGGTGTCAATATTGTTTGGTCGAACCAACCGAATAGAATCAAGTAGGGCGGTTTTCTATTAATGACTTGGTCAACCAAAAAGCATACAGTCCGCATAACTAACACCTCATATTTATGATAGTTCTTTGAAGGTGTAAAAATAACAGTTTTCTAAATCAATGCAATCCAAAGACAATCTCGATGGACCCATCGAGCCTTGTTTTAAAATCAACAAATCGGGCAAGAAGAAAGGTCTGTTCGGATGTCAAATTCATCGCCACGAGAGGAGCAGTCGACCCCCCTGATTGAATCGACCAATTAGGCGCGTAATCTTGATTGTATTTGATTGTTTTATCGTGATTGTGTTTAATGATTTATTCATATTATCTTTTAATATAGAAAATGCGGAAGTTTGTTGTAGATGTACGGATGTACCATACTGTTTTACGAGAAGAATATATAATTACCTAATTAAATTTTATAATAACTCAACTATTGTGGCTTAATGCATTTCTGAACAATATTTTACTGAAAGCAAACTTCAACATGAGGATCTCATTTCGATTACAATTTTTAACTTTATTATTTACCTTGTGGGGTTTCACTGCTATACGCGACTATTGCAGGGGCATTTTTTATTACACCTCTATCGACAAAGAAGCATTTGGTCCGCGTGATAGCAAGCGTCACCGCAGTCTATAGACGGTCGTTATCACAAGGATATCACTAGTGCATTGCCAACTGTTTGTGACTAGAAGATATTATGTCACATTATCCAGCAATTTTTTTGCTTCTTCCACACAGTGACGCGAAGACTGTTGTTTGGCGGTAGAAATGGGTGAGAGTGAGGTATCTATGCAGACGACCTTTGTATGAGCGAGCTTATATTGAAGAGTGCTGGCGCGCTCTGCTAACTTTTGCGTTGAAGCGTTTTATTTTGCGTGTATGAAATTTACTGTCCTGGGTCACAATAGTGCAATAGCATATTTCTTTCTTTTTGACGGGCCAGATGACGCAGTCTTGTGTGCAAATATTTATATTTATGTTTGTTTTGTGTCAGGGTGTTAAATATATGTATGCTACGGTGTTGAATATAATAGTATCTCCTCTTTTACCAGGTGTCGTAAGGGGCAACTAAAGCACCAGAACCGATAGATGGCGGTATATACATCCGAAACAGTGCAGCTCAAATGCATAGGGTGGGGATGGGCAGCAGCATCCCCATCACGATAGCTGCACTCTGCGATTGCCAACACGCTTGCACAGCGCGGCAATTATGGGCAAAACACCTCCATTGTAGGAGAGGCTTATGTACAGAAGCAGCTTAAGTAGTATATTTGTGATTCCTCTGTTGTCTGATGTCCGTAACACAAGTGCTTCAAGCGACTTATCACGGAATCAGGTCAATGTATAAGATGTTGTTGGAATTTATTTATTTTTACAGAAACATTTGGATTTATATTATAAGAGGTTCTTAAAGTAAGTACATAAACTAAATTATAGGTCTCTTCATGTGGTTCATCTTCATTATCGAACCAATGTCAGAATAGGGAACCTTGGCGATTGGTTATTTAGTTCCTGCCACCTTCTCTGAATTGGAAGTCGGTAGGTCCTCGATATGAGTATAATAATTTACATCACGTCAACTAGCAATTTCAAAGCCTGTCTCAACCTTCAAACCGGAACACTGCGATTATGAATGTTATATTCATGTTAGTAGAATTAAGATTATTAGAAGATTGTTAAGGGTGGAGACACCCCCTTCTCTTCTCTCCTTCATTCCCCCCTCCCAAGGAAGATAATTTGCCACATTATCCGACTCAAATAGAGAAGTATCTACTCCATGTCCGTCATCATAGACCGCGTCACGTATTAGAAGCACCGCCCGATAAAATAACAACTTTCGACGCGTACCGCAATCGACCTATCACTGGCACTCCACAATCATTGACACTTAACACACACGTCTCTTCTAGAGCAGTACACCGCGTTCGCCGGCGAACGACCGAACGACCGAACGCCGACCTGCAGTTTCTGCAGGTCGGCCGCCAAGTTCACTTTGTTCTGTTTTGCAAAAATTAACTTCATTCCCCAACGACGGTCACTCGAGCCTAGGTCGAGCTTTTAGAGGCGCCAGCCAGCCAGCCAGATCCAGCGAGCCTTGCGGGGGCAACCGTCGCTAAACGCGTGGTAGTAATCGCGGGGCACGCAGGTGAATACGGGGACAGGGACGTTCACTAATGAGCGACCCTACCTTTTTGTTCGGTGGCGCTGGAATTGACGTCTGAGTGGACCAGCAATAGGTTCGTCCAAAAATAAAAGAAGGTTTAGATATGTTCTCCGAGTAACCATCTATTTTACCTGTATATAAGATGTCGAGGGTAACTTAAAACTCAGAGCAGCATTAAATGAATGACGAATAATCTGGGTAAAATATTTCATTATTATTATTATTATTTTGACCATATGCGTTAACATTATCTATAAATGCGAAAGCTTGTGTAGATATTTGTTACTCTTTTAAGATGGATCAGCTCAATAGATCTGGTTGAAATTGGGCACAGACATTCTTGATATTCTGAAATAACACACAGACGACACATACACAGGCACATAGTAACACAATAGTTTTTATTTCGAAAACACTTTCTAATGTGATAGATCTTGCTTTTTTTTTCTCTACGGAAAGGGGGGCTTTTTTACAACAGTTTAGCTATCAGAGATCGACATAGAAATCTTCTCGAAATAACAAAAGTTCCTCAGGGGCGCAAATAAAAACGTCGTCGCGGGCGGAAAGTTAGTTACTAAGTAAGTTTTAAAAAAATTAAAAATTTTATGGCATATACTGAACAATTAACGTAGTGTAATGAACCTGCAGGTTCAATCAACCAAAGTCACTGGCAAGTGTATTATTATTTTTCAAACACATTGTGTAATGGTCGATAAAAAGGAGTTTTCATCGTTTACAAGACAAATTTGTACTCCGTTATGTTAAAAAAGAGCTAATTATAAATACATAACGCACATTAAACTCCAAATGAAGCGTTACCATTTTGCAAGGTTTGCAGAAACTTATTTTTTTGCAATTCCACCGAAATAGCAAATCTTTTTTGCAATTGGCGTTTGGGTAACTGTTAATGACAAAAGGTCACAGAGATAATCGGTTCATTCTGATTAACCATGGTTGAGGCTGTAGTTAATTTTATTGTTTAGGCCTTAGTGCTACTTAAATGCGTAATTTATTTAATAGTTTCGTTTGCGTATTTTATCGGATGTCTTTTAGGGTTCCGCACCTCAAAACGTTCGTATGATCACTTTGTTGTCTGACTAAGAAGAGTCTGATAGGTGTTGATTCTTTTGGTAGCACGTGGAGATATCAAATTGAAAATAACAATTAATATTAATGATAGTTCGTTGAAGCTGTAAATCAAGCTTCTAAATCAACGCAATCCAAAACTGGCACTTAGAGCCTTGTTTTAGAATCATCAAATCTGGCAAGAAGAAAGGTTTTTGATTGATAGATGTCTTATCCGTCGCCCCTTGAGGAGTAGTCGAGATCAGTTTGTGAGCCTCTTTGTCTGATCACTTCTCTTGCACGTGAACTCCATGGTTCACCCCCCACCCCCGAATAGACCAATCAATTAGGCGCGTAATCTTGATTGTATTCGATTGCTTTATCGTGTTAGTGTTTAATGATTTATTCGTATTATCTTCTAATATCGAACATCCGAAAGTTTGTTGTAGATATACGTTACTGTTTTACGCGAAGAATGCATAATGCTATTATTTCTTAATTACATTTTATAATAACACAGCTATTGTGGCTGGATCAGGGATTGTTGGGAGACTTGGATGCAGATCAAGGTAATTAAAAATGCGTGTGATAAATTAAAAGGCCTTTTAGCACTGCATGTTACATTGAACCAGATTGCCTTCAGCGAGTCTGACATTGACGTGACATTTAGTCATATTTAAATCTGACAGCGCGTTTCATCCGCGTGGCGCTTAGTTATTCCTTTCCTTGAGGTACCGGCAGAGTAGAATAGTACCTCCCCGTGTACCAGGCGCAGTGAGGATGGGCAGCAGCATTATCGTCGCGATTGCAATGCGATTATCACCAAGCCTGCTCAGCATGGCAATTTTGGGCGAAAATGCTCTATTATCTTGGGAAGATCAATGTACAACAATGGACTTTCTAATCGATCGATCAAATACAGATTGGCAAGGTTATTTATCTTAAGGACGGTAGAAATCAACAGGTTCGTTGTAATTTTATATTCATAGATATAGGCTTTATTACGTATCTGTTTATCCAAAATCTCCGTCTCTTTCCACAATAGAGGTTGAATTACCCCAATTGAATAGACTTATTGTCAATGTAAGTACCATCGTTCATAATCAATGTACCCAATTCCATAACATACTCACTGTCTATCACCGTCTTCGACATAGCACATTTTTTTGCGCGAGTCGTGTCTGGCGTGCCATTGTATCCGATGGCCGCTCCAATTTTGTTGCTTTCGTTTTTTTCTGCGACATCCATTATTGTATTGAGTACGAGGTTGCGTAACCTCTTCTGACGTTTTGATATAATTTTTACTGCTTTTCTACAATGACCAACGCTATAGTGCATCTGCCATCTTCTTATTGTGCCTGCAATAAGGTTTATATCATTGGGTCGCGATTTTGTTTAGATAGAGGCAGGTCGTGACTGCAGAAGCGGCCGGGTCCATTACGCAAGTTTGAAGTTATAATTATCTAGGTGGAAAGTGCGAAATTAGCGGACTAGCGAAATAGCGGGTTGTACTGTATAAAATCGCGATGATACGGATAGCCTTGCGATTTTGAGAACACCTTGCGGAACGCTTTGTCAGACAGCTGTAAATATTGTTATCTGTCTTGATTTTCAGTCTAGCAAGCATTCAATTGGCAGCAGTTTACAGATATCTTTAATTGAGTTTGACCTGTACAGGTAAAAAATAGAATTGTAAGAAGCGGTTGAGGTACTGGAACTGGTAAATGTCAGTATAACCACCCGAAATAGCATAGCTTAAATGCAACAGGAAGGAGATGGGCAGCTGCATTATCGTCGGGAAGCTACGCTACGATTGTCCCCACGCTTGCCTAGCACGGCTATTAGAGGCAAAATTCGCCTCTTCTTCTCACTCTCACCAATTCCTAGTTTGAAGGATAAAATACTTGGAGAGTTAATGTTTTAGTTCTATCCTCTCTATCGCAGGGCATAGAATATTATATATAGTCTTATCAGTAACTTTATCACGCTTTCAGTCTTTGCCTTTAGTTTTCCCTTAACATCCATGAAAACCTATCTTTAATACCTTTCTCTTTTGTTTTCATTGTTTTTATTTACTTCCTGGATTTAGTCACTTCAATTGTATATTATTGTCAATTAAATTTGTCAGGTTTTTATTTTTTCAGATTTGGAAAAGTGCGGGTGTTTAGGAACGTTTTTTATTTTACCATATATATAACAATTTTCTTGCAAAATTACTAACTTTAGCAGGCCTATACTATCGTTCATAACTTTTAATAATTTCTAAATTAATTAGTATAATAAATTAAAATTTTACGTACCGTTCAAAGATGGAGCCAAATGCGAATTAAAATTGTGTTGACCTATTTTAGTAGATGGTATTTTTTGATGGAAGGGAGAGCACATTGACGTTTTGATTTAATAATTTTAGGATTTTTTATATTAATTGGACCTATATAAATATAAACCATAGGTGCTGTTTAGATTACAAACGGAGCAATAACTTTCTACGATAAACGGCATCAAATCACCGCAATAGAACAACCTGCACTTTACCATACATCACGGGATCTTTGACCAGACGCCTAATGTGGCAACACCGGCGTAAAGGCTACATTGTCTCGCAGCGCATCAACACGTAGTTGCTTCACTGTCCAACCGAGATGCGGGTTGTTATTAGCAAAGCATAGATTATAAAACATAGACAAGAAACATGAAAAATATAAAATTAAATGTTGAAAAAAAAAGTTGTATGGTTTTGTATGTATATATATATATATATATATATATATATGTATATATATAATCGGTATCAGGATGTTTATCGTCTGATAGTTTTATATATTCATTATACCAAAGAAAAACTTTAAAATAGTGTTGATTTAGCTTATACAATCTGTGACTGTCTCTTTGACGTTAAATTGTATGATATTAGATATTTTTCACTCCTGAAAACGCAACTTAAATTATATATCGAACATTATTTTAAGTGACAACATTATGTTAGTTAATATGTTTTATTTATTTTTACATGCTGTGTGCTCCTTATATTTTTGCTACATTTAATTCCTGATATAGTCTTGTAAGTCGTACTACAACAGCAACGTCTGCAAACGATGTTGCGCCTAAATAAATAAACATACAATGTAAATCAAATTAATTGCGCTTCAGAACCGTCAAAATGTAGTTTTATTATGTATAATGAGTATGTATGTTAGAAAATATTATTCTGTTACAAATCTTTTAAAATCGCAATCCATATTAAACTGTAAAAGCGGATGATTATGCACATAATACAAATACTACCGACCGCCAGGTCGCAAGCGATGAATGGTAACGCGCGCAATAATTCTCTTCTGGTAGCTTTATTCTATGGCATCTTTCGCCATACACTGGTTCCCATGCTCGGTCGTGTCCAGGAAATAGAGAAGCGACGGTGAGATGTTTACGCGAACATACCGTAATATAATACTGGGTATAATACAGAAACATACCCAATAAAACTGTTCGCTTCTCTTTTTAAATTGTTCACAGAAACAGCTTCTGGAGTATAGCTGTCAATAGACAAAGTCATTACAACGTTTTTTTTTAATGTTGGAAAACGTATATTTATTTATTGAAATGTACGCCGTGTTGGATAATTTTTGTTTTACACATAACAAAAGTATTTTTTCTTTTGTTTTGTCAGGTGAACGAGGGATTTACGAACGGAACGAAGGAATACAACATTATATTGCAGAAACAACCTAATTTAGAAAAAAGAATACAAACTGCGTTTTTAATTTCGTTTCGTTTGGGGACATCTACATTCGGTTTCAGACATCTAGAATTTTTTATTTTTAAGGCCGAAACTGTATTATAAATATTGTTTCTTTATTCTTTATTGTTTCTTTTATTCCGTCCAATGACGGGCCCATGGCAGAAATGTCGCCAAGGGTTCGATCCCCTCTCAGAGCTAATATTTATATGATGAGATCAAATAGTTCTGTCTATGGGTGTTATCTAAATCTTATTATTATATTAATCTAATTATTTTTTTAATCTAAATATTATAATTGTTTTTTTCTCTGTTGTCTGATATCTTACGTCTGTCTGTCTGATAGCACTTATATTACGTGCATTGATACTTATTTCAGAGTCAGGTAAATTTATCTTTTTCTCCTGTGAATTTATTTATTTATTTAATTTAGTTAGTAACAAAATAGTATATATGATTTTATATTTATATGAAGATACTCTTCATATAAATATAAAAACATATTTGTTTTCATAGATATGACGTCGACTAAAGCTGATATAATTTGAGCGAAAAATATGAAAATTTGTTTAGATTAAGCTTTTAAAATCATTTATCCTAATTGAGTCAATATGCGTACAGTGAAACGACACTCATAACTTTACACAAACCTTGAAAATTAATTAATTTCTGAAGTTACCGAAAGTTACCGAAGAACCTATACCGAATCATGGTGGATTTACTTTATAATGTTACATTATATCTTAATTCTTGTCACAGGACTGGTAGATAGAACCTTAAGATAAAGTGAAGCTATCGGGTAGGCTTGGGTACCATTACGCGGATCGTTACGGACATCAGATAACAGACAAACCACAAATGAAATAATACTTAAATACATACATCCAACATGTCTGGGATACAGAAGTATGTTGGGAACCGCATGCTTATTTGCTGATATTGCTTCATAATATATAAAAAAAGTCTGCCTAAGAAATCTTTACGGTTGCCGTAGGATGTATTTAGGTTCAATTGTCCAAGGGTCGTGGGTTCGATTCCCACTCAGAGAAAATGTTTATATGATGAAATTAGTGTTTGTTCTGTGTCTGAGTGTTAAATATATGTATTTAAGTAGTATATTTGTGATTCTTCTAGAGTTCGTAACACAAGTGTTTTAAGCGACTTACCACTGAATTCGGTCAATGTATGAGTTGTATTGGGAATTAATTATTATAATTGGATCTACTGAAGCGCAGCCTCACCCCTTCCTCCAGTGGTGCTGGAATTAACTTCTAAGTAGTCCAGCATTAGGTTCTCCGTAAATGGAAACGAAATACGCGACTGGGATGCTGTTGTCCATTCCCGCTTTCCGCTCTATGCGTTTGAGATAACACTGTCTCGGATAGTTATACCGCCATCTATTGGGTCCACTGTATATTTATGACACCGTATACAAAGACAGGTACTATTTCACACTGCCGGTACACCACAAATTAATATATATACGTTCATGTTTTTTAACAAACGGATGTAAAGTAACGCGTCCGATTCAGAATTGCACCCACTTGTCTAGTTTGTAGTTTATTTAATACTTTATTGGTTTGTAAAATACATGTATTATTTCTTTTGTAACTACGATGTATGGCTGGTAAGGTCACTGGGTCTTACGCGGGGGTCGTAGGTTCTATTCTTGGCCAATTTGTGTGTGGTACTAATGCTTTAAGATTATAAATATTGCACACATTCGAAAGCATTAGAATTTAAATATTGTAATAATAATATTAATATACTTTATTTTACACTTAAGATATGAACATAACAGAAGAATAATATATAACAGAAGAGATATACATATGAAATGAACATCAAAATGGTACAATTGGCGGCCACGTCACATAGAACGATTTTCAGGCAACCTTAGGATAGAGAGTGTGCACATAAAATGAGATAGGCAGTATATGGTGCAGCTCAAAACTTAACTAATATACATAAACTAATTGCATTAATTAACAATAATAATTAAATCCACACAACATCTCATACCTTGATCTGACTCCGTGATTAAACACTTCAAGCACTTGTTTTTCGGATATCAGACAACAGAGGATTTACCTTAATTCATATTCATATTTAATACCCAGACAAACATCACACTAGATAAACTTAAATATCAATGTATTTGTCCCGGTTGGGGATCGAACCTACGACCTTTGGCTCACGAAATACTATCACTACCACCTGCGCCATCGGGGCCGTTACAATTTCTAATTAATACCAAAATAAACTACACAAATACAATAAATACTGTCAGTGATACAACAGAGTGCCATGTGGTACCGGCAGAGTAGAATAGTACTAGTTGTCGCAAGAGGCGACTGAGGTACCGGAACCGATAGATGGCGGTATATCCATGTGAAGAAGTGTAACTCAAATGCAACAGGGCGGGAATAGGCAGCAGCATTCCCGTCGCGCAGCTACGCTCTGTTCTTTGCCACTTGTCACCATTCTTGCCCAGCGCGGCAATTATGGGCCTAATAATAAAGCACTCCCCTTTTTTGGGGAAGTCAACGTCCAGCAGTGGACGTTTTACCGCTGCTATAATGATGGCGATTTATAATTTTTGAGGATGGTTGGATATATTTTTGGTATTTGTTAATTAATGTTAAATTTCGAATAACACAAAGCAATAACTATTAGTGATTAACAAGAAAAATAACAATAACATGTCAGAATGACCTGAAATGTAACGTTTTAATTGCTAGCATGTCGTAAGGCAAGTAATAAAAACTATTTTGACATTGAAAACTATTGGTTATAAACATTCGCCTAATTGGATGACACAGAAAATTTAAGAAGTGTTTTCAAAGTTGCAAAATATTCCATTATACCATTAAGACAACATTACATTCAATTCGGAGTGGCTCCCGATTGAATGTTGTTTCTAGCGGAAATTGTAACTATAAGTAGATAAAGCATCGTTAAGTTAATATTTACAAAGACAATTGTACATACATAAAATAAACTTTCATTGATAAATCTTTCAACCTCAAACTGTCCTTGAGATTTTTAAACTAGAACTAGACATAGTTCAGATCTATAATTTCGAAACGCAGTGGTTTTTGTCTAAATATCTAGAATTTATCAGTATAAGTTCTTGATTTTATATTTTGTATATCAATATCATTTTTTTTTTATATTTTTCTTTCGGGTTTAAAACTTTAGTAACAGTTTTAAGTTACATACAGATTCTTATTTTCCCTTATTTAAGTATTTCCTGAACGTTATAGTACTTGATAGCCTTTGTAATATTTCAAAATGACGTATGTAGCATTATACAATAAGATTCGAATTTCAACATATTTCATTGAATTTTGAACTTTATTTACAAGTGCTACTTATTTACGTATCTTTGAAGTATCACTGACGATAACCAAAGTGGCGTGTCATATAACTCAACCAGATGTATCAATTATAATATTTTATTTCTTTTCAGTATTATAATACATTAGCGTTAAACATTCAAAAATCCAGTTCCTACCACATTTGATTTTTTTTTATTTCAAATCCATGTGTTTGTGCCCTGATGACTGTACCAATCTTTTTGTTAATAACGCAGGCTGATTTGCTCAGAATACTCACACAATACTAAATAATGATAAATTAATACTAAATCTCATAAATTGAATTGACTCCAAAATAGGTCGATTGAAGCACTTGTGTTAGGAACATCACACACTATTGAGGAACCACAAATACAATACTTACAAACATATTTAAGACATGAACAAAAACAAATATTCAGTATATTAATGTTGCGCCATGAGGTACCGGCAGAAATGAATAGCACATCCCAATGCACCAGGTGTCGTAAGAGGCGACTAAGGTACCAGAACCGACGGATGGCGGTATATCCATCCCGAACAAAGCAGCTCAAATGCACAGGGTGGAGATGGGCAGCAGTATCTCCGTCACGAAAGCTGCGCTCTGCGATTGCCAACACGCTTGCCCAGCGTGGCAATTATGTGCAAAGAACCTCCTTTCTTGAGGACGATGATGAAATGTTGGTTCTGGGTGGGCCACTTACGACCCTTAGCTCATAAGAAGGGATCACTACCATACGCCATCGGGCATTAAACGTACGAATAAATATCTTCATTATTCGAAAAAGATTTAAGTATGTTTTTTCCGTTAGATTTCCCGCGACCCCTTGGCATTGTTGAGTAAAAAAAACCAAATGTTCTTGAGGGCAGACTAAAATTGTATATGTGTTATTAAAAATCGTGTTGTTTTATTAATTTGCGTATCTAAGCTTCTTGCGTGTTTTAGTTTCTGGTTTCAAAATGTCAACTTGGCGTTAATAAAAAATAATCTGAATACAAAAAGCTGAAAATCCAAATCTGAGCTCGAAAATCCATTTGAATCATATGTATATTTTTTGTAAAATCACTCAGCAATATAATTGATTTATCCATTTTATTTGTTGCTAGTTACTTAAATATTTTAAAAAGAGATTTTAATATATCTGTTTCAGTATGCTTAGTATTTGCTTATATTTTGAACTTCACATTGATTTCTGCTCTCGTTTTCTTGGAACCAAAAGCTGTTAACCCGTCAAAGTGTAATAGACAAACAGATAGTTACTTTCTCACTTATAACACTAGTATGAATTTAGTAGTCTTTTTATACTTTGATTGACAGAGAAGGAGAAAGAGTTGAGTCTTGTAAGATTTTATGGATTTGGAGATTACTTTTTTTACGCACGCGCAGCGTAGGACGTCCACCCAAATCGCTATAAAAGTCAGATATAAAGTCAGATCGGACACACGATCTGACTTTTGATTATAGAGATTTATTTTAGATTTCGTGCACTTGTGAAGAAACGGGTGTATTTTACTATGGTGACTATAAATTGAGATATAAATTAACCTATTTCTCAAATTTAATTAAAATGTACACAGAAAGTGAAACATACTAATTTTGGTTCAGTAGTTTGTAAGTTCATCCCGGATAAACATTGTGACACGTAACTTTTATATAAAATAATTAGCGATCCTGCAATAAGGATAAAAATTAGTTATTGTGGGTTATCCATGAGAGATAGACAATTCCATTGCGGAATTTTTTATAGATCTTTTTAAGGTGTACCTACCAAACTGTATTTATTTTGATTTTTCTCGTCGGGTTCAGCTAGCGTTTGCAATGTAACTGCAAAAAATGCTTATTTACAATAAAAAAAACTCTAAAATTAAAAGTGTTTTTCTACTATATTATGCATGATTTATATTTGTATAAACCTTCCTCTTGAATCACTATCTATATAAAAAACCGCATTAAATTCCGTTGCGTTGTTTTAAAGGTAAGCAATAAGCATACATATGGACAAACAGACAGCGGGAAGTGACTTTGCATTATACTATGAAGAGTAGACATTAGAGTATGACAATTAACTTCTCTTTGAATAAATCTCCCGGAATTTTAACAAAAAGACATAAACAGATTAAAAAATAAAAAGAAAGTAAAAACACCCGCGTTCTGGTACTTGTATTATGAACCATCACCAATTAAAACCGTCATCCACCATATTAGTGTCATTATGAACCATCTTTAAATATATTTTGTGGCAATCACCACAAAAAATATTTTTAAGCCTGACTCAGGGATGACCCGATCCGATTACGCGACCTGCCTAATTTATTTTCTTTTATTTTATTTCTTAGGATCACGGCACCTGCATAAACATTGGTCACCCGGTCATTCTGCATTCGGATCAGGTATAGTTTGATTAGCTGGTATAATTGTTATCCTAAGTTATGGTATTATATATTGATAAAATTATAAAAGAGTTTTGTTGGCTTTTATAGTACAAGGGAGTGAAGTGCCTTTTTAAGCGGGAAGAAGTGGTGGTAATCCGATTATAATAATATTTATTTATTTATTTTGCTGTCAGCTGATTTATAAAACACAAATATTTGTTAGACTAATTATACAATTAAGACAGTATGACATTACAATGTCAAATGTCACAAATACAATGTCAAAAAATAAGTGAACATATAGCTCAAATAGGTTGAAATATAATCGACAAGAAATATTAGAAATGGAGAAAAGACAAAAGAAGAAAGAGTGATTGGAATACATGGTTGTTACATGAAGTAGACCTCATACCAAGATCGTCTGTATTGGTACTTAAAACTTATCTATTTCTACCGTCAAATTGTAGTGTTAACATTCCTGTGTACCGGTTTAAAGGTTGAGAGATACACTGAAATGGCAGGATAATATGACATAATCTATTATAATATCTTCAAGTCAAAGGATGGCAACACGCTAGTGATATCCTTGTGATATTATGAACGTCTTTAGGCTGCAGTGACGTTCACTATCATGTGGACTGTAGACTTGTGTGTCGACCTATTCTTATAAAAAAAAAAAGTTGGGATGACGTAGATTATAAAACAAACTATTAGCAGGAGTGAATTTAAAAACAAGTAATATTAAGGTCTATTTAATTTTATAATAGACAATACCATAAACAAAAAAGTTTACGTGCATATTGAGTTTCGATATGTGTGCCACTGCATGGTAGTGCGTAAATTGTTGTTTTTTTTATTTAATGCATATTATATAAGTTATTGCGTCACGTATTAGTAATTTGGTAAGACTTTTATTAAGAGACCCTAATTCCTATAGATGTATTACGTCATTATTCAGGAAAGCATAAGTAGGCATTAACAGTGTGTTACCATCTTCTCTTATGCAACTTGCCCCCTGATTGGTCGGGACAATTAGATCACTGGTTACCTCAGCTATGTTCCACTTGCCAGCATATAGTAACACTTGGCTGGTTGTGCGGAAAATTGTGTGCGAAAAATTGTTCAGCGCAACACACGCAACAATAGTCCATATATTCGAGATTATAGAAAGCATAATTCGACGCGCGTCGAAGCAATTGTTTCGGATTATCGATAATAGATGGAGCTGTATAGCCTAGTTTTGTCAAACTGCGTCACGATATATTATGTCAGAATTAAATACCCAATTTCCAGTTCCACGGTCCACCTACTTCTAAATAATATTGCTGTAGATATGGAGTATTAGCATAAGTTAATCCATGCTAATATGTATTGCTGTGCCCGCGACTTTGTCCGCGTGGAATTGTAACTTTGGACAGCATATTTTTTTTCGAATTACAAACTTCCACGCAGCTCACGCAACAATCGTTAATTTTTCGCCCGTTTTTGTCACATTTTTAATCAATACTCCGCTCCTTTCTTATGTAGCGTGGTGTACTAAAGCGTAAGTTACATATTACGTAAACTATCAGTGAGAGTCCTGTCCAAATCGGTCCAACCTCTCCAGAGATTAGCCAGAACAAACAGACAGACAGAATTTTTAAAAAATTTATATATATTTGTATGTGTACCGTATATATTCTCTTATGCATGTAGTAGAAAGCGGTTATTTTAATATTACAAACAGACAATCCAATTTCATTTATATGTATAGATAAAGAGGAAATAATTGATTGTTTGTTTGGTCCGATTTGACTCTAATTCTGCAATTATTCCAATTGAAATAATTCATTAATTAGAAAGTAACATATTCGCTGAGTAAAAACCTATGTTACTCTGTGAATAGGTATTTATTTCATTAGCTATATTATTAAAACACCTAATATGGAATATATGGAAGCAAGTGTCGCATTATTGTGTGTATGTAACGAATAAACTGATAAACGACTTGTCTGATTTCCAAAATAATTTTTCTAATGATTTGTGACATTATCATCTAATTAAATAAGGTCCATTTTATCTCTGAATTATGATGGAAATGGGAAGTCGCAGGTAAAACCGTAACCAGGTAAAATTTAAATAATATTTGAATCAACAATTAATGTTAGTAAACTAAAAGTACACACATCATAGTTACAAATCATTGACAAAAAAACAATGTATTTTATACGATTGTGAACTAGGGTATCGAATGTCTAAGGTCGGCGGGGGCTGCAGAATTTGTATGGCGTACAGGCGACAAATGTGTAAATCCCCCACTGGTACAAGGTCATAAGCGACCTTCAATTGAGACCAAACAATTGATGTGTTACGCACATTTTTCATTTATTTGTATTTAAACTAGCCAACATACAATGGAATACAGTTTTCTCATAAAAGACCCATCCAATTTGCACCTTGGTCGCGTTGCTTAACATCTACAATCGCGGACTCACATGAGTGCCGCTCATAAAGTACACTGTGTCGAAACAGTGGATTCACACGCGAGCGGCTATGGCTTTGTCGCGAGGTGCATTTAGCATTTTTCCCTAGTATATTCTGACAAAACTTATTATTAATGGGTGAAAATAACTACTTTCGCGGAAGAGTACTTAGGAACTGAGCAGTATTTTAAGTTGATATATTTATTACGTAAGCATTCATTTATCGGTGATAGGAACAAGATTAATACAGGCATATCGCCTGTGGTTATGAATTACAACACCAGCCCAGGGTTATGTATCCATCGATGATAGTAGCTAATTATAAGACGCCGCGAGGTATGGGCAGAGTAGAATAGTACCTCCATCTGTATCATATGTCGACTAAGGTACCAGAACCGACAGATCTTGCTTGCACACAACACGCTTGCCCAGCGCGGCAATTATGGGCGGACTAACTAAACTTCCAATTGATGATAAATAATTAATACGAGTTTAATATGTTGGAAATTCAAAAGAATACATTTAACTACTACTGATTGGTAATGGCAGAGTATCTTTTATAATGTGGGGTATTTCTGAGCAAAATATTGTCTCCCCATAGTGTCGTTCGAGCCCAAGGTACTGAAACATCGTAACTCGATAGGCTCTGTGATTGCCACCACGTTTGTAAATTTCTGATTATCAAATTCATCTTTGTTTAGGAGGCCTATACCTTACAGAGAACGTCCAACAGCTGATTTGATGCTAATGATGATTATTTGCACAGTCAAGGGGTCTTCGTCAGTTTTGGCGTCACCCTGTTAAACAGATCAGGCCGCGACCCTTTGCATGCGCACTCTTCGCCCTGGAACATTCTTCATTCATTCTTCCTGAGACATTCATGAAGTGTCTTCCACTCGGTGGACTTAGGGCCTGAACGATCTGAATGAGACCGACAGTAATCGCTAAACCGTGTCTTTAAGGACCTTGACTGGTGGAAGTCGAATAGGAGGGTTGCAAAATTAAGTATGGGTTGTGTCGGTGCGTGCAAGTAGTTATTTGAAACTTAATACAAAAGGTCGTCTGCATTGGTAACTCATTCCAAATAGTACCCGCATTGCTGCGTTTCAGTTTGAAGGATGTGAGAGCCAATTAAATGGTAGTGTGATATTGTATCTTCATTTACAACGTTTCGCAACGATAGTGATATCAACGGTTGGCAAACGATACGATCTTTGTGATATTATGAGAGTCTACAGGTTGCAGTGACGTTAACTGTCAATAAGTCAAAGTCAATCCTAGTTTATCGAACTGGTATGATATAAAAACGACAACGGAAATGCCAACGGACGGGTGACCGGAGTTGTATACTATAGAAGCGTCCGATAGACTCCTGCATGAGTGATGCCGGATTTGTATGGCGTTAAGTGGTTTAGTATGGAGATGACATTTGGATGTGTTCCTAACGCCATCTCTTCGCTGCAGTTGTAAATAGTGGAACGAGCAACTTTCCATCCCCGATTGCTTTGGAGCACCGCAGGTGAATTGTGTTACCAACAGAAGATATACTCAGACTTGGATGGCTTCAGGATTTTATATGCATTCAATTATCAAACAGAGTTCAACGAACCACAATTCATTATCAGATTGATAATATAATAGGATAATCGCTTTCCGCTTATATAATGACAATAAAAACATAACTGTGCTTATACATACATACGCCGTGGGGTACTGGCGTAGTGGAATAGTACCTCTGTACCAAGACAACTCTGTACAAGAGCCGACTAAAGTTGAAACGTTGCTTTTTTCTACGTTACATAACATTATTTAATTAATTTATCTTAATATGTTTATTTAATTAGATTTATTTTTTATTTTATATTAATATATATTAATTTTAGTATAAACTTGTTTAATATTATGTCAAGTATTTAAAGATATATACCTCCATTTTATGATTACTATATTTATCTCTATCAAGCAACGGATCCTCTCTCCATTTCGCACGCATGGAAAGCGCGTGCTTTTAGATATTTTCTCGTGTCAAAGCGCATCCCGCTAACCATAGAGTGACCATTTTATTGTCATCGCCGCCATATTGTGGAATATAAATAATTTAAATATTCATTTTATAAAATACTTATTATAATTTATATCGTATGAAGATCTTTTTACGTTTTTACATATATTAACAAACGTATAATTAAATGTATTACATATTATGTATTTTTACAGGACTATTTGGGTTTCAATTTATATATATATTAATTTATACAAATTTGGAGCACACTATGGTTGCGTAGGGTATCCCTTTATATCAGACTTGGTTAATTGTAGAAGCGTTAAAATCTTGTGCTGGTAAAAATCATATCTCAAAATATAATTTAAATTAATTATTGGAAAATTTTCAAGTTTCCTACAAAATTATTTGATTTAATAAATATTGGTGTATCGATTATCTAGTAAGGATTTTTCTTTGTGTCTCGATTATCATATTCGTGGTCTGTTATATATAGTATGTTTGAATGTTTGATGTGTCTATTCTAATATAAAAAATATTAAATTATTCTATATAAAGAATATATAAATAATATTTTAATATAACGAAAAGATAAATAATTCGTCATATTTATTTTTTGTTAGTATTCTTTACTATTATTGACGTCTTGTTTGATTAAAAATTTAATAAAATATATTATGTACATACACATCTCCTTGGTTACCGTCTAGTTTAATTATAAATATACGTAGGTATGTTTGACAGTAATCTGTAAGTGTACCTATGCTAAATAAATATAGGACAAAAACAATTTGATAAAGAATACTAGCAAAAAAATAATATGATGAATTATTTATCTGCTCGTTATACTAAAATATTATTAATAAATTCTCTATATAGAATAATAGAGTATTTTTTAGTATTAGAATAAACACACTACAGATAGAGTTGATAGAGAAGTTGGGAGGTGGGGAAGCCTAATGACCTGTAATACGAGTCTGCGAACATACATACGCACCAGTCTCCTACAATTAACATTTAAGACTCTTTATTCACAACACTTCAATTGTTATTTGTTATGATATCTCCCGCAAAACTTGTGGTACAGGTTTTAGGATCTCGCACAGGGGGATGTGGAGAGGAACTGCACTAATTTCCCCTAAACGTTATTATACAGTGACAAATAAAATTTAAACTAAACTAACGGTACATACCGTGAGGTACCGGCAGAGTAGAATAGTACCTCCCTCTGTACCAGCTGTAGTAAGAGGCGACTAAGGTACCAGAACCGATAGACGGTGGATATCCGTGACAGTGTAGCTCAAATGCAGTATCCCCGTCGTGAAAGCTGCGCTTTGCAATCGCTAGCATGCTTGCCCAGCGCGGAAATTATGGGCAAAATTATCCCTTTCTTGGGGAGGCTTATGTGCAGAAGTGGACTTTCAATTAGTAATGCTGATTATGACTAATTATGACTCATAGTACAAATAGTAGAAGACAAGAACTGTTAGTGATTCATTCCATAAACTTAATGTTCGCAGGCAACCTTCAACTTGCGTGTCACAATTAGAGGTTACGGCCAACCGGCAGTAATGCAAGGCTTGCATAAATGCTCACGCGTCGTATGACATTTATAATGTGACGCATTTATTCATGATGGGATCGCGCGGCGTGCTTTGGCTATTCCGAAGTGAAGCGGTAATGTTTGCGCGTGTATGATACACCCAATATGAGAATATATTATACCTAAATGCCACAGTAAGTTTGTCTCTTTGTTTGTTTGTTTGTCACCCCTTCTCGCTTTATCTACAATCAATCTTCTTGAAATTTTGCATATATGTGTAACGAAATATATTTCTTTAATTTGTATATGCGCGCGCACCGTTAGCTTGTCACGTCAATTGGGCTGTCATTGTCAAAGACTGTTCATAGAATGTTATTATAATTTTCTTTTAGTTTAATTAATTAATTTTAAGTTGTATAAATTGAGAGGTGATAATTACAAACTTTAATTGTCGTTCCTATATTTACATAAACAAACAAATCGGAGTTTTATTTTACTTCTGAGATTAAATTACAATTAATTATCCTATATATGTAGTTGGGAATACGAAGAAGGACATGACCTCCCATCCCTAAACACGTACTAGTCCTATGAGTTTTTTTATTGACGATAATTTATTACCACAAAAAAAACAATAGATGGCGCTATTTAAACGCGCTACCGGGTAAAAGCTACATACATACATCACACCTGTGTGCCATCGGGGTAGGCAGGGACTATGGATCTCCACTTGTTACGAACTTGGCATACCCCTCTCGCTTCCCTTACTGGAATTACTTTTCGTAATTCTGACCTGGCCCTTCTTTAAAACCTCTTCCTCCTGGATAAGTTGTGCTTTATGTTCGCCTAGGTCATCCTATACTGACTCTTCCATTCACTTCTGTTCTATATATTTGTGCAGTGCAGTCTAAATTATTCAAATCCGATACAAGTTTCTCGATATCAATCAATCGATCGAATCAAATTTCGATCAATCAATCTTCGTGAAATTTCACAATGAAGAATATTATATTATACCTGTAATTCGTACGAGCGAAGCCGCAGGTAAGAGTACCGTCGTCTGTTGGTACCACTGCCTCAGTCGTCTCTTACGATACCTGGTATAAGGAGAAGTACTATTCTTCTCTCCCGGTACCCCACAGCCATCTAATTACTCGTGTGAAGAACACTTCCTGAAACTTGAATGAGTATTCATCACGAAAATTCAGGAAGTGTTTTTAAGATATAAATAGCGAAACTAACGACAAGGAGGTGAAAATTATGTCAGACCTGTTCATATTTTTGAAGCAACATACAAGTTCGATTCACATCTGACATAATCGAGTGATTCAATTATTTCTACATTCAAAATCAATTTTAGTCAGCGAGGCTGTGTTTAATTACTGGTAATTGAGACATATTATCTTCAAGTCACAAGGTTGACTGCAGGCTAGTGATATCCTTAAGATATTACATGGATCATGCTGCGGTAACGCTTATCAAGCGGACTATATGCCCGTTTGTCAACCTGCTCTAAAAATAGGGATTTTTTTCTTCTCCTCTTAAGTTTGTCACCTGTCGCAACAAACTATTAAAATAGATTACCTCCCCTAAATCTGTTGTCATACATAATGCATGTTGAGGCATGGGCATTAAGAAGCGTTTAATACCGGGTGAAGGCCAGTACACAATGGACTGTTAAATTTACGTGACACCGAAAATTATGCACGCAGAATAAACGCTCCGAATGGACAATTTGAGGCTGAATGCGAATCCGGTTTCCCCTGGGAATAAAAATGTTAAATTCAATTTTCAACATCATCCAGCGGTGGACGTCCCACAGTTGATACGAAGCATCAATGAGTTGATATTAGTTAAGCAGCGCCCCGTCGTTTTATCCGCGTTAAGTTCTATAACTTTCTTTATTCTAACTTTGCACTAATTAGAACTTAAATGGTAAAGCCGTGAGGTACTGGCAGAGTAGAATGGTATCTCTATCTATATCGGGTGTCGTAAGAGGCAACTAAGGTACCAGAACCGACAGATGGCGGTACATACATCCGAATCAGTGTAGCTCTAATGTACAGAGCGGGGATGGGCAGCAGCATTCCCACCGTGAAGGCTTCGCTATGCGATTGTTTAACACGCTTACCCAGCGCGGCAATTATGGGCAAAATTCCCTCTTACTTGAGATTTCTAATGGCTTCTAACGGCTGATGTGATGATGATGAAATGGTAAAAAAATAGCCGTGGGAACGGGCGGAGTAGAATAGTACCTCTCTTTATATCAGGTGTCGTAAGAGGCGACTGAGATATCGAAACCGATAGGTCATGTATTATCATAATTAAATATTACAATTTTGTTCATTGCTGAAAACAGTATGAAAATTCCATTGGCAGTTCTTTTACTTTCTTGTGAACATACGTTCGAGAAGAGACAAAACATTCATCATTATCATCATCATATCAGCCTTTAGAAGTCCACTGTCGGACATAGGCCTCCCCAAGAAAGGGGATATAGTGCCCATAATTGCCGGGCAGGACAAGCGCGCTGGCAATCGCAGAGCATAGTTTTTACAAGTGGGGATGCTGCTGTGCATCTGTTCCACTGTTACGGATGGATATACCGCTATTTGTCAATCTGTCTGGTACCTCTTACGACACCTAGTACAGACATACTTTACAGCCCCACTGTTTAAACGGTAAATATATTTTTTTTATTATATGTGAGTTTTTTGGGTACTGTGTTTAAATTTACACTGTCAAGAAATATAAAGCATACGTCTGAGTTATACATCGGATGTAGGTTAAAGACTTATGAATATAATTTGCTGTAAGTACAACGTTCACAGTTAGTGATGAGAGACTTGGACTGAATCGAGAATCGACTGTGATTTGCTTATCTGCATAGAATTTGTGGGTATCTGAAATACAAATTTCGGGTACCTCACGGCTAATACTTTCATCATCGTCATCATAGCAACCGAAAAATATTGACAGATAGACATATGCCTCCTCAAGAACATAAAAATGTTGTTCAGAATTGCCGTGTTGGACAGGAGATGTGGCAGTTATAGAGCGTAGCGTAGCTATATCTTTTCGATGTAAATAAACCGTCCTCTGTCGGTTCCAATACCTCAGTCACTAGTCTTACTTGCTTTCTCTCCCGGTACTCAACAGCAAAGTCTAAGAGTACCCCTCCTTATTTATTATTTTGGAGTCTCGATTCAGAGTAGACCACAAAAGATCAATTTGGAAAGCGAATGAATATCGAGGTCTACTAATCACTTCATTAACCTTTAGAAAGTGTATAATGACATTCCTAATCCTATTTTCATCCATCCGCTCTACATCTCCAAGCCACCTTTACACTCCTCTTTAAATCGTAATAATAATGTAAACTTTCACACCACACTCTTTTCTTTGGCTAAAAATTAACCAACCCCATCTTCTTCAGGGATCTTTGTCAAAACTATTGGGTATTGCGGGTTCAGAGACTAGCTTAAGTAGATGGCAGTTCTCACCAGAGTTTCTCACACGCGGTGTCTCTGTTCTGAGATTGTATTTCCAAAGGCTTTATGGGGTTAGCTGCAGAGGTGGGGGAAAGTTGTGTCTGGTTGTACCCTTATCATCGGGCGCCTCACCGCAAGCGGCGCGGCGAGTCTGGTAGTACTGTTGGGTGAATATCATTTCTATATATATATATATATCATTTCCAGTGCTGGCATCGAAGTAGCGTAAAGTACGAGTGCCTGCAGCCCACCTGGCTTGACCTAGCTTGAGCGAACCTAGGGTGATATATGCAACTATATCGGGATACGAGCATGCCTAATAGATCCGGTATCACCTCGGCTTATGTGCCTGTCAGGTTCACCGTAGGTGCTGTTGATCTTAGTTAAATCACAATTATATTACTTTATTTTCCCCCTCTATCTCTCCTCTGACAACTTATTGAATTTATAATGATAATAATTCACAAACATGCACTGACCTAGTCGCAAGTTGCTCAAAACACTTTTGTTCCAGACATCAGACAACGAATTAATTACAAATGTGCATTACATTAATATATAAATATATATTTAACACCCAGACACAGGACAAATGCAAATGTTAATCACATAAGTATTTGTCATGGTTATACCCCCTTGCGCACAAGATAGGATGCCATCCGCGCCACCGAGCGCGTCAGTTTGAAAATATATTTTTTTGTAATTGAAAACCTCAAGGTAGCGAAGTGAAATTATTTTATGTTCCCTATTCACTTCGTAAATTTCTATTCGCCCCGGTCACGAGGTCGCACTCCGATCACGTCTGGCACGTCTCACACTTCATTTATAATATTGATGAATTTATTTGACATTCGTATTGTACAATATTAAATAGTCATTTCAGATTGACACTTTATTATATAGGTTGAATTTGCGCACGCGGTGTTGGAGTTTTGACACATTAAAGATAGGGGTTCGAATTAATACAAATGTTGCCATGTCAAACATTTACCTATGTTTATCATGTAAAATATATTGCGAGTGCATATCAACGATCCTATTTCTCAAGCTAAAAAAATATTAAAATCCGTTCAGTTTGAAGTTCGACCCGGACAAACACCGTGACAAATATTTATTTTTTTAACATAAAGATAATAAATGCAAAAGTTTGTTAATGTTGTCTGTCTGTTACGTTTAACGGGTGATGTTGTTTAATCATTATCGTATCAGCTATTGAAAGTCCACTGTTGGACATAAGCCCCTCCACGACAGTACCGCGCTGGGCTAGTGTGTTGGCAATCGCAGAGCGCAGCTCTTGCAATAGGGTTGCTGCTACCTATCCAAGCTCTGTGCATTTTAGCTACACTAATTCGGTTCTGGTACCTTAGTCGCCTCTTAAGATTCTATCAAGTACAAATGAAGGTACTATTGTGTTCTGCCGGTACCTCACGGCTCTCGATTTTGATTTGGCATGTGTATATCTAGAAGCTCAAGAAAAAGAAGAATGTTCCCGGAAAAATTGATTCAAACTGCGCGGTACAGTGTAGTCCACGCAAACGGATCAGTCCAGAGAACACTTTTAATTTTAAATATGATTAAGAGGCTTAAAGAAAATATTTGTTAATTAAATTACATGAGGTAGACCTCATACAACGATCATCTGCATTGGTACCTCACTCTCATCAATTTCTACCACCAAATAGCACTGTTCGCATTTCTGTTCCGATTTGAAGGGTGAAAGAGACAGTGAAATTACTGGGTACCCACAAGGTCGGCTAAGCGCTAGTGATGTCCTTGTGATAATACGAGCATCTATAGGCTGTTGTGACGCTTAATATCACGCGGACTGTATGCTTATTTGTCGACTTGGTGTAAAAAAAAAAAGTAACTAGTTTCAGGACTTGTAAAAACTGGTATGACAATCGAGGGTTTCTCTATTCACCAATAAGTTTGAGCAGATGGCGCTTACTTCTTATCGCAAAAGAAACACTAAAAAACATCGACTTGTCTACTAAGTCCCGATAGCAAGCTGTAATGCAGACTTTTCTTGAACCTGCATTGAACTTGAAACTGAAACTTGAAAAAAATTGATTGGTACTAATTATTTTCTTTAATATAAAAGTATTTTTCGATGCATAAAACCGATGAAATAATCAGCAGTTTTAATTGAAAATGAGTCCTCTCGATTAACGTCGTCGATTAATTCGGATAATTCAGTATGACCAATTGACTATCGTCAGATCGCAAGGTTATCGACGCGCGAGTAATATCTTTACGAAGTCATGGCTTCCGATTATAAAAAAAAAAACAAACCACAGACAAACAACAACACAACATACCGTTTCTCTTTTGCATTTATAATGCAAGAACTCGTATGCGTTTATACAAAAACAGTGCAGCGCAATAACATTATTTATTAACAACTCTTTTCATATAAATTGACATTATCAGTTTATATAATTGTTTTATGTCCGGATGTATAAACAACATTATTAACATATGGAAATATACATAATGATGGCTTATAATTACGATGTCAATGCTGTCCCGGCAGCTGGCAACGGAAGACGTTTTCCGGAAATTCATATATTGTTATTAAATATGATTTTAATAAAATTATAGGGTCAGATTACACACTGGTAGAACATAAATAAGGTAAGAAGCAGAAAGAAAGTATTTTGCAAATGAAAATGAAATGAATGAAATTCACTCAGTAAATAGGTAAAACGAGGGATTAAAGTTAGTACAAAACTTAACTGTTTTTAAAGTTATTCGAATGCAATTCAGTATGAAGGTACTTCATTATAATTCATACACGTGTAAAATATTTTATCCTAAATTTGACTGACATATTGATGCAAGGCCTAAACTATAAGGCTAGATAAATCATTATTATGTAGTCCAATTATCGAAATAGGCAATAGGCTATATCACTCGAGGACCTAGGTCTAGGTACTAGTACCTAGACTAATGCCTAGAACTAGTGTGTTTTACAACTTAACGCAGGAAAACACGGGGCGCAGCTAGTATGTTAAATATTGTATAAAAATTTCTTGGGACCTTGGGACTTGGGAAGGAGTAAATTTCATCTTCATCATCATGTCAAGCATAGGACGTCCACCGCTGGACATAGACCTCCCCAAGTGATTTCCACTAGGACCGGTTGTATGTGGACTGCATCCAGCATGATCCAGGATATTGGGTCGTTTGTCCACTTTGTGTCCTACGCAACGATTTCCGGTACATGGTCCCGTTTCCAGGACCTTGAGGCTCTATTGGCCATCGGTTCTGCGTACCAAGTGCCCTGCCAACTGCCACTGTAACTAATTTATCCGCTGAACAATTTTAACAACTTTGTAGCGAACGTGTAAAGAGACTCCGAGCATTTCTGTCTCCGAAAAAAGTTGAGAAAACTAAATAGATAAAAATTTACTTAATTGGAAATATAATAGACCTGTTCATAATATTCGTTTGCGCAGGCGCCATGTTGTACCGGCAGATGGCGATGAACTCATAGAACGGGAATGATCAGCATCATTATCGCGAAGCTACGCTCTACGATTGCCATCACGCGTGCCCAGCGCGGCAATTATAGACAAAATTACTCCTTTCTTGCCCTAATGTCAAGCAGTCGATGTCATGCGGCAAACCTAAGGTCCTCCTCATATAGAGATAGTTAGCATTGGTACCTCACTCATATATATTTCTACCACTGATCAGCAGTGTTCACATGTGTGTTCCGGATTGAATGGAGAGAGAGGCATTGAAATTACTATGCAATGTTACATAGAATCTTCGAATTGCAAAGTTGGCAACGCTAGTGATGTGATATTCTTGTGGTAATACGAGCGACTATAGGCTCCGGTGACACTTACTATCACGCAGGCCGTACGCTAGTTTGCAACCGGATGGAGATGGACTACACTTTGCCAATACCACAGCATCAATTCAGCGTGGCAATAACGGGTGATACCCCTTAAGTGCCGTGAGGTACCGGCAGAGTGGAATAGTACTTTCGTTTGTACCAGGTGACGTAAGAGGCAATTAAGGTCCAGAACCGACAGTTGGCAGTATATCCATCCGAGACAGAGTACCTCAAATTTATAGGTTAAGGATGAGCAGTAGCATCCCCGTCGTGAAAGCTGCGCTCTGCGATTGCCATCCCAGCCACCAATTGCCCAGCGCGGCAATTATGGGCATATTCCCCCTTTCTTGCAGAGGCTTATGTCCAGCCGTGGACTTCCAATGGCTGTTATGATGATCTCTCTTAAACGCTGTTGCAATATATTTACAAAATATTGTAAAAAGCACCTACAATAAGGAAAATAATATTGCCATTGTAAAATTAAACTACAATGCGCACTTATGAAGGAAGTGTGATTTTTCCTGTCGATTTCACTCTGACATGTCTGCGACATGATCGCTGGTGATAACATCACCCGAGGCTGTATGCGTGTTACTTGTTGACAATGTATCGAATAATAATTCATTTATTTGTTGACGACCGCCCATGACTTTTTCACCGCTCTGTTGAAGCGTAGTGCAATGATGAACTAAAAGTATCTTCCTGGAGTTATTCTTCTTCTTCATATAGGTACCTGCTTATTATAAATATTATAAATATTATAATATTATAAATTATTAAGCAATTGAAGAAGTAGTTTTAAGTAATCGGAAGTTCTTTATCTTTGTAGAGATTATATTTGTGAAGTTATTTTATATCGATTTTAACAAACACATAGGATCGCAATAATGTCTGTTCATGATCATATCAGCCATTGAATGTCAGTTTCTTCAAAATTGCCTTTGTCGTGTGGTACCGCCAGTATAGTACCCTCATCTATACCAGGTGTCGTAAGTGGCGCCAGAGGTACTGGAGCCGACAGGTGGCGGTATATCCATTCGAAGCAGTGTAGCTCAAATGCAACAGGGCGGGGATGGGCGGAATATTCCTGATAGGAAGCTACGCTCTGCGATAGCTACCACGCTTGCAAATATACCCAGTGCGGCAATTAAGGGAAAGTTTCCCCTTTCTTGGCGAGACCTATGTCCATCAGTGGACGTTTTACGGCTATTATAATGGTGATGACCATGACCTTGTTCCATCTAATAATATACTAAACACGGACGAAAAATTATACAATTGAAAATTACAAAATTTTGTATTAAATTACAATATTTCCGTATACTATTATTATTTACATCAAAAAGTTCAAATTACAAATTGAAATTTAGAATGTTCGAATTTCTATTCATGAAGGTGTTAATTTTGTTTTGTGATCTGGCAGTGATCTGATGTGGCCTTTTTTTTATTCAAATGTGTAATAGGATCCCAGTTAGGTGGTATGTACCAACTATCTTCTTTGTTGTCTCATCATCTCTCGCATTTTTTTGACACACTGGGTGTCCAGATGGTTCTATATCTATGGCACTTAGGTTCTGGATAGATAGCATTATATCCATCCGAAACAACTTAAATACATCATCACTGAGATGGGAAGATGCATTCCCGTCGCGAAGATATGCTCTAGCATTATTGTCACACCTGCCCAACGCAGCAATTATGAGCAAAGAAACCTCGTTTTGGGAAAACCGACTCTCTACGGCTGTTATGAGCATGAACAGACATTGTTGCGATCCAAATTTGCTCTCAAGTGTTAGTGAAAGTCAATATAAAATTAGCTTGATGAAATTAGATGCTGAACTTCCGAATATTTAAAATTACTCTTTCATTAGCATAGTAATTTTAGCAAAATTAAACTCGTTTATAAAAATAAAACTTATGAAAGTATGTGCGGTAGTATATACTTGAATAAAAAAATATCTATCTGTCTGTTTCTTATAACTAAAGCTAAAAACTCTAAAATGATTGCATGAATTATAGTATTTCTATTATTTCTCTACCCATTTATTTTTATAGAATAAATGGGTAGAGAAATAAAAGAAATTAGGGTGGATTTATAAAAAATCCCGAAATCTCTCACCTATTTCAAGATTTCTTTTATTAATGAAAAACTTTATCTCCAACAAGTAACATAAAGTTAATTAAGTGTATCAACGCATTCTGGCGAAAACGAGAACTACCCGAGATGAACCGCGGGGCGCCGCTAGTCAACGCTTATAAAAGTAAAAAAAATGTGTTTCCTGTTCCGGTTAATCTCTGAAACATGACAGATAGTTGACAGTATAAGTACTAATTACTTTTCTATAAAAATTTAAAGGAAAAAGAAATCTCATCACATTGTGAACTAATTCCAGGTTCCTAGCGCCAGAGTTACCGGAGTAATGGGGGGGGGGGGCGTTTAATTCTCCTCTTTGCCCCGCGGGGTTTGCGGGATCGGAAAAAGCCACCTGGAACCACCTAGTTGGGATCTTATTATACATTCAATTAAAAAAGTCCACATACACTTATCAATCACACAAACACAAACATCATATCACTGCTAGATCACAAATACAATTAACACCTTCATGGATTGAAATTCGAATATTCAAAATTTCAATTTTTCAATTTGTATTTCGAACTTTTTGATGTAGATAGTAATCGTATACATTACATATTCTGTCATATTATATCTGTCACTCTTAAGAGCCTTTGCCGGAAGGTATATATATATATATGCATTAAGCAAACACTTTGGCGGTAGAATTAGGTGAGAGTGAGTTACGACCTTTGTACGAGGTGTACCTCATCATCAAGATTCTCGGGTAAACACGGTGTTTTTATGCGAGCGTGTGATCGTGAGGAGTCCGATGTCTTCCTCATTTTTAAACTAATTACCGCGCACATCGTTTCCTATATTGTAAACCGACTTCATGTGCAATTGCTTCTGAGATAGGCTCAGACTAACTCACGTTTGTCTCCTATATAATGTGCTTTTACTAAGCGCCGATGTATTGTTTTTTGGACCCTATCGGAGTACGCGCTAACAAATGTTTTGTTAAAAACATTTTCATACTAGTACAGCTGCCGACAATCACTTCTTACATGATGTATTTTATATTAATTTGTTTTGTCTGTAAAATAGGATTATGGAATATATATTATTACAGTTTTAAGTAAAGACTGTATCAACTCAAAATAATTTATTTCTTATATTTACAAAAGAACATAATAGCAGTGTCCGCATTGCTATGTTCATGTTTAAAGGATGAGAGAGATAGTGAAATTATTGGGTAATATGAAACAATATCTTCAAGCCGCAAGGTTGACAACACGCTAGTGATATCCTTGTGATATTACGAGTATCTCTAGGCTACTGTGCCACTTACTATCATGGATTAATAAAAACAAAAGAAAGTATAAACGAAATATTAAATTCTTTTAGGAAGACCTCAACATGTTCCGAATGATTTTTACTAGTTTCTATTTTACCATTATTTATACGTATTAAACCAATATTCGTGAACGTCGCAAAATTCGAGTTCTAACCTTATTATTTTCAATACTTTTTGATACGTACGCACCAAATTACTTACAGGACAGATTACAATTCCTATCTTCCTCTCCCGAACGTAATCTTCGTTCTTCTTATACTTTCTCGCCCTTAACTTCTTCTCATCACTATAGTTTTTTGACAAACTCATTTACAGTGACAGCTATACGACTCTGGAATGAGCTTCCGTTGAATATTAAGCAAACCCCAAACAAATTTATCCTGAAACGCTTTCTCCGTACTTTATTTACTGATGCTGTTAACTTTTTCTAACTTTATAACCCTATTTCTGATGTATGTAACGTTTATCTATTTCGTATGTATATTGTCTGCACCACTGTATATATTTTTTTCTGTTTCGTGTAATGGTTGACTGGGAGATAAAGCCAACTGGCATTAAGTCCGCCATTTGTATATTTTGTAATATGTTGTGCAACAAAGTTTAATAAATAAATTAATACCGGTGACCCATATGACTCATATCTTAATAACTACTGCACTGATATTAAAAATTGTTACGTCACACAAAGCTACTTTTTGCCGATTAACATAGGCTATGATATATTTTCGAAAAAAAAGAATGGTCCGCAACCTAAAATAGAACTATGTAAATAGATTTTGTAAGTTTGTACGTTTCTATTGTAAAAAATAATAATAATAAATTCACACAACTACTCTTACATTGACCTGAATCCGAGATAAGTCGCCTAAAGCACTTGTGTTACGAACGTCAGACAACAGAGGAATCACAAATACATAACATCAAGACATAGATCAAACACAAATATCATGATATATATATTTGTCTTGAGTGGGGATCGAACCCACGACACTTGCCACTCAAGATCATTACCGTCTGCGCCATTGGCCCTGTCAGATAAACTCAGAAAATTCTGAACTTATTCCAAAAACTGTTTTGAATAGAAAATTATATTATCAGCAATCGATATAAGTACCATTATGTATTGTCACAGGAAGAGGAAGTTACCTGAGTGAATGAATGAATGAAATGAAATGAATGTATAAAGTTAAACACTACGAGTATAATGCTTAAGAAATAAACTTATTTTTAATACCTTAAACACCTGGTTGTTCGGAAAGATTAATGCGAATGCTGTAGTCTGAACACTTGGGCGTTTAATAACGCATCACGTCAATGGTGTACGTATAATATTATTATAGCAATCATTACAATAAATCTGTTTGTAATATTAAATTATTATCTTGGAGTTGGAAGTCAACAATGACAGTTATGTTATGTGTTTTTCTTAGTAAATATGTATTAGGTTATTTATTTTAAAAGACTTCCTCCTAGTCAGTCCGTGTTACCTACTCTTCAGGTTGTACATCGAACCCGTGACTCTCGATGCACAAGACAGGATCACTACCGAATGCGCCAGCAGCGCCGTCAACTTACTAATAAAGTCTTATAATGGTGAAAACTGAATCATTATTTTTGGACCACAAAATTTATTTAATCACAAAATTACTGCCACACGTATAACTTTATAAATAAATTATTGTATTTTTTAAGTTAATGAAATTTGGAACCAGGTGCCAAGAATAAAACTCGTTATAATAAATTTTTTATTGCATCTTTATCATAAAAATAGCGGAAAAATTAATGGCCCACCCAAAATGATAAAACAAAAATATACAAAAGAAATAGGTACGCGAAAAATAAAAAACATAACATAATATTTACAATTTTAAGTGTCAAACGAAAACCAATAAAGAAGAAATCTTTTAATAAAATCTTAACACTGCATAAGAATATTAATAAAACCTTTGTGCTTTAAAAAAGAAGTCACCAGAGGTTAATAAAACAATTAATCATGCAGTTTGTCCAAATTGTACGCTAACACGGAAAAATGGACGTGTAAAGATTCGTAATTCCTCGCTTCCTACAATTGTGTTCTTCCTAACTTTTGGAGCCTTGCATTTTCCACGGTGCTAAATCTGTCTTTCCTTATTTCTCCCAAAGTCACAACTCAGGGTCTTAAATCGCGTTAACCAATTAGTTTTATTGCTTTATACCCATACAAAATATGATCAGATGCGTATTTATGTTACCTATTAAATTTAAAAATAAATAAAACGCTACTTTGTCTGGACTTAAAATGTAGTGTGTGAGTAAGTTATTGTATATTAAATTAATGTTATTTATTCACAATACATAAAGTTTATAAATGAGACAATAACAAAGACTGGTAACATTAAAATGTGTTTTTCTTTTCATCATCATCATGGTCATGGCAGCCGTTATACATCCAGCAGTGGACGTTTCCACTGCTGGATGTGTCCAGCGCAAGCCTGCGCAAGAAAGAGAGTATTTTCCCATAATCGTCGTCCTAGGCAAGCGTAATGGCAATCACAGAGCGTAGCTTCGTGACAACGATGCTGTTGTCCATCCCCGTCCTGTTGCAATTGAGCTACACTGGGGTGGATGGATATACCGCTATCTGTCGGTTCTAGTACCTCAGTCGCCTCTAACGACTCCTGGTATAGAGGGAGGTATTGTTTTACTCTGCCGGTACCACACGGCACTTTCTTCGGGCGAACCTAATGTTTGACTACTCAAGCGTCAATTCCGCTTATTAACGAACTATTCCAGATTGGTTATCACTTGAGGGGGCCTCGAGAGACCTACTGTAACGTCTGCATTGGTGCCTCACTCACACTTATTTTTATCGCCAAATAGCAGTGATCACATTGAAGGGTGAGAGAGGTAGTGAAATATGACATTGTATCTTCAGTTCACACGCTAGTGATATCTTTGACACGAGTATTTATAGGCTGCGGGTACGTTTATCATCAAGCGGACCGTATGTTTGTTTGCTGATTTCATCTTTACCAATATTATTAATCCGAAAGTAAATCTGTCTGTCTATCTGTTACGCTATCATGCCTAAACTACTGAACCGATTAAAATGAAATTTGGTACATATATAGTCTAGAGCCTTAGAAAGGACATAGGCTTCTTTTTCATTCGATATAAGAGTTGTAAGGGGTTGAAAGGGGGGATAAAAAATTGTATGGATGTATCTCTATTGTTGGAGCCAGAAGCTGAAAACTTATAAAGAGCTATTATTTAAGCTATTGAATTGTATATATAAATAAATATGTCATTCAAAGTTTATATAAGTTAAAGTAAAAATGTATGGTACCCAAAAAAATCGCAAAAGAGAAGGACTGAGTGGTTTCGGTCGCACTAATGTGGCATTTTAAGCTAGCTCAAAGCAACCAACAGTGAAATAGAAAGGGCAGTGCTCAGTTTTTCGACGTACTCGAATCAAGATGAGAGTTGGAGAAGAGTCTGAGTAAACGTCATAGTAAAACGGATTAGCAAAGTGAAAAGGCAGCTGGCTGTGCAGACAAAACACATTATTTATTAACACAAAATATTATATTATTTACTATTGTTCAACAGTGAACGTCTTGCGGCTGATATAATAATGATGATTTAAGGAAATTGAGTAAAAAAACGGAATGATGTTAGAACGTTGAATACCTTTTTCTTTTATATAAACTGAACAAGTAGTATTAAATAGTAACTAACCTATTCGCTCGCCCAGTGATCCTTCGCAGATTCACAACCGGCTTGTATAATAAATATTGAACTGAAATGAATTTTGAAGTTTCTATAAAAAAACAGATAATAAATAAAGAAAATAATAATTAATTATACTACTTTTAGACGAGAACTCTTATACGTACATATGAGAGTTGCAAGAGCAACTAAATTGATCTAACATTTCCGAACGCATATCAAAACTGTCAATATGAAAAAGAAGATTCTGCTATTGTTGCTGGCGGGTGAAACTTTTTGGCGGGATGTTACGATTTAAGCTATAAACACATTTTATGCCTTTAATCATTAATCATTTTAATTGGTATAGTAATAATAATAATATCTAAATATTTGTTAGTTGTAATTTATAAATTGTCGGGCCCGATAGCTCAAATGGTAGGGATCTTATCTTGTGCGCCAAAAGTCGTGGCATCGATCACCTCTCAGAGTATTATATATCTATATAATAATAATAATAATTTTATTCAACAACAAAAGAAAACTTAAACTAAAATACACTTTGATACTTAAGTACCTAAACTAGGTCTAGCCTGTTCTTATACGCACCTATGCTCTGTAGTGTGCATGTAATTGTGGATGTGTGTGTATATGGTCTAATGTAATACAGGGTTTGTTAATACAACACATTATTTACGCACATATTACATTAATACACATAATATGAAGCTATACTGTGTATATACAATATACATAAACAATAATAATAACAATAAATATAGTCCAGTCTAGCATAATATTGTTAGCAATTCCTCTGTCTTGTTGTGGCCAATGTCAAAAGCCATTCCCTTACTGTTGTTTTGCAAGTGTATTTATTCATGTCATGAATATCTATTTCATGGTTAATTTTATTATAAATAAATGGTACTGTAAAATTTTGAACTCGCTGTGCGAACCGTGTATCACATGGCTGATATATATTTTGAAAATCCACACACCTTTGTCTACTATATGTATGAGTATTTGTATGTGATCTGCGTCTGGGTGTTTTTTATATGTTTCTTAGTATTACATTTGAGATTCCTCTGGTGTCTGATATCCGTAACACAAGTGCTTTAAGCTACTTATCAAGGAGTCAGGTTTATGCATGAGATGTCATGTGAGATATATAATATAATAATAAATGTTTTACGGATGGTTGTCTTAATTTGTTGTTGTTTATTTATTTATTGAACTTTATTGCACCAAGTGTACAAATGGCGGTCTTAATGCCAGTTGGTATTATCTCCCAATCAACCATTACACGAAATAAAAAAAAAATTATAGTGGTGTAGCCAATATATATACAAAATAGATAAACATATGATATAAAAATATATATAAAGTAACGTACATCAGAAATAGGGTTATAAAGTTGGAGAAACAGCATCAGTAAATAAAGTATGGAAAAAGCGTTTCAGGATAAATTTGTTTGGGGATTGCTTAATATTCAATGGAAGCTCATTTTAGAGTCATATAGCTGTCACTGTAAAAGAATATGTCAAAAACAATTGTTTATTGTGTCTTGGTTGTTGTTATAAGTAGGAAAAACTTGTAATGACTTCGTCACGGGCATCGTTTTCTAATGCAACGTTCTACTACGTACGACGTACATATCTTCTTCTTTTTAATCACACCTGAATAAAACTTCTGAACTTTTCTAAGACAACGTAATCATATCTTCTATGTACCTGCACGGTACAGGTACAGGTGTAGTACGCTACTTTTTGCAAAAAAAATTAAAGAATCCATCAGATCGGAAAATTAACTAATCCCTGAGGAAAACACGTAAAACAAGACCCGCCATCTTGATTGGTCCCCTGACATGCAACAACATGTTCCAAAACATTCCTACAAACTACAACAATGGAAAAAAAACAACCAAAACAAGAGTATTACCTAATTCTATTCGCGTGCGACGACACGGTGAACATAATTCGCGAAATCTGGGTCAGACTGTATTATTAATTAAATGTACGTAACATCACGCGATACACGGCTGAGTATATTCAGTCCTTAATAAACGACAAGATTACTACTTTGTTTAGTAGTTCACTTCCCTCACATAACAAATCTAGACATAATAGATAAGATTTCCACCTGCGTCTCCATTCGCGTCCATTTTAATTAGGTTTATATATTAAGTTCAAGCATATAGCGCTGTGTGGTGCCGGCAAAGTAGAATAGTCTAGGTACCTAGATGGGCCCAATGGTTCGATTCTCACCCAGAGCAAATATTTTTATGATGATATTTATGTTTGTTCTGTGTTTGGGTGATAAATATTAATATTTAAGTAGTATATTTATGATTCCTTTGTTGTCTGGCGTCCGTGACACAAGAGCCTTAAATGACTTTCCATGGTGTCAGGTAATTATATATTAATATAATCTCTAAAAAGGGATATTACAAACCAGGTAATACCACAACATCTCGTCTCAAATGCACAGGGTGGGAATGGGCACCAGCAACCCAGTCACGAAAGCTGCGCTCTGAGACTGTATAATTCTACTCTGCTGGTACCTCATGGCTAAGTATATATGTATATTTATTATCCAGCAAATTATATAAAAAAAGTAATCCTAATTCTCTTTACAAAACTTAATTATAGGAACACCCAGATTATTTGTAGTACAGAAAACAATCAAATATTTATAAATGTTAAACCCTTGACCGGATAACATCTGGTCCATGAATTAATTGGTTAACAGCAATCCGTTTCTAATTACGATTTACTGGTCAGTATTTGCCTGAGTAGGTAATTGCGTGTTTTGTACTTAATGGAAACTAGCTAAACCCGCAGCTTTGGATGGATCTCAATATTCTTTTTCACTTTTTATAGTATACAGTTAAGCCAGGCGCGGATCCAGCCCTTAACGAAGATCGTGATCACAGCCGCCTGAAAATCATCTAAGTGATGGGTGTATGGGTTTTTATTTAGACTAACCTAATATACTGTACGATGCCGTGAGGTACCGGCAGAGTAGAATAGTACCCCCAGGTGTCGTAAGAGCCAACAAAGGTAGACTTTAGAAATGTCAGATAGACTTCTTTCCAAAATGACAAGCTACGAGATATAAAGAAAGGACCTCGCGGAAAAAGCTGTAGGCTTAAATCTGGTATAAAATAAATTTTGTTTCAAGAGCCTGGTGTTGGAGATAGTAGTGATCCTATCTTGTGCGTGAAGTATTGTGGGTTCGATCTCCACCCAGAACAAACATTTGTATGATATTTATTATGGGTGGTATTTGAATGATGATATGTCTGTTCTGTATCGAAGTATTATATATATGTATTTAAATAGTTTATTTGTAATACCTTTGGGGTGATTAAAGCAACTTATAACGGAGTCAAGTCAACGTTGAGGGAATTATTAGGGAGTAAAGAATTAGATAGGGTTTTTTTACAGTCTTGTGCCACTTGTCGTCCAGATCCGTTTATTGGTTCAGCAGAAATTACAAACAGACATACAAATTGCCACTTTACTACAGAGGGATTAAATGTACATACCACAAATTTATCACTACAACTACGATTGCGTTGATGTCTTTTATAGGGCAAATTCTTTATACTCGGCTGTTGTATTAGTCCCGCTCTGGTGCAGCGAATTGGGACACGCAGGAACGTTCGCGCATAATAAAAATAATATACTCTTTATTGTACACATAAAAACAATACAATAACATCAAAAAACATGGAATAGTAGGTACAAGAGGCGGCCGTATCGCTAAATGCAATTTCTTACAGGCAACCTTTGGATAGATAAAATGTTAAAGCTGGTGGAAGTTAGAGGAGGCCTCTCCGATAGTGCTGGAATTGACGTCTGAGTAGTCCAGCATCATCATCATAAGTCCCATAAAACTCCCCAAGAAACGCGTGTTGGTAGAAGAAAGAAATAGTAGAGCGCAGCTTATACAACAGGGATGCTGCTACCCATCGCCGCTCAGTGCATTTGAGCTACATTGTTTCGGATTGTGCCTCTTTGTCGCTCGTCCCGCGCTTACGCTTGCACTTCAAGCCTTAAACGGAACGCCTCAGAGCGAGGTAACGCCGCATGGGTCATGTTTTTTCATGCGTGCAGCAGACTCCATCGAATTATAAGAAGTTGTAACGTCATAAAATAATACCTAATTAATTATGCAGATAGTATATAGGTTTGCATCCAAAAACAAAGAACGGGATTTAATTATATTTTCCAATATTAGAGCGTTCACTACTCATAATAAAACTATTTAATTGTCAATATTGAGAACGCTTGTCTTATTGTAACCGAGAGGTCGAACAAAAAATGACAAAAGTGGAATAAACGCTTTAAAGCCGTAAATAAAGTAGTTTTAAAATGGGATTAAATGTTACCGAGTATCCTGATGAAGTCGGAGAGAGTTGCAATTTAGATAATATAACATCAACATATACCAGTAATCATTGTAACAGTTAATTAATTTATTGTCATTAACTTTGTGGCGCCATTTCACCGATCTGGACCAAATTGATGAACACATTTCGGATAGTTAAAAACAATACCTTTTCAGAACTTGGCGCTAGTAATAGAACCTATGGCTTCTTCTAAAAAAGACTGTCATCACCTATTCCGTGTGACTGTTATGCCTATATATATAAATAGATAGGCTGACTGACAGACATATCAAAGCAAAACCTAGTCTATAAGGGTTAGAAACTTTAAATTTTGATCAGGGGTTTCTTTTATAACTCCGAGAAGTACTAAGAATCGATTTTTGAGGATATACCGCTAGGTGAAACGGGGGTACAACATTAGTATGAAATTTTGCTATTTCTTAAATTTTACGAATGTTATACAGAAAAAGTTCTTCATTGAATGTCATGAATCAAGTATAAAATATGTTTTCAAAAATCATCTCTTAAGGGGGCAATAGGGAGGTGCAAAATAATTATAAAGTTCTACAATTTAACACTAGTGAAACCGCTAGTTAAAAATAAATAAATTGTAAGTAATTTCAATTAAATGATATTATCAAGTTCAAATTATATAGATATCACTTATTTACGCCTATAAAAATTATATTTTATTCATTTTAATGGTTACTTTACAATGTTTTATCTATTGTATTTTGTATAGAATCCATAAACAATTTTGGGAAAAGCGAGCACAAACTTGCTTGCTTTACACAAAATTGTCTGCATATATCAGCATATAAATAATCTATAATAGATTCTATAGTTCTATAGTTATTAATTTGCTGATATATGCTTCTTAATATAAACCCAAAATACCCCATGAATGAGAATTTCACCAATTATACCTAGAACCGTACGAAATGCAGAAAAAAAATACCACAGGTCTTATCTATTCCACAGGAACCTTCTTTTAAGCAAAAGTAAAAAAGTTTCCAATTTCACTTAGATCAGTCTAATCGTTCCGTTGTGCAAGAGTAAATGTCTATGTTATTTTCTGCGATTATAACTTTAATAAGACAATCAATGAAAAAAAAATACGTTTTTTAAGATGAAACTTGCATTTCCGACCAAAAGTACGAGTCTCTACGAAAACTCATCAAGTCGCGGTACATTTTCCGAAAAAAAAATGCTCCATCCGTCCCCACTCTGCTAAGCGAATGTTTACCCGCGTGGGGGTCGCGCTCTTCGCCAGTCGCCTGCTCGCCGTCGCATGCGCACCGCGTTGCGCGGCACCAGTTTTCCAAACGGAAAAAATTCTGCCGCGTGCATGTTGCGGACGCTTTGTGACCATAGACAACCTTTTCTGTGACCTCTTTTTATTTTTTAAATATTTTTTTATTTTTTTTACTAGAAACTTTCTTGTGTGATGAAAAAAGTGCATGGCTGAAAAGTGTTCTCTCTGTGACTGTTTCTCGTGCCCCGGCCCTCCCTCGCTCTGAAATCGGGTGAGTTGTATAATGCCTTATGCAATTGAAACTGAAAGTGTTGCAAAATGCCCATTGATGTTTATGTTTATGGTCAAATGGATTCGATGTGTTTCCTTCAAATGCGATTCCGTTGCATAATATAGATTTTTTTACGTGTTGTGATTAGATTAATTTATTGGCACAAAGCGACAACCTATAGTAAACTCTGAATGCGTGCCATTAAGTACAAAATTTGTTGATCAGTCGTCTTATGTATTGGATCTGTAAAAATTTATTATTCCAACAAAAGTGACAAAAAACTACTTTTTTAGTTATAGGATTATTTTTATATTTTTGTATTCCTTCAGAATGTTATATATTGGTTACTAAACTCGAGAGAAGATCTTTGAATGACAAGAAGTGCTAAACGTATATACATTTTAAATATCTCTTAAGCCTACAGAGGGAAAACCTTGAAATGCTGAATGTCACTTCGTGTGCTGTTTGGTAATATAGGAACAAGATATGTTTCTGGTTTGTTTTAATATCAACTGTAGAGTTTGACACGGGTAGACATAGTATAATTTTTATAAGATTTTCTCTACTCTATGATTTGTTAGATATGAAAGTTTGCTTTATATTAGTTTGAGTGAAAAATACGAAATACAAATAGATTTTGAAACAGAATAGAATCTAGAAATATCTTTCGTCTGCAAAAGCTTAAATTATAAAATACATTTTCTTTATAATTAATAACACATATATGTTATAGAAGTTTATTATCTATTTAACTTAAAAACATAAAATTAAAGAAAGGAACTCGTAACTGGTATGACATTGAAAAGAAATATTTTATTAAAAACCACTAACTTAAATTTACATTTTCAATGTGCTCACGTTGATTCGAATTTAAATTTTAAATCACCCGGTGACTATGTCCGTATATACATATATTATAATATGATAATCGTAATTTGTATGTTTAAATTTATATGAAAACTAAAACAAATCTAAATTTTAACATAACTACGAAACATTTGCAGCCTTTAAAAAAATAATAAAATAGGGTACAATTTTCGAAGAAGTAATATTTTTATTTATTTATACAATAGTCAACTAACATTTTAATGTAAACTCAAATATTGTGATTATATTTTATTGTAGATAAATAATGTAGATAAAACGTTGGTACACCTGAAATACACGATCATACAGATTGATAAAATTTGTTCAATTAGTTGTAAGTTTACTAATCGTAATATTAAAATCCTCTTTACCAAAACATGCAATGAAAAACACAAATAGATTAATTCTAAATTTTCTTAACTTTAACAGACACTATTTGTTTTCTATAAAACATTGTTACGGAAAATGATGTTTAAAAACCTTTCGACAAAAAGAATGTGTTCTTGTATAAAACTAAGTCGTCTTGCAATAGAAATCAGTAAGAAGATTAATCATCTAATGATCGTGTTAAAAATTAATTAGTTCTTAATTAGCATAAGGATGTTGCATCGATTATGACACTGCCTTTCGCAAACTCTATTAGCAATGGTAGATTTCGTCTATGGATTTATAAACGGTTCAGTTCGGCTTGGCTGCAGGGTCCGTGCGGGAAATATCTGATTATCTAAGGTGTGAAACCTTCGTCAAGGTCTTAAGTAACTAGAGTTCCTTGCACAGAAACTTGACTTTCAAGGTTGGTACCCTAACTAAGAAAGTAATCGATTTACAAACGTGTACTTACTTCTGATATCTGTTGTATCTTTCTTTTTTCCTTATTGCCATTTTTTACAAAGTTTTAGAATCGTTCTTATATCGTAAAAGATGTGTTTTTTTTATACCCGAGTAACTTAGTCATAAGTGCATTTTATTTCACCAAGATCAAAAATAATGAATCTGGTTTTTGATTTAAAAAACTAGATTCATGATTTTTGATCTGAAAATTGATTGATTGATTTGAATAATGAAAGAAAACAACCTGACATAGACAATTACGTTTTTATTTATTAAATGGGGTATTTTTTTATTACCACGTAATTTTTTGGAACGTTATTTTTACAAATAACGTTCAAAAATATAACGTGGTTTGATACAAAATATTCTCATTGTATCGAAACCATCGTATCGTATACGTACTCTAAAAAAAGATTTGATTAGTAGAAATAGAAAACTAATTAACGGAAAGATTATTTAAAAAAAAATCCATTGGACTGTACATTATTTTTCTATTATTTCCACTTATTATATCGTCACGGTGATTAGAAAAAAACTAGCACAGTTTCATGTTTTCCTGATTAGTATTACTTATATTGAGAGTTAAGATTAAACTTTATTTTTCATTAAAACAGTATGTTAATTAATTAAAAGGATCCCTTAGCCTCGTATTAGTTTTTTTTTATCATCTTTTCTGAGAGGGATTTTTCAAAGCATGACAGCAAATATGTATATATCTTCATAATTGAAAATACGTGTCCCAGTGTTTGTCCGGGATACACTTTTGAACTACTTAACCGATTTTAATAATATTTGCTTTCTGTGTCCAACTTGAGAGACATAATAATTTATGTATCAGTTTAGGACTGAACAACGTCTGTCGTTTCACATCTGTCTGTGTTTGCCATAAAATTAAAAGTACCTTTTTTGGACGGATGGATTCTTTCTGGGTAACATTAGGAGGCCTCTATTAATGAGTATCTATGCCTGCGACTTCCTCCACGTGGAATAGTGACTTTGGCCAGAACTAATGCTCCGCTCCTATTAGTCGTGGCATGATGGTATTTAGCTTAAGTTCCTCCTTGTTATATAAGCTATCTGTTAGTGAACGTATCATCAAAATCAATCCAGTCGTTTTAGAGATTACCTAAAACAAACAAACGGACAAGAAATAAAAAAATGTATATATTTTGATATATGTATATACGTCCATATGCATTTTTGTAAATGCAGTTGTTTTAATATTACAAACAGATACTCCGAAATTCATTCGTCGCGAAGCAACCACATTTATTTATGTATTTAATTAATATATTTGAAATTCTTCTATTGTATGATGTCCGTAATACAAGTGCAAGACTTGTGAATATATAAGAATAGGTAAACTGAGGACGTATATAATGTCCGCCATTTTAATTTAATATTTACCTTAAAATGTCGCGGCGATCTGACGGTGGAATAACTAATTCTTGTCATGACCGGTCGCTAGTAAACCGGTGTGGGGAACTTTGAACTATTCAATCGCTTGCCTTTCGCATTGGCTTTGCGTGGACAAAATCAAGTACCCAAACGGATTATATATATATAAATTATTTATATATTTTTTAGGCTCATTAACGTTTTATCAAATCACTATGTCCAATAATAATGCACTTATATTCACAATAATGAGATTCTTAAAGGCTAGCTTTAGTTTAGTTTTAGTAGTGATCCTATCTTGTGCGCCAAGAATCGTGGGTTTGATTCTCATCCAGGGCAAATATTTATATGATGATATTTTTGTTTTTCTGTGTCTGGGTGTTAAATATATATACTTAAGTAGTATATTTGTGATAACACTGTTCTGGCGTCCGTAACACAAGTGCTTTAAGCGACTTACCACGGAGTGAGGTCAATACATGAGGTGTTGAGGGAATTTATATATCAGCATTTTTCATTAGTACATTTAATAAGAGACCAGCGTAAAACAAACAAGAGGTAGATACAAAGGTCGTCAGTAGTGTGTATAGTAGTGTTCCAGTTTTAAGGGTGAGAGAGGCAGTAAAATTACTGGGTATTGTCACATAATATCTTCAAGTCACAAGTGATATTATGAACCTCTACAGGCTGCGGTAAAGCTTACTATCACGCGGGCTGTATACATACTTGTTTGTTGACCTGGTGTATTAAAAAAATGTATGTGAATAATATATAATAAGATTAAGAATTAATTAATTGAGATCTATATTGAATTACAAATGGCGGGCTTTAGCAATCTCTTTATTATTCAACCTTTTTTTTAATAGGTATACTTACGTTATTGTACCGAAACCACGGCGCTAAAGACGCCATTTGTGTTTTGACGATTTGTTTTGAAGACAAACATTTGCGTTGTTTCTGGGTCTGGATGTCAAAATATGTATTTATTTAATAATATATTTGTAATTTGGCCGTGTGGTACCAGCAAAACAGAATAGTACCTGCCCCCGTAGCAGGCGTCGTAACAGGCGACTGAGGTACCAAAACAGATTAAAGGGGTAAAACTGAAATGCAACAGGGTGGGTATGGGCAGCAGCATTCCAGTCGCATTTGCGGGTATTTATAGGCAAATTCCCCTTTTCTTGGGGAGTCCTATGTCCAGTAGTGGATGTTTCATAATGATTTGTAATTTCTCTATGGTCTGATGTTCGTAACGAAACTGCTTCTAGCTACTTAAGACGACGAAGGAGACGAATTAATGTAAGAGATGTTGTAGATAATTTATTGGTCCAAATAAATTCGACTAAAATCGCCAGAAAGAAAATAAAATAAATAAATAACCGAGTTTGCAGACAATTTCTAGAAAATATCATGTACTTACTAATTTAATTATATTCTTTTGTTCTATAATTTTGTATCTATATTTGTGGTCTCTGTTTATGATTATACCGAGTTTCACTATTCAAGGGTTACAGTAACTCCTTGATCTAGAAGAAGTTGGATCAAAAGAATTATCTGCCTTGGAATATAATCTTTTAGTCCTGCGATCAAGGAACTCTATCGGACAAAATACAAGTCTATTGACGCTATTATTAACCAAACCAGATTAACAAGTCATTCATTTATTAGCAGATTCTACATATATAATGGCGTAATGTAATGTTAATGAAATTAATTATCCAAAATCAAAACAAATTATGATTACTAGTAGTAACAAATAAATAGGTTCACAGAAAGTCGATTTTTATCGTACAGATATGATATGAAAAAACATATCCAACCTCTTTAGTATCGCTATTATGGCGCATTCGGTGGTATTCCCTTTTGCACCGGTCGCGAGTTCGATCTCCACCCAGGATATTCATTTGTATGTGTATTTCAGTATTACACTCGTGATTCCTCCGTTATCTGATATCCGTTACACAAATGCGTTAAGCTACTCATCTCAGAGTCAGGTCAATGTATGAGATGTTGTGATATATTTTTTTAATTACTGCCTCTTTCTCTAGAAAGGATAAACAATATTATTTTATTTATTTAGTAGCATATTAATCTCAAGGGATGGTGGCCGTCGAGAGCGTAGCTTCGTGACGAGGATGCTGCTGTCCATCTGCGCCCTAATGCATTTAAGAAACTCTTTTGAGCGGGTAGATATACTTTCAGTTCCGGTACCTCAGCCGTTTCTTACGACTCCTGGTACATAGGTAGGTACTACTGCTGGCACCTCACGTCCACGTCAATATACTTCATTATAAATAACAGATCATGATGTTTTTGTATGATGAAAGCTTTATCTAAGCACCACTAGAGGACGGTCACAATTGTCGTTACAGTTTAAGCGTAACAAATCTAAGTGCTATTTAGTCTGACATCTCAGGAATAAAGGTCACGGAGTTTCGCTTCATTAACAACAATGGTCGACTGACGCGCGGTGAGGTGGACTATCGATCGTGAATATTAAACGTCGCTGTCCAATTCCGAATCGTGATGGGTATACTCGTAAGGCCGTGAGGTACCGGCAGAGTAGAATAGTACGTCTCCTTGTACCACGGAGTCGTAAAAGGCGACTAAGGTAACAGAATCAACAGGTGGCGGTATCTCCATCCGTGACAATGCAGCTCGAATGCACAGGGTCGGGATGGGCCGCAGCATCCGCATCGTGAAAGCTGCGCTCTGCGATTGCCAACATGCTTGCCCAGGGCAGCAATTATGGGCAAATATCCCCTTTTCTTGGGGAGGCCTATGTCCAGCAGTGATGGCTGGTATGATGATGACAATGATGGGTATCCCTTACTTTTCGTATACAATTACAAGTGACTGTTAGTTTGTTACTGTTTTGTGGTTTAGCTGGTGGTTCAAATCCCATCCATGCCAAATATGTATACGCTAAATATTTGTTTTAACTTGTGTGATTAGTAAGTTGAAGTGGCCTTGGGCAGGGCATTTGATACGCAAACCCGATGGCCAATGGAGTCGCAAAAATGGAGGCTATGTACCCGCAAGATAAATAGATGATCAGACTAAAACTGCAGGATCGCACTGGACACAGGCCGCATACAACCGGCCCTATTGGAGATTACTTGGTCAGACTAATGTCCAGCAGTGGACGTCTTATGCCTGATATAAAGATGATGATGGTATTTATGTATGTCTAGGTGTCTCTGTTGTCTAAAGTCCTTAACCCATGGGTTTTAAGCGACTTATATTCGAGTCAAATCAAATTGTGAGATGTTAATTTTTTTTTTTGTATAAAAAATGTTTATGATGGCTAAATAACAATTAGTCTAACACAGACACAAAGAGACTTCTCGTGAGTATACGAGATGTGACAAGGAAGATTTTCTCTCTATCCGGTTCCACGGCTTATATAAATATTTAAACAAAATGTACGATGTCATAGCCCATTCCGAGATGTTTGAGAATTTTGACGTCACTTTTATAGGGCACTAAATTCTTGCTCATGTGTTTTAAATGCGAATGTTCGCTATCATATATAATGCGTCTGTTTTTATTTGTATTGTTTTATTAAAAAATAAACGTAAAATTACAATTATAGCTATCCATCTCACATTTTATACGAATATTAAAAAAGCAATAATGTGGCTGATTTTATGTTTTGTTTTTAAAAAAAAATGCAGGTAAAGTTACATTACGGGCCCGATGGCGCAGATGGTAGTGATCCTGTCTTGTGCACCAGGGGTCGTGGGTTCGATTCCCACCCAGAGCAAATATTTAAATGATGATATTTGTGTTTGCTCTGTGTATGGGTGTAAAATATATGTATTTAAGTAGTATATTTGTGATTCCTCTGTTGTCTGGCATTCGTAACACAAGTGCTTTAAGCGACTTACCTCGGAGTCAGGTCAATGTATGAGATATTTTGGGAATTTATTATTATTATTATTATATTATTATTAATCCACATTTTATTATTTAGCTGTGAGGTACCGCAGAGTATAATAGTACCTCCCTCCGTACCAGGTGTCGTAAGAGGCGACTAAGGTACCAGAACCGATAGATTGCGGTATATCCATGCGAAACAGTGTATCTCGAATTCACAGGATGGGGATGTGCAGCAGCATCTCCGTCGCGAAAGCTACGCTCTGTGATTGCCGACACGCTTGCCCAGCGCAGCAATTATGGGCTGAATTCCCCCTTTCTTAGGGAGGCCTATGTCCAGCAGTGGACTCCTAATTGTTGATATGATAATGATGATGACTTCACATTATGTGCCCAAAGTATTATGTCGCGTGTTAATAATGGCACGCATTCTTGTTTGGCTATATCTTTTAACTAGAACATAGCAATGTAAGCTGCCGTTTAGCGATCGAAGTGGGTGAATGTGAGGTATGTTCAAGCGGACGCAGTAAGTGTTATTCATCAAATACATAAATGATCGCTTGTTGCTTCCTATAAGCTGTGATGCAAAAGCGGATGATGTTACTCTGATGCAATATCTGAAAGTACATCTGCGGTCAAAAGTGGCGGACTTTCATTTTTTTGTAAGGCGTCGGGTGAATCACAATTTAGCAAACGCTGGAACCGTAACGTTATTGGATACAAATTATGAGATACTTTTTCAAGACCCAAACACTCCATATGTAATAAAGAGAAACTCATTTTTTGCGCGCAAATGTCTCTTATTAAAGACCCAAATACGCAGTGTTCACATTTTTCAAGACCCAATATACTCCATAATTGTTTAACATAGATAAACACTGTTTTCATGCACAAATGTCGCATTTCCTTGAAGAACCTTTTAAAACGGACCTGTATTAAATGATATTAGCGCAATCAACAGAACACAAACTCTTCGCCTTTATAATATTAAACATTATCATAATACTCATAGAAAGTTAGTGATGGACATAGGCCTTCCCAAAATGAGGAGATCATGCCCATAATTGCCGGGTAGGCGTGGTAGCAATCGCAGAATGTCGCGATGAGGATGCTGCTGCTCATCCGTACTCTACAGTATTTAAACTGCGCTGTTACGGATTGAAATACCGCCATCTGACGGTGTCGGTACCTCAGTCGTCACTTACGATACCTGGAACAAAGGGAAGTACCGCACGGCTAATATAATATTATTTGGTTGAACAAATTATACATATTATGTATAATATGTATTATTTAATATAACTGATATGTAATGATTTATTATAATTTTTATGGTGTTTATATTGTAATCACCTAACACATTTAATTCTACTATTTAGTATTAAATTCCATAATTTATTCATCATTATTATATGGAATAAATTAATTTTCGGTTATTTCGACTTACATAGTATTAACAAGTATATAAAAATAAATACGGTGCGCATACATAATCGATTTAAGTCGGTGAGCATGAATATTATGTCGATTAACCGATCGATAATCTGGTTTATTAAAGTTATTTAAGGTTATGGGGTCAGAATTGCCACTGGTATTTTGTTATTTTCACATAATTATCCTTTTTAGGACAGTTGGAAACAATATAAGCTTATTTATAGGCAAAATAATCAAAAGCAAACTTATTAAGTTCACATATAGGATGTGTTACACATATCGGGTGATGAGAATAAACACAAATATCATCATTTAAATATTTGCCGTGGGTGGGAATCGAATCCACGATTATTGGCACATAAGATCTCTCACTACCATCTACGTCACGGACACGCCATGGATATCAGAAAACAGGGTCCTAAGAGGCTACTAAGTATATCCATCCGAGGCAATGTTGTTTAAATGCACTATGCAATGTGAAAGTTCCGCTCTACGATTGCCAACACTTTCTTGGGGAAGTGTATGTCCAACAGTGGACTTCCAATGGCTGATATGATGATGACACTAAGTTATAATTAATATGATTTATATTTTGTCTAAGTGAGAAGATGAGCACTTGTTTATCTCATTTCATTATATGTTCTTCTTATCTACAAATGGTTATCGTGCCCTATTTTGTTATTAATATCACGTTCAAATGTCTCGTGGAAACCCAAATTATCTCAAAATGATAAACCGAGTTAAATATATCAAATTTCTGCGCGTGACAACACTGATATTCGTTCTTACAATGAGGTTATTAATTATATATTCCAATATACCATATAAAAGATATTAGCTGATCTGATAGACGTTGTCTTAACTATTTTTATCTTTAACGGTCCTGACGGCACAGATGAAAGTGAACCTATCTTATGCGCCAGGGTTTATGGGTTCCATCCCCACCCATAATATTTATTTGATAATGTTTGTGTTTGTCCTGCGTCTGGGTGTTAAATATATATATTTAAGTATTATATCTGTGATTCATCTGTTGTCTAATGTAACACAAGTGCTTTAAGTGACTTAGCACGGAATAAGGTTAATGTATGAAATGTTGTGAAAATATGTATTAAAATATATATGTTTATAATGAAAAAATATTGCGACTATTAGTTCAGATAAAATATCTAAAGTTGAATGAAACTATACACAGGAAGCAAAAATAATTATAATCGGATCAATAAATTTTAATTGAATACTTGTATAGTATATAATAATAAACCAATTTTTTTATTTGCCCGATAGCACAGATGTTGTTGCAAGCCAAAGCCAGCCAAGACATACATCTATATGATGAGCGTTTGTTCTGTGTCAGGGTGTTCTAATTCCGGGTGTTCAGTAGTCTGATATCCGTAACAGAGGTACTTTCAGCTTACTTATCACGGAGTATATCTCAATATATGAGATACTGTGTGCATTATTATCATTGCAACAGCTACCACCTCTGTCTGTGATTTGTCTTTTGTTTCTTAATAAACACTGGCTGATATTACTTTATGTAATTCTAATATATGAAGAATTTAAATCTTGTATTTTCTACGCCGTAAGATACCGGCTAAGTAGTATAGTACCTCTTACTGCACCAGGTGTCGTAAGAGGCGACTGAGGTACCAGAAACGACAGATGGCGGTATATCCATCTAAAACAGTGCAGCTTAAATGTTCATGGCGGGAATGGGCATCAGCATCCCCATCGCGAAAGCTGCGCCTTGCGATTGCAAACACGCTTGCCCAGAGCGGCAATTATGGGAAAAGCCTTCTCTTTTGGAGAGGTCTATGTCCAGCAGTGGACTTCCAATAGGTTATATTCTCCAGCTCCATCACATCCTCCTATGATGATATTCTTTAGCTTAGCCTAGCTATTTTCCAAGGCATAAATGAATATGGTCTACAATTTTTTTGGTTGGACTTTTATTTGTAGTGTTTCATCTCAATGCCGCGAACAGGTCGAGTTGCTAAGAGGAAGCTGTCAAAGTAAATGTTTGTTCATTAATCAGTCAATCGGCCGGCCCATTACTTGATTTAGTCATTTCATTTGGAGAACCTGTACGAGGTAATACCGAGAAATTAATTACTGATAGCGGGATGTTTGTTTCAAAGAAAATTAAGTATGTACACTAATATAATCCGTTAAAATTGCGACGGATTCGTTGGCACAATCTTTTGTGCTAAAGGTTACGGGTTTGATTCCCACAACGGTCATATAATATGATACTTGTGTTTGTTCTGTATCTGGGTGTTAAATATATGTATTTTTTAAATTTGGTCCCATCGGGGTAGGCAGAGACCATAAATCACGCGATCACGCTCGTTTATTCTTGGTACTTCTGACCTGACCCTTCTTTAATACCTTTTGTACCTGATTAAGATATGTTACCCTAGGTCATCCTATACCAACCCTTCCATTCACTTCCGTTCTATATATTTGTGCAGTTATTCTACTTCCATCCATATCCATTCTTTCTACATGTCCAAACCATCTCAACGTTCGTTCGACATCGATCTCTATCTTTAAAAAACTGCTTGTCTTGTATATTGACGAATAACTGAATTTTGAACGGAATTTTGTGAAATATATTTTTAAAGCTCTTGTCTCGTCCTAATGTTGTTCTAAGGATAACAGGCTATTTCTCATCTATTGGAGAGATTTACTCATGAAGACATGTGCCTTTCCAAGACGCAATGTAGTTATTTTAAGTACTATAATAGTAGTGGTCCAATAATCTTATGCGCTAAAGGTCATGGGTTTGATTCCCGCCCAGGACGAATATTTGTATTTGTTATGTGTCTAGTGTTATTTACATGTCTTTAAGTACTATATTTTTATGTGGTCTGATATACGCAACACAATGCTTTAATCTAATTATCTCGGCATAATTATAAAATACCATTTATAATTTTAAGATCTAGGTTAAAACTGTTCTTATAATATAAAAAGTTTTCATCGAACAGGGAAAACACACAACGGCGTGTCCAATCGCACCTTTGTTAGTGTGGGTGTGTTAGTTTACGTAAACCATGAACAAAATGTTTTTTTTCTCTATTATATATATATATATAAAGACAATAATTACTAAAACGATTATTTACTATTACTGTCACCTGAAACGAGTACGGTGGGCAACAGATCAAACTACACAAATCTGTCAAATTTTTACAATCAAATTTGTTCTCAATGTCTTCCTATTACACATTAATATCGATTGCGAAGATTTGACAGACTTAGGTAGTGCAATCTGTTGCCGTGTGTAGAATACTTCTACTTTAACTAATATAATTTTATTACGAAATAAAACTATTAAACAAAATAACTAGGGTAAAATAAATAGCTCTTATTTTCTGTTACACTTTTACTTGGTAATAAGAAAAATATTAGAGCATAACGTTTTCATGCATGAGAAATCAGCTTAATGTAATCTGAAGTTGAACTCCTCAATGAATTATAGGCCGACTGTATATATTACACTAGTTTGAAGCAGATATTAGTTTACAAAAAAAATGTTGCATAATTTATAGAATGATTTTTTTAATGTATATCTTAATTGAGAGATAGATCTAATACAAAGGTCGTTTGCGGTACCTCACTTGTCGAATAGCAGTGTTCGCATTGCTATAGTGATATTACTCCGTAATGTAACATAATATCTTCAAGTCACAAGGTTGCTGACTATCGTCAGCAGTGGAGAACCCGCAGAGTAGAATAGTACCTTCCCCAGGTGTCGTAAGAGGCGACTCATGTATCAGAACCGACAGATGGCGGTATATCTTACCGAGACAGTGTAGCTCAAATTTACAGGGTAGGGATGGGCAGCAATCACGTCGCGAATCAACAATTGCCAACCCGCTTGCCCAGAACGGCATTTTTGGGCATAATTCCCCTTTTCCTTGGGGAAGCCTGTCCAGCAGTGGACTTCTAATGGCTGTAATGATGATGATGAGATAGTAACACTTTTCTTGGTTTAAATATCTATTGACCGGCTCATATAAGCCGAATTGCTCAAATCTACCACTAATACCTAACACTATACCTAATCACTAAGTAAAATTCACACAGCGAAGTAAATAATTTGACCCGCGTCGCCTCCAGTCATTTTTCGCACATTTTTGCTAAGCAATGCTAACGGAACTTCTCTTAAGTAATTATCGACTTAATGCTAACATAATAGGGTATCTTTTTGTGCATTTGTGTGCACAATAACCGATTTTTTTGGTTAGTTACGTGTGTGTTACGTAGGTAGTTGGATGTTTGCTTTGAAGAAATTCGTGTTGATCGAAACATTTGCTTAGTTTGCGGTAGGGGGGGAGGGTGATGGTTTTTCTGCAATCTTTGTTAATATGTAACATATCTTGGAGTTGTGATTTTGTTGCCTGTGACAAATATTTTGTCATAAAAACATTTGCAAGCATTGTTCTCGTGGGATCCATTGTTACAAGGTGCGAAATATTTTAAACACTAATTACACATTTGATGGTTTTCTTAAACAATAGCTTGTCTGGGGACATAAACTATATTTTGACGGGCCTGATGGCGCAGATGGTCATGGTGGATGGTGGATGATCTTGTCTTAGTAGAGTCGTAGGTTTGATCCCTAACCAGGACAAATGTTTATATGATGATATTTATGTTTGTTCTGTGTCTGTGGTGTTAGATATATGTATTTAACAGTAGATTTGTGATTCATTTCTTGTCTGATATCCGTAACACAAGGACATCATTTACGCACAAAGTAATTTTAGATTTTAAAGAAACTTAATTGTGATTAGGACCATAAGGTCCTAATCGATACAAATCGTTACGATATAAATCGTAATAGCACAAAGGTTACATTTTCTAAAGATATTTCATATTCATTAATGTTTTCTCCAACAAAACTGCTAAAACGAATAAAAAAAATACTTAACAAAAATATATACATAAGAAACAACAGACACAAAGATACATTAAATATGATACATTATAGCATTAAGCAAATAACTTAAGTTATGCATATGTTTTATTTGGTATGTAAAAAAACACTTATATAAAGAGTTTAATAAATGTTTTCTTATCTCTGTAGTCATGATTTTTATTATAGTTATATATATAACTAGACAATAGGTAATTATTTCAAAACTAGCGTACTTTAGTTTTATATAGATTGACGTTGTTAATTTTTGTGAATTTTTTGACAGAAAGTAAAGTGTTGTTTTGTTTTAGAGAAAATATACCAAAAGTACTTATTTCTTTGTTACTATTTTATTCTCCACTTTCCGTGCGCCTTAAGGAAAATACCAAAAAAAATTTGCCGAATGAGTCAAGCTGTTCTTGGGTTTTGCACTTAGCGGCATTCATTTTTATTCATATACGCCCTGCGGTTTCATCTGCGTTGAATTGTTAAACTTTCATACTAACTTTGCACCCCCGTTTACCACCTTAAGGGATGACAAAAATATTTTATACGTGTTTTATGACTTTTGATGAAGAACCCTTATACTACTAGCAGTGCCCGCGACTATGTCACTATTCTACGTCCGCGTAGAATAGTGACTTTGGGGGGGAATAGTGACTTGGGACAACATTTCTCACTAACGCTTCGCTCCTATAAGTGTCAGCGTAATGTTATGTAGCCTAAAGCCTTCCCCTATAAACGGACTATCCAACAAAAAAGAGAAGAATTATTCAAATTAGATTAGTAGATCCAGAGATTAGCGCGTTTAAACAAACAAACAAACAAACTCTTCCTCTTTTTAATATTAGTATAGATTTCGTTCGAGTAACTTCAAAAACAACAAAATTTCATACAAACTTTGCACCTCCGTTTTACCTATTTCGAGGATAAATTTATCAATAATCCTTTCTCAGTGTTCCTCTACGTTATAAATAGAACGCATGTTCGATGAACGCAGCTTCTCATTTTATATATATACAGATTTAGATACAATCATAACTAAAAGCCATTATCTGCTTATTCTTCACGCGCAAGAACACGAAGCTGTAGCAAAGTTTGGTGACAACACTGCTTTGCCAATTCGCGAGAGTTTATTAATTGCTCGGTAATTTTTCATAACAATTAAGTGAAAAGTGGCAGTATCCAGGTTAACCCTAATCTTGCCAAAGCCGGGCGGCGGAGCGTTGCGGCGTGCCGTAACAATTGGCTAACCGTTGGCAACAGAGGGTTATTATACACCCATTCTCTGGCAACCTTCACGATTTTTTTTTGTTTCATATAATAGCACCTCTATGGAAAGTACTTTTTAAAAATGGAACGTTCGTAAACAGAATTGCAATTTTCGAACGAATTTTGAAAATTAAACAAAATTGGATTGTTATTGACGTCATATTTCTTGAAACCATAGATCTAAAGGCAGTTTTTTTAAAAGGTTATTGTACTATATTACTAAAATCATCATGATTATATCAGTTATTGGAAGTCCACTGCAGGACATAGGCCTATCTAAGAAAGGGGAAATTTTGCCATAATTGAGGTTATATTAAGGTTCTAGGGCGTGATACTGATACCCATCCCCGCCATGTTGCATTTGAGCTACACTGTTTTGAATGGATATACCGCCAGTACAGGGGAGGTACTATTCTACTCTATATATAATTATTCAATTAAATAAATAATTTAGCAATGCGTTTGTTATATTCATATTTTATTTTTTTGTTATATTTAGAAAAGTAAAAAAGGGTATAATATACATAATAATACATAAATCACTCTGTAATAGAATTTGTAAGTTATCTAAGGTCATAGAGATATACTAGAAAACATTTTCAACTATTTATGTATTTATAGATAATTTGTAGACCAGTATATTAAACCAGTATGGCCCAGATCAGCTTAGGTCAATTGTATTTAATGTCAACTTAGTATTTTGTTTGAATTTTGACACAAAATTCTATTTATCTTTTATTATATAATTTCCGACATATTCATCTCTTACGTTGCATAATGTCAAATGCAATTTTAAGCGTGCACAATATTACAGACGGATACTCTTGTAAATTCTATTACAATAAACGTTTTATATGTAAATTTGGGTTATGCAATCATTTTCAGGGTTTCGTTATAGATGGACATTAGAATTTCGTTAGATTTTGCTCATTATCATCATCATGATAGCAGCCATAGAAAGTCCACTGCTGGATATAGGCCTCCCTATGATAAGAGGATTTTTGGCCATAAATGCCACGCTGGGCAGGCGTGGTGGCAATTACAGAGTACAACTCTGCGACGACGATGCTGCTGCCGATCCCCGTTTTGTACTATTTAGATTGTGTTTCAAATGGATATACCGCCGTCTGTCGTGGGTTCGATCTCCAACCAGAATATTTATATGATAAATATATTTTTATTTGTTCTGAGTCTGGGTGTTGCATATATGCATTATATTTGTAACTTCTTTGATGTATGTTATTCGTAACGAAAGTGTTTGTATTAATTAAAATATATATATATTATATTATAGTATTTCATACAGAGCCATTAAATATTTATACTTACTTTTTAACATGTTTTAATAAAGTTGCCTGATTTCCACCCTCGTCCTGCATTTGGGCATGTTCTGCGCCATCTGTCGATTCCGGTATATAACAAACCCTTTACAGAAAGTAAGGTACTATTCCGCTCTACTAGAGTTCTACTAAAATAGCTATAGGGTTATATATTTAAGTGTCATAGAAATTTCTCTCTATATATTAAAATACAAACTAACTTGGACAGCCGTGAAATTGAATGTCAATGGCTAAATAATGAAAATTAATCGTCAAACCACCTACGCTAACCAAAAATGAACTTTAAAAACGTCTGCGTTAAGGTTGCAAATGTCGTGTTGTACTAGATCGGATTCTACTTGTTCTCTTTTTAATTTTTAGTTATTATTATTATAGACTAGTGACGCCCCACGGCTCTCGCAACTTTTCATATATTATATGATTTTTTTTATTAGACTAATAGCAATGTACTACAGTATAGTACACCATAAAAGGACTACAAAAACTCCTCAGTAGTATATGTCCATTTAATAGAGATTACTTACAATAACCATTTTGTATCCTCATTGCACGTATGAAGCCGGGTCGAGTCAGTAGTTAATATATAAAATCACTCCATTGTGTAAAAAATTTAAAATAAAATTATCACAGATTGTGTAGGTTTATTTTGTATGACTAAGTCGATTAACACGCATGCGGCACGCGTGATAGTAAGCGTCACCACAGCCTCTAAACGTGGTTTTCTTTAATGACGAACCTAATGCCTAAAAGGGGGACAGAAGGGAGGGGGGTAGACGATTGTGTAATCAGAAGGATATCTCACTAGGCGTTTTCAAGCTTGTGGCTTGAAGGTGTTTAAACAGAAACACAGCGAACACTGCCGTTTGGGGGTAGAAATAGACGAGATTCATGTAGCCGAGGACATTTGTTTTGAACTTTAATCAGATAATTTAACAAACACTCAAATATAAGTGAAAGAAATAATAAAAAGCAAGATGAAATGGAACGCAGCGAAACCATTGTGAGACTCTACAATAAAAGATCAGGTGTTAAAGTTATAATCAAATCAAAATTAGCACGGTCTGCGTCTGTTATTCCGGTTTACTCCATTTATAATGGATTATGCGACTTGGTCCCCAAACTATGCGGATACTGGGCTATCAGTGAAAGTGCATTCGATACAGATTACGTCACTCTCTGTACGCCGTGGTTGCTGGTACTATTGTCTTTGTAGTTTCCGTAGCATTAGTTTTAGTCTAGTGCCTTTATATATATATATACATCTTTATAGACTAGTTTTAAAATATGTCACTTAATGACTTTCTTGATATCATCAGCGTCATCCAACACGTAAATTAGGCCGACACGGTCGTTCTTTTCTTCCCATTCATTTGAATATTTTTTTACAGAACCATATCTTTAAAGAGTTCTAGAAAAAAAAATTACTGAAATCAGTAAGTGTTGGAAAATTTCTTTAACTCTCTTGAGTAATTCGATTTTTCACGCAAACTATTATTTTATATATATATAATTAATCTACGGTTATAATTCCTATAGTCCTTACTAATAGCGACTGATAAAGACTGTTCTGAACAATAATTATAAAATATATTTACTTTGACGTGAATGTCTTCAATGAAACCCCCATAATGGAAGATACATCTAAATTTGGTGTTAATGAAACAGACAATTATATATAAATAAACCCAATGATGTCTCGAACGCCAGAATTTAAATAAGATTATTGAATTAAGTCACGTTTTTTCCATTGCTGATTTAAGTTTCCTGCCAAATTTACTCGAAATTGGTTTACCAGATACGACGTCAAAACAGACAGGAAGAATAGAAGATTCTCTACTATACAATATATTTTTTAAGGCTTTAAAATTTCTTAATGCATTAAGCGTGTTGTCAAAAAGTTGACATTGCGAAATCAACGTCCAATAGCGCTACAGATGTCTAATAAAAAATCGTTACGAAAAAGAAGCGGCAAACCATGCGATCGCCGATCCAACTAAATCAACACTCAGACAACATCCATTAGCAACTCTCCGTCAATGTGTTAACATTCAATTCGGCTTAGCAACAATGTTGTTGCCCTGCAAGAGATGGTACTTGTGAGGTCACGACTCAGTCAGCGGGTCAGTACTGCCTAAGCGAAAGCAAGTTACAAAATATTAAAGGTCAAACTTACGTAATATTTGCATGTGCATGCAATTTATGTAATAATTGCAGTGACTGGTCTGTTTTAGACGCAGACAAAGATAAAATCGGTGGTAACTCTTTCATTTGGCATTTGGAGGTTTGATGTAACTGTTGCTAGTTGCGGACCGCGTACGCTTGGCGCCACAATATGCATAATTCGTTTTAAATGTCATCAATTACTAAATTCGTGTCATAAATATTCTAATCAGGTGGAGAGGCTAGTTTGGCTTTACAAATGCTGTCTGCACCAACGTTGAATAGGTCAACTATCTGCTGATGTAGTACATCTTCTATTCTTTGTCTCTTTAAACCGTAATATAGTATTTCAAACTAGTTATCCTAGTGGATTGATTTGGTCTACAATTGATTTGGTACAAAGTAGAATAGTAACTCCCTTTGTACGTGGTCATAAGGAATGGTTGAGGTACCGGAATCGACAATGGCGGTATCTCCATCCGAAACCAAACTTGCCCACCGTGGCACTTATGGGCAATATTCACCCTTTCCTGGAAAGGAGAAGCAGGAGTTTTATCCGTATGTGCTGCGCACGATAGGCTTCACGACATGTATACTGTTGTCTATCCCGGCACTATTGCATTTGAATTTAGTTGCTTTCTCTTCTTAAATATAGCGCCATTTATCTAGTCTTGTAACTCAGTCGCTTTAATGATAACTTAAAAACTGATGTTAATAAACAAATATTGTATTGTATCTTCCGACATTCTCTTAGTATCTTATTTTAAGACTCTGTATATAGTTTCATAACATCAAGTAGAATATTTACAAGGTTACACACAATTTTAAGGCCATTTTAGACCTCCTGTGAATTTTATACCGAACGTAAGTGTGATTGTTTTAAGAATTGCACCATTTTTGAGGTACCCCGCCGCTTCGCGCGATATTATTGAAAAAAACCCTTTATTTACTTTATTTAAATAACAGTAAATACTTGTGATGTCGAAAAAATGGAACCATAAAATGAACAATTTTCTTCAAAGCTCAAATTAAACTAACTTATCACTTGTATTGTCGAAAAAAATGGTACCATAAAATGAACAGTTTTCTTCAAAGCTCAAATAAAACTAAGTTATCACACGTTGTCGAACGACAAGAAAAAAAAACGTTTAATGTCATCCTGTCGTGCCGTAAAAACTTTTTGTAACGACCTCACGTAATTTTTCCGTTTGAAATAAGCCAGTATTTTTGAATACGCATTTATTACATTTTAGTGTAAAATATTGTTTTGTTATTGAATGTTGGACGAGACTTTTATTCGTGTCGTTTACTCTTCAAAACTCTTAACACATTTTTGGCGTAGGTTAAGTTTTGTGGATATGTTTTAGGAACGTAGAAGAGGTTGACACAAAAAATAGACTACATCAGAATGTACAATTTAGAAAAAATACTTTCTTTTTATGATCTGCGTACACACAGTAAAAAATCAACCTACTCAAATCTGTCAAAACCTCGCAATCGATATTAATGTATAAAAACGAGACATTGAGTTCAAAATTTAATAAGAAAAAGTTAAATTATTTTTTTGCTTTAAGTTCCGATTACCTTTTGTTAATTTAAAATATAAACTCTATTGATTTTGAAGAAATAAATAAAAAAAGATTGATTGTAAAAATTTAACATATTTAAGCACCCATAATGGCAACACAACATCATTAAAGTTTATAAAACTCAAATTGCCGGTCAGAGATTGGCATGGTTATTACTTAGGTAACTGACCTGTACATTTCAAATTAATTTATTACCATAACTAAACGATTAATGAATAATTTCATACAAATAATATTATCCGTAGTTTATATGCATTCACGTAAAACGTTGGACCGTGCCCTCGACTCAATAACGGTCCCATAACAAAATATTCCGGAAGAAGACAATTTTTCTATGAGCAATATATGACATAGTTATATATTAAATGAATCACGCGCCTTAAACAATTTTTTAAGCAAAATATAGACGACATGGAAATATAAGGTAAAAGTAAATAAACCGCATAAAGTATACAAAATAATGAAAAGTGCGAATGGACGAATCGTGTCCTTTATTGTACAATAATTTGTCACGAGGACGGTTCAGCGACCTCTGTGTTTGGCCGTGGTAAACTCGCTCTTTGGTGTTAAAGAAGGATCAATGTACTTTCTAGGATTGGATACATATATCCTTAAGTACAAGGTATGAATATAACGCGAACAATATGTGAGGGTAGAGAGGTTTTATTTTCTTTCATAACAAAATGGCGGATCGTTGTCTTTACTAATATTCTAAAGAGTTTCTAGCGAATAAACTCAAAATGTGATCAATTAAATTATTAAAATATTTAATTAATTTAACTATATTATCATCAAGTAATATAAACTATATTTTAACCCTGAATCCCAATGAAAATAGGAACTACGCGGGTAAAATATCGAATATTTTTTTTAAATCAAAAAATATGTAATTGAGATATAAATGCGATAGGTGGTTGTTAGTATATTTCATATCAGCAAACGCTAAAAATAATATAAACGCAAAAAATAATGTCCGCTTATAGACGCTCGTGTCGTCACAAGGATATCACTAGCGTGAACTGAAGACACTTGTCACATTTACCCAGTAATTTCACTGCCTCTTTAAGCCGGAACTCAGTAATGCGAACGCTGCTATTTGGCAATAGAAATATGCGAAAGTGAGGTCCCGATGCAGACGACCTTTGCAAGAAGTCTACCTAATGTGTCTACAAAACTAAAGAGTGATAAATACGATGAATAAACTTCGCCAACATTTTAAGTAACCAATATGTTGTATTTGAACTGCAGATATTTATCTATGTAAATGTTATTACAAAAGATCGCGGTACTACTATAAGTTAGTGAATTTCTTCTTAATCCTCTATAGAAGAATTCCAATGCTTTATCTGCTTTTTACAGTTTCTCCCGATGGTTGAATGGTCGATAATACCCACTAGGCGTTAAGTCCGCCATGTGTCTATTGTATTATTAATGTGCCAAAACTGAAACAAATAGTTTTTTGTGAATGTAATGTGGAATGCTGTGTATCGATAACTTTCGTTATTTTTTATCTCATAATTCATGATCTTCATCATCATATCTATTGGAAGTCTACTGCTAAACATAGTTCTCCCCAAAATTAGGGGAATTCTGCCTCTATTTGCCGCGCTGGACAAACGTGATAGCAATCGCAGAGCGCAGCTTTTGCGACGAGCATGCTGCAGCCAATCCCCGCCCTGTGCATTTGAGCTGTGGATGGATATACCACTATCTGTGTGTTCTGGTACTTTAGTCGCTTCTTATAACACTTGGTGTAGGGGGAGGTACTATTCTACTCTATGGGAACCTCACGGCTTCTATCCGGATATCATCCATGAAACATTGATCTAACAAAAAGAAAAGCTCATAAATACAACAAAAACCAAATGAAACAAGATAAACGAAAGTAAATCTCTGAAGCAAGAATTGAATTCCTATCAATTAGGCACAGTCAGCGTAACTTCACGATGTTACGTCAACATTTTACTATAGACCTATCTATAAACACTAGGTATCTCAAACGATTCTGATCGACAACGCACGGTCAATAACAGTTTTTTCTTAGTTAAATGTTCGTCTAAGTATCATCAAGATAATATAAAACACTACATAATATAAAACAAAGTCACTTTCCGCTGTCTGTCTGTCCCTCTGTATGCTCAGATCTTTAAAACTACTGAACGGATTTTATTTATTTTATATTTATTTATTTCTAAATAGATCGAGTAATTCAAGACGAAGGTTTATATGTATAATCCATGCTTAATATAGCACAAGAACACAGACAATTTTAGAGCTTTTTGATGTGATGTTGTAAATAAACATATTTCTTTGCGATTATATTGCAAGCGCTGGCTGAACCCAAAGAGATAGATCAAAATAATGTGCTACAGTATTGTACACTATAAAAAGGTCTAAAAAAGTCCGCAGTGGTGTATGTCCATCTCCTAGGATAACCCACAATTTTGTACCCTCATTGCATTCGTGCGAAGCAATAAATATATAAAAAAATACTTCCTCACTCAAAACTACTATCATTGCAGCTGTAAAGCGGACTGTAGTGCTGGATATTGGCCTCCCTAAAAAAGGGGGTGTTTGCCCATAATAATTACTGTGTTGGGCAAATGTGTGGCAAGGCTATCTTGAGCGTGTAGCTTCGCGACAGGAATCCTGTTGCATTTGAGTTACTTTGTTTTGAGTGTATATACCGCCATCTTTCGGTTCCGGTATCTTAATCGCCTCTTACGACACGTAGGAAGGTACTGCCAATACACAACAGCTATGGATTTTAATTATACCTTACTATAACATAACACATTTGTCAGGCTATCGCTTCTAATGTACGATGAAGTCACCGGTAACCTCTAGTTTTCCTTAAACATGCCTTACAATAAATATGATCGTACATTTTTTACATGTCACTCCTGACAGTGGGTCAGAAGACTTCATCGTACGTTGGCATTCATGCATTTGTTCCTAGATTTTTTTTACTAACGGTTGTGTTGTACCGATAGATCACTGTTGGCTTTGCCTCTCGTGCATTGAGTATTCACTTTGCGTGAACATTCATTTAAATTCGAGTTGTGGACATAACAGGCCGCTGTTAGTGACAGAACACATTTACAGAACTCGTCGTAACCAATTTGTCTTTTTGTTAAATAAACTACTGTCCGCATGAGAGTAAGCGTAATGGCAGCCTATAGACGCTCGTAATATTACGAGTATACCGACCGCTACAAGCAGTCTTTTTGGCGGAAATAAGTGGAAAGTGAGGTACTAATGCAGACGATGATTTGTATCTACCATATGTGAAATAAAGAAAAAAGTTACTTATTTTAAGCTCTGCCTCATTTATGAAGATTTGGAAACAATGCCACAGATTTGGCTGATATTTTTCCGCCATGACTAATCTGTATCTAGTAATGTTTCAGAAACCTATTTCTCTCTCTCAATATAATAATACAAAACTGCCATAAATTATCCAATTCTATCAGTTATTATTAGAAAATAATAAGTCTCGTGTAGACCATATTTTAAATAAAACATTAAACAATAAAATGGCTAATTAATGAGACATATAATATCAAAACAGGTTAGAGACTGCAGTGTTTTTCCCGGCAAGTCTTCAAGGCTAACATTGTTAGAGATATTATGCAAACGACGATTTTTCTGTTAAAACAAAGGAATAATTAAATAATAGTCTAGTTAATTGACTCTGTAGGTGGGACCCGCGGGTGGGTGAGAGGTCAAAATCTTGCAAAATATCACCAAAAGCTAATTATTTATTAAAAACATTTATAATTAAATTTTATTGTGCCTTTGGCCGATTTCACAAAACATTCAAGGAATGAACCAACAATGCCAGTTGCCATGCAACTGAAGCGATACAAACATATCTATGTTCAAACCTATGTATGTTATGAGGTGTGGAATCCTTTTCATCCTATATGCAAGTCTCACTCTCATCTATTTCTATTATTTCTATTATTTATTCGAACCGAAGCACTGTTATGATTCAGTTTTAACGATGAATGAAACGAAAGGTAAGTAAGTCTGATGTACACGCGTCACTCAATGTAGGTACAACTATATAAGTCGGTAACCCACCATCCTGAGGAGGGCTCGGCCCCCCTCCCTAACCCCTCTATATACGCCGATGGTAATGTGACAATGCCCATCAAACAACGAAGTCTAGATGCAACAAAAGCTAACGAATTTCCTTCGTAGAGTATCAAAATTTGTTTTATTAACTGGAACTACTCTGTTGTAAATTCCAACCACACTAAAGTGTAATAGATTGAATATACGAGTATCTTTCTGATTAAAAACATTATGTGTGGTCGTTATATCAGAACATACTCATAGTCAGAAATAGCCTGTCTTAGTCTGTCCAAGAAAAGGGGGATCTTTGCCCACAATTACCATGTTGGGCATAACCGTAGGAGAAACTCAGTGCATAACTACGCGACAGATATTGATTGAAGCTGTAAGATAAAAGCTACTATACTCTGCCGGTACTCCAGGGCATTTCTGTTATCAAAAATGTTCAATTGATCTCTCATTGTACATTTTTCAATGCAATTTTTTGAGATTAGTTTTTATAAAGGTTAGTAATGCATTTCCAAACTTCTATTTGAAGATCTTACACTAAAACATAATAACAGAGAATAAAACCAACGTTTCTAAATATAACAGTTGTAATTATCCAGCTAAATATGAAATTTTGAAGCGCAGTTCTTTCTAGACGGCCTTAGCTGGTACAGTAACAATAAAACAGATTTCATATTTTATAATTATCATGGCCAAGTACTTTCTCCGCAGTGCATATAGTAGAAATGTAGAATAAATTACAACATAAAATACTTGTTTGTATGTACGTGTCACTGACTGTACAGCACACGTACATGTGTGCCTAGACTTGACTATCAGTCTTGAAGATAACTTAATATCTTCTAGCAAAGGTATACTTCTAACTATCTATCTATCTAAATGATCATTATACCCATTTCTATCGCCAAATAGATAGGTAGGTACTCACGTTTCTGTTTCACAACCTAGGGTACCTCGGGTTATAAGGTTTGCGGCGTGTTAGTGATCTCTTTGTGATAGCATGAACGTCTCAATGCGTCGATGGCATTTATAATCAGGTGGATTTTGGTTGATAGGCCTCCCCAAGAAAGGGGATATATTACCCATAATTGCCGCGCTAGGCAAGCGTTTGGTAATCGCAGAGCGCAGCTTTTGCGATGGGGAAGCTGTTGCCCATTCCCGCCCTGTACATTTGAGCTGACTTTTTTGCTACTATTCTACTCTGCCGGTACCTCACGGCTGACACGGCGCAGGCGGATTGTAACTATATGTACTCAATTTAACCATATCTGCATAATAAGAAGTTTTTAAGTGACCTCAATGACTGGATGATATAGATTTTCTTAATTTCTGCTTCGTTTTTGTAATGTGAATGCACGTATACATTCTTATGGCGTTTTTTGCAAAAAGAAAAGTCTAAAAATCTAGGTGCATTACGCAATTGGGCCTACTTTTTTTCACTCACGAAGATGTTATCCAAGGAAAATTGGACTTTAATGACACCGGAAGGCTCTCGAGTTCGGACGACAATTGTATGTAATTGAGATTTGTTATACAACCACTCCGAGTCTCCAGTTGTCTGATACTTTCATATGACCTTTGTCTATAAAAAAAATACACTTAATTTTGTATTGACATTACTAGTATCACATTTGAAATAACTTAATTAACGCTCTCTTCCTTGCTCTCAACCTTGATTTTAGTTCTAAGTTTTAAACGCCGTAATTAAAAATGTTTAGACTAAAACTTAAACGGCAAGGACCCATGTCGAGATTGCCCAGTAATTTCAGTCTTTTTCAGAAGTGATGAAAAATGGTTAGAGCTTCGATATCAAATAGAAAATTCTTTGCCAAAGTAATTACAGAAGTACTGTATACGACTCGACAATAAAAACAAATAAACTCTTAAAGGTTATGAGCGTGAGGCATAACCAATTCATCAGAATCATATCGGTCATTAGAGGTCCACTGCTAGACATAGGCCTCTCCAAAAAGAGGAAATTTTGCCTATCAATTGCAGAGGTAACTTTCGCGACGCAGTTGCTGCTGCCCATCCCCGCCCTGTACATTTGAGCTGCACTGTTTCAATTGGATATACCGCCACCTGTCAATTCTCGTAGGTACTATTCTACTCTGCCAGTATCACACGGTGAATGATCCATAAAAGAAGCAAAATACAAAGTACCGAACGGCAAGTTTAGTGTAGCTCTAAAGCAACTGGGCAGGGCAGCAGCATTACCGCCGGGACATGCCAAGCTCTGCGAATGTCTAATGCGGTAATTGTGGGCAAAATCCGCTGCCCAGCTGCCCATTGTGATGATGATAATTTTGAATCTAAAATACTGTCACGTTATGAATCTTAGCCGATTAGTATATAATTTTAGGTTAATTTAAAGGAAACTTATGATTCTCTGTTCTTGTTATAAGATATTGTCTAATTTACGCGTTCACTAATTATCTAAATCCACCGCAATGTAACCGGGGTGCCATGAGGTACCGGCAGAATAGAATAGTACCTCCCACTGCACCAGGTGTCATAAGAGGGGACTAAGGTACCAGAAACGACAGATGGCGGTATATTCGAATCAGTACAGCTCAAATGCACCGGGCAGGAAGGGGAAGCAGTATCCCCGTCGCGATAGCTGTGCTCTGCGATTGCTAATACGCTTGCCCAGAGTGGCAATTATGGGCAAAAAACCTCCATTCTTGGAGAGGCTTATGTCCAGCAGTGGAGTTCCAATGGCTGGCATCATGATGACGATGATGATGACAATGGTAACCGAAACGTTGAACAAAAAATGATTAAACTGCTTTTTAAAACCGTTACAAGAGTTGTTCTATTACTTACTACACGTTTTAAAGTTAAGCTGTATAAATTACAACGCTTTTGCTTTTCTGACAAAAAAGAGATAAAAGTCGCTGGCGGCCTCTAGTGTTCATAAATAGTCAAGAAACGTAACGAATACCGTTAAACACACGCTTCATGTCAATACAACAGTTATTTTTTGTTACTTTCGCTAACTAATGCGTTGGGTTAGCGGTTTGGGTTAGGTCCTCGGCCTTGAGGTCGCAGGTTCGATGCCCGGGGAGGATGTTTTTGTAAATTAGCCGAATGCACGTAGTGTGACTTTGTGACGTTATTATGAATAGATTGTGGTTATCGGTGCTTGGAAATACCAAGTTTGTATGAATGCAGCGTTTTTTGACGCGATTCTAAATGACTTATGGTTCTAAGATGACGAATCAATTCTCATATTTGTTTCATATTGAAGTGCTTTTTTAATGGATTTTTTATTTGTTGTAAACAAAATACTTTGTGTAATGATTGTGTACCTTTTATTTATTAGAGGACTTAATGGCATAGTGGGTAATGCTCTTGCCGCGCGATCGTGGAGATTAAGCAACTTTAGCAGTATTAAGATGGGTGACCCAAAATTAGTTAGGAATACAGAAAGCAAGTTAAGCCTTTGGTTCCTTCATCCTTGGAAGGGTCTCACAGTGGAGATAAAGGTTGGAGTCCAACCTGAATACTGAGAAAAAAACACTTAAAGAAATATATATTTGTACCATTGATATGAATAAAATCCGAATCAAACAGCGACATTGATTACTTTTGAACGAAAGAAGTGGACGAAGCTGCAGGCTAGTATACATATATTTCATATATATACACTTTGTATATATAACAAATGAAGAAAGTTGAGAAGTCATTTTTCAATATGTAACTCGTTACACAACTAAATATTTATACTAATTGCAGTTGTTGTTATGATCTCTAACTTAAGTTTGGAGTAAGGCTTAGTATGCATCAGAAGATTGAAAGTTGTCTGGCGACCGACAGTCAACTTTCGATCTATGTAAAATGGAAAAAGGAAAAGCACTTACTTGTAGAAAAATACCATTAAATATATCTATGAATATCCGTCAACCTGTATTCAACTTGATTGATTAAATTGATTGATTGAAAACAAACGCTTACAATACGGGAAGGTTTGTGATGGTAAATACCTGGATCTGTATATACATATAGCCTATGGCAGTGCAATACCGCGTAATTAGCATTAGCAGTTGTAAATTAAATTAGAAATAATGGATATTGGACCTCATTTATTAAAACTACGTAGGCGGTATTGAAGTACCGTACTAACGTTACAAACGCGAAAGTTTGTATGTATATATACACATTGATATATACATACTTAATGCTATTACACCGAATCGGCTTAGCAGAATGACATTCATCAGCCTAATGAAAAATTAAAATCTATATTTTAAAAATCATCATCATATAAGCCATTGGATGTCCACAGTTGGACATAGGCCTCTCTCTCCAAGAAAGGAGAAATTTTGCTCATAGTTGTCACGCTGGTCAAGCGTGGTGGTAATCGAAGAACCTAGCTTTTGCGACTGGGATGCTGCTGCATATCTCTGCCCTGTGGATTTATGCTGCACTGCTTCGGGTGGATATACCGCCTTCTGTCCGTTCTAGTACCTCAGCCGTTTCCTTCTAAAATTCACGTAAAGCGAAAAATGTTTCCAATATAAGAAATTTCACTACTTTAGTATATTTAAATGGTGTAGCTCTTTTAGTATTTGCTTACATAATTTATGTAGTTTGATAGTGTTTAAGCCTGAAAAAAGATACTTCAAGTTGAGATAGACCGTAAGTAGACCTCAAAAGGTCGTCTGTGTTGGTACCTCATTCTCACCTATTACTCCCGCCAAATAACAGTGTTCGCATTGATGTATTTCGATTTGAAGGTGAGAGAGGCAGTCATTAAAAGTACACTGTTGGAAATAGGCCCTACCCAGATAGGGGGTATGTTGCCCATAATTGCCACGCTGGGCAAGCATGTTGGCAATCGCAGAGCGCAGCTTTCGCGAAGGGGAAATTGCTGCCCATCCCCGCCTTGTAAATTTGAGCTGACTTTTTGCATGAATATACCGCCATTTGTCGGTTCTCGGAGAGGTACTATTCTACTATATCGGTACCTATATCTTTGTGATGACACCAGTATCTACAGACTGCAGTAACGTTTACCATCAAGCAGATCGTATGCTAGTTTTCTGACTTCATAATATAAAAAAAAAGTTGAATTTACGTTTCCGCGGCTTGGTTTTATTATAGTTATTATTATTATAGTTATCGAGTCAGTACTTACACTTAAATGTTCTGATTTGTTGTTATTTCTGTGTTCGTGTGATCTCTAAAGTTCAAAATTGATTGGAAAAATTTAACAAATTTGGATAGGTTAATCTATTCCCTGTAATTGTTTGTGTATTGAAACTTTTATAGAAGTGCAATGCAAGTGCATTATATTATTATTAATGTTACAACATACAATAAATATGAGTATGAGAAGCCAACAGGTAGTCAGATGTTATGTCCGCAGCCTTAGGAAGTAGGGCTCCGCGCTTGCGTTCGGAACTGTGCAACAATGTGGCGGGCAACGTTACGTCAGTAATGGCCGACTTTCGAGTGCGCCACTGTATTGAGATCGCCTCGGACATACTATATATACCATATTATATATTATTAGTTACACAGTCTGGGACTGTTCCGCGTATATACAAAGTCTAGACGTTCCTGGAATTCTATATATAAGACGTCCCAAGAGAATTTTTGATTTTCCAGCATCAAATTTACTCATTATAAATTCACAAAAGATTGTGAAGATAATGCACATACAGATGTTAAATTATAGAGGAACTATAATTGTTATACTTTAGATATTTAGCATGTAGACACAACACAATTTTTTCAAATAACATCTCATACAGTGATCTAACTCCGTAAAACTCTGTTAAGGGATCAGACAACAGAGGAGTCACAAATTTAATACCTTAATACATATTTATTACATCCAAACATGGGACAACCACAAATATAAATATATAAAAATTTGCTTTGAAGATCGAACCCACGACCCTTGGTGCATAACATACTCACGCAGATAGTAGGATCACTACTATCTGCGCCATGGTATGTCAGACAGACATTTATGTCAAGCCCGACATAATCTATCGTTCTCTCACCGAACACGTTGGTATTCATCATCAGCATACCAGCCATTGAAAGTCCACTGCTGGAAATAGGGCTCCCCGAGAAATGGGGAATTTTGTATATAATTGCCGCACCGGGCAAGCGTATTGGCAATCGCAGAACGCAGCTTTCGCGAAGGGGATGCTGCTGCCATCCTCCCCTCTGTGCATATAAGCTACACTGTTCCTGATGGATATACCGCCATCTTTCGGTTCTGGTACCTTAGTCGCATTTTTGACACCTGGTACAGAGGGAGGTACTATTCTACTAGGTACGTAGGTAATAGCGATTAACGAAGATGTAGGTATATTAGAATCGACACTCAGTTTTGCAATTGATATGACCAGCGAAACACCTGATTGAATATATCGAGGTGTGGATGTTAAACGCCTGGCTTAACATGATGATATTAGAAGATAGAATTGTTACTGTTTCTAATATTAATAATTTATATATTTAACACGGGCCCATGGCGCAGATGGCAGTGATCCTCTCTATTGCGATAAGGTACGTGGGTTCGATTCCCACCCAGAACAAATATTTATATGATAATACTTGTGTTTGTTCTGTGTCTGGGTTTTGAATATATGTATTTAAGTAGTATATTTGTGATTCCTCTGTTGTCTGACGTCCGTAACACAAGCGACTTGCCACGGAGTTAGGTCAATGTATGAGATGCTGTGACGACGTGAGAGTAGTTAATATATATGTATATATAACTATGTAAATATCATCAGTAAACAACGAACAGTCAGTAATTATTAAATGATTGATTGATGTTGAAACGTCGACGATCCCCGACAATCGGACATATCAAATAACTGTTTTGTAATAAATAACTAAGTTTTTAACCGTTATCTCAGACTTCGGTATTGACAAATCCGACTTTGAACTCTGACATGTGGCTCGAAACAGCATTGTTTTAGTGTGAGTAACGATTTGCTTGCACTAGGACAACATTTTGTAATACCACATCAAATTAAACTTGTAGTTGCCTAGTAGCAGCGCTACTGTAACCTAAA
>JACJUM010003223.1:4897085-4960869 GCA_020976665.1 Heortia vitessoides | reverse complement strand
AACAAAATATGTAAATGTTATATAGACCGCATTTTTAAGCCGTTAAAAAAGTAGTTTTGCTATGAGAAGTGAACGCGTAAATGCCAGAAAAAATATATATTTTTAATAAATAACCCCACCACCCTTTACGCACAAGATAGAGTCACTACCACCTGCACCACCAGACCTGTTATGTTAACAATATATATTTAAATTATTTGTATGCTAAACCACTTAAAATTTTGTTACAGGTACGTTATTTCTGCAACATATTTTGCTTAACAGTCTACGGGTAAAAGGTAATTCTATTTATATCGTAAATGTAAAAGTTGGGGATGTATGCTTGGATGTTCGTTAATCTTTAAAGCAAAAACTGAATGGGTTGCAATTAAACCTATAAAATTTCTCATAAATCTAATCATAAGAATAAGATATCTTCTTCTATATATACATATATGAACGCCTAAACTACTAAACCGATTTGAATCATTGTGTGCAGTTTGATCCAATCTGAAAAATTTTTCTTGATTGGAAAATGTTTTTTTTATGAAAAAAGAGGTAGACCTCTTACAAAGGTTGTGTACATTAGTACTTCACTTTCAGCTATTTCTACCACCGAATAGCGGTGTTCGCATTGCTGTGTTCCGGTTTGAAGGGTGAGAGAGGCAGTACAGGCGGTAAATGTGACATAGTATCTTCAGTTCACAGGGTTGGCGACACGCTAGTGATATCTTTGTGATGTCACGAGCATATAGGCTGCGGTCACTTTAACGATCAAGTGGACCGTATTGTTTGCTGATTTCGTTATATTAAAAAAGCACTTATAATTATCTGAATATTACAAAGAGTTATAATTATCTGTAAGTATCATAAGTAAAACTAACAGATAGCGGTGTAGGGTAATTGTAATCCAACTATACTAATACGGAGACGACACGCTAGCAGGATCAACTGGATACAATTTTGCTATGTACCCAAAATCGGGGCGCGCGGCTCGTGAGCTGTGAGTTGTAATGATATATGTGCGCAGACGAAGCCGCTTTTAGCCACTAGTCAAAGAGGTTTGGTAAAAGCGTTTACGTAACATCCAGTGCGAAATTACGGCTAATAACTTAATGGCATCATGGAGTCTGTACGTAAGCTTATATCCGCTCGCACGTTCATATTAAGTTTCCCACCAAAGCGTATCATTCCATTGCTTTATGACCTTTTCTGAAACGACCAATTCATGTACGATGCGAGATAATGTGAACTTTACATTTTATTTTTGTTTAATTGGTGTAAGGATTTTTGTTTGTTCTCAAAATGAATTAGATGCTTTGCTGATTGATATAATGAGGTAATACAAAAGGTCTGCATTGGTACCTCACTCTCACCTATTTTTTTTTACCGGCAAATTGCAGTGTTCGCATTGCTGTGTTTCTGTCTGAAGTGTGAGAGTGGCAGTGAATTTGCTGGTTAATGAGAAATATCCTCAAGTCGTCAGAGTCGTCAGCCGGCAGAGTAGAGTAGCACCAGGTAGTAGTACCTCTCCCTGTACCAGGTGTCGTAAGAGGCGACTAAGGTACCAGATCTGACAGATGGTGGTATATCGATCCGCAATAGAGTAGCTCAAATATACAGGGCGAGGTTGGGCAGCAGCATCTATGTCGCGAATGCTACGCTCTGCAATGCAAACACGTTTATCAAGCGCGGAAGTTATGAGCAATATCCCCCCTTCCTTAGAGAGGCCTATGTCCAGCAGTGGACTTCCAATGGCTTTAATGATGATTATAATCCTCAAGACACAAGGTTGACTACGCGTTAGTCATATCCTAGTGATATATCGAACATTTATAGGCTGCAGAGACGCTTACTGTCATGCGGACTGTATGCATATTTTTCGACCTGGTCGAATGAAAATAAAAATAATAATATAATAAAACCTTTTTAAAATTCTAAATACAAAACCCGTTCAGTAGAACTTGAGTTAATGTTGTTTGTTTTGTAATATATAAAGAGATTTATTGCATTAAATACTTTTGAACATTTGTAACTTGAACTATAAATCGAGTGATCACAATCACAAACATTCAGTTATAAATAATTATACTTTTTTAAATTGCGTAACGCAAACGTTCACCGTGTAGGCATGACGGTCGCACGAAATTCACATTTCACAAACGCTTATAAAACGTTATTTAACAATAACGTTATTTATCAATAACGTTACGTCACATGTGCTTTAGTATTAACTTGACTTGCGCCGCGATTAGCTATTGTCGCATTGTGTGAGCATAAAAATGTTTGGAGATTGAATTTGCCTTGTCACGTCCGAAATAAGTTTACGTGATTCTACGTTTTTATTGTTATCTAAAAAAGTTTTGTTGTTCGGCCATTTTAACAAAAAGAAGTGTCAAAAACGTCGCGAGTGGGAAATTGTAATTTTATGCGACAGTGGCTGTTCTTAATAACTGCTATATTGAATATTACTAAAAAAACGTTTAGAAGTAAAAAAGTAACTGGTTATTTTTTTTGAAAATATGAAATTTTGCGGTCGTTTAGAAGTATTACGAAAGTATTGTATTCACTGCTTTTAGAAGTAAAATACTTAATGTCTAATATTGGTTTGAGTTCGCCTTGAGGTGCCGGCCGAAGAAAATAGAACCTTCCTCTGTACTATGTGTCATAAGAGGCGACTAAGGTACCAAATCCAGAAGATCACGGTATATCTACAAGAAACTCATTTGCCACCAGGCGGGGATGGGTATAAGCTTTCCCGCCTCGAAACTACGCTCTGCAATTCCCCCCAAGCTGGCAAGCGCGGCAATTATAGGCAAACCTTCTCCTTTTTTTGGGAAGCATAACATTAGAAGTGGACATTGATGATGATATTGGATAACAATAATAAAAGTAATCCTCTTTCTTCAAATACAAACTAAACCAATATTAAATCTACTCGTATTGCATTCTAATTGATTTGTTATGTTTTTGCCTCGTTGCAAAATTAATTGAATTTAAATTAAGTTCACGGTCACTCAATTTTGTTTCGAGACCCACTTATTTTTTGTGAAATTTGGCTTGTTTAGCAAAAACTGGTAACACTTGATTTAATTGTGTACAGTTGATTTTGTGTGCGTGTAATTACTACTGACGGCCTTGTTAGCGGAGTACGGATTTTGTCTGAGATCTGGGCGATTAGAGGATTAATCCGTTACCGAATAGACGAAAACGGCGTTTCGCTGTTTTAAAATAACGCGCTTTCCCTTAATTATATCTTTTGTATGATACCTGAAAACGTATGTCAAATGTCTAATTCAAGAAAAAAAAATTAAATTAATTATTTTTGTATAAATTTGTCATGAACCACGAAACAACACAATTATTAGTTCAATCATGCAATGTTGCTATTAAAATATTATTTGATAAATGTTAACTGATAATCTAACCAGCTTTATATATTTAGGAAATGCTCCAATTTTTAATAAATTAGCACGTTTCGACGAATTTGGTCATACTTATCGTCTAATATGTATGTAATTAAAATTCTAATTACTTATTCAATAAAAACGCTGCAACTCGTGTTGGGTCCGTTGTTGGGTAACTTGAACCGACCGCGTTGCTAGTTAGAATCACTTTAGTTACGCCGAGAGTAAGAATAGTACCTCCCCATGTACCAGGAGTCGTAGGAGCCATTGGACATAAGCCTACCCAAAAAAGAAGGAGTTTTACCCATAACTGCCGCGCTGGGTATGCGTGTTGGCAATCGCAGAGCGCAGCTTTCGCAACGGAGATGCTGCTGCCCATCCCTACCCCGTGCATTTGAGCTACACCATTTTGAATAGTCACCTATTACGACACCTGGTACACCACGGCGAAACCCTCCCCCCTCCCCGCTACTTCTTCTGCTTGAATATACAAATTCCACTAACAAAAATGAGACTCAGGGTCTCATAATTATCTTCCGCTGGCTTCATTCAAGTCACTACTTGTGTTAATAAATGAATTGTATTTACTATTCAACACGTTAACAGCAAGATTACATAACCTTTATTAAAGCTGATCTGTGTGTTGCAAGGTTCGCAGAAAGTAACGATTCGTTAAACTGATGCGTTATATCACTTAGAAGGTATTGGTTCTTCCGTTCTCAGTAATATATAGTACATATGAAAGACGCTCGTGTATGATGTTATATCTTTAGCCGACTATCTTTATTATCTTTTTATTTCCTAGGAACATAACAGTGGACTTTTCAGACGTAGACTTCTTACAAAAGTCGTCTGCACTAGTGCTTCAATCTCACCTATTTCTACTGCCAAATAGCAGTGTTCGCATTGTTGTGTTCCGGTTTGAAGAGTGAGAGAGGCAGTGATATCACTGGGTGTTGCGACATAATATCTTACAGTCACAAGGTTGGCAATGAGCTAATGATATCCTCATGATATTTCGAGTGCCTGTAGGCTGCGGTCTGTACGGTAGGGCTGTACGACGCCACTCATTTATAACTAACCCAGTACGAGGTTGCTCCTTGGAACGAGTGATTTAGACCACGGTGATGTTGACCATCATGTGGAATTTATGTTTGTTTGCTCTCTTGTAGTAGATAATAGGTGCAAAAAGTAGAATAAAAATGAGTCTTTATTTCGTTATTTGTTTTTTAGAATGGCAACATTGACAAATATTTTAAGTTATACAATTTTTATAGTACATATAATATTAATATTGACACAACACATGTTTATAATAATAATATACTCTATATTGTACACCAATGAAAGCAACACAAGAACATCACAAAAGTATGGAATAGTAGGTACAAGAGGCGGCCTTATCGCTAAATGCAATTTCTTACAGGCAACCTTTGGATAGAAAAAATGTTGTGGATGCATTTAGTACATACATACATAATAATAAACATACATATATGCATATAGTACACATACATTCAAATACATATAAAAGATAAAGTTACAGAACAAGGCAAGTAACAGAATCAAAAAGCAAAATCAAAGTGACAGATAATACTCCTTCACCATTCTCTTAAAAATAGAAAGAGAGCGAGCAGATCTCACTTCAAGGGGGAGCGCATTCCACAAACGCACAGCTTGAGCTGTAAAGGATTTGCTATAGAAACTTGTGGAATGCAGAGGTATTTTGAATAATAAATTCTCTGACGATCTTAGGGATTTTTCATGGCTGTCCCCAAGGAACACAAAGTGACATATTTGTCCTGTATGTGCGTCTGACTGATTTATACATGATCTGATTTATACATTCTATTTGTAATATTTTCGGTGTCTGATACCCGTAACGCCAGTTGCTTGAAGCTGCTCTCGGAGTCTAATCAAACAAGATGTTGTCTCTGTGAAATAACAAAAACAAATCAGCGGCCTTAATGAAAGTGGCGATATTTGTAACCTTGTTCAGTTTATCCTAAAATAATGATGATAATAAAGAAATCCTCATAACAATGAAAGTCCGCCCAAACGTCTGTCAGTTTTTCGTACAATTACTCGCGTGTTCTCCGCTTCCTTGCCAGATTATCTAACATGAATAATTTTATCTTTATCCCAACGCAACAAGGTTTAATGTTATACATTACTATTAAGGCGTTTACTTCGTTATAGATGTTTTTAGCACCTAAATGAAATGTTTTTACACTGTTCTCACACGCAACGTGACGTCATAGTTATGCTAAATATTGATTTATAGGTGTTATAAGTATTACTGTGGCTTTATATAACTTGAAATCGATTATATCAAGTGGTTTTAAAAAAAATTAACGATCAACCGACCGAACATTACTGTTCATTTAAAATATTTACCAATTGATCTGCTCTACTTTTGATGTACGTGCATAGATAAACGATGATTCGCTCTCATAATCTATGGTCGTCATAGAGCAGAGTAGAATACCTTCTTTACTAGCTGTAGCATTGACTGACAGATGGCGGTGTATACTATTCCAAACTGCGTAGCTCAAACGCAACAACGTCGCGAGCTTCGTTGTGCGTTTGCCGTCAAGCTTGCTCATTTTGTATTTTGGGCAAAAATACCCTTTTTAAGGTGGCAAAGTCTACCGCTAGACTTCATAAGGTTGATATGATAATTATAATATGTATTAATATTTTGAGGATAATATCTTTTTGTTTTTTTGTATTCGACTAAACTGTAACTCTGAGAGTAATGGTAGATTTTTATAATGTGTTAACTGATATACATTACATTTTCTTGAAATTTATGAGCTATATATGTATATGTACCAATAGTATATTGAGGATATATTTGTTTTCTACGATTTATCTAAAAAACTACAATACCGAATATAAAAAATATTTTTACATTTAGTAATCTACATCTTTACCGAGTAACTATACTTTATTAGTACTAGTATATAATATACTAGTACTAATAAAGTTTACAAAACAATTAGAAATCCAGATTTTTATTTTAAATTTGTAACAAATAAACTCAAAAATCTTCAATTACGATTTCAAACTATTTCACTAATGGAAAGTGACATTAGCAGCAACTGACATAAACTGTACTTTATCCTTATATCCTTACGGCAAGGGAAACTGTCGATGAAAGTAGCACTGCATACAGAATTTCATTATCATCATCATAGCAACCGTAAAACGTCCACTATTAGACACAGGTCTTCCTAAGAAAGGGGGAGAACGGGGGATAAAATGAGAGAAAGGGAGAGAAATGGGGAAAAAAACGGAGAAAGGGGGAGAAATGGGAAGAAAGAGGGAGAAAGGGGGAGAAATGGGAAGAAAAGGAGAGAAAAGGGGACAAAATGGGAGAAAGGAAAGAAAGGAAAGTTAAATGTCGCGTTGGGCAAGCGTGGTGGCAATCGCATTTGAGCTACACTACTTTGGGTGGATATACCGCTGTTCTGGTCGCCTCTGGTAGTCGCCTTTTACAACACCTGGAGCTAGAAGTATTATTTAACTCTGCCTGTAACACACAGCTGGAAAATGAACAACGTTAAGCTAACTCTCCCACGTTAAGTTGCGAGCGATTACAATCTAAAAAGCCTGGCGAAGAAAAATGTCCATTCCAAACGGCCATCGAAGACACAAGCCTAAACATAGTAAAACGTTACGTCAAGGCGAACTGCACGTACTGGAGGCCTAGTTGTTCATCAGATGGGATCTACATACATGGTCACTGACTTTTACTTAATCAAAGTCCGCTCAATAATATGAAGCGCATAATTATCGAGTGACTCGAATTGTTCAAGTGAATGCTGCTGCCCATTTCCTTCATGTTACCTTTGAACTACGCTGTTTCGGTCGACATACCGCCATCTGTCAGTTAGTCACTTCTCACGATACCTGCTACGAGTCAGGTAGTATTCTAGCCTACCGTTGGGTAATGGTGGACTAAAATATTTTAAATCTATTCGGTATAGGCAGAGAAGTCGTTGGTGATATTTTGTAGGTAGAACGAGCGTTTTACTATAGCCTACATATACCTAACTTTTACGTGGATGGTATACTTGTTTGCCATAGAATAAAAAAAAAATACTACATGTACAGATAGTATATATATTTAATCGAATAACTTAGGTGTGTCTTCAGTTATGCTACCTCTATTAAAACTATTGCTAAACAACTGTCATACAGAAGCGGGATGAATAAGGCAAACGCTATTTACGATAACTAATGAATCCATAGAGTTAATAATACATAAGATTTGTGGCAACTTGATATCCGATATTATTGGGGAGATATATGCATGAACTACCTATTGAAATAAATTTATGTAATTTAAGTGCCTTTTGGTTACTTGAAAATTAAATGCATTCAAAAGTAGATACTTATGGCAAATAATTACTTTTTTACTTATAGATAATTCATGTTAAAAGGGGTATTATTAGTACTTAAGCTAATTTTTTTTTGAAAACTTATTGCAAGCAAACGATGGCAAAGGCATCTAAGTCGATTATATTAAATATTTACAAACCTGACAGTACCTAATAACTTATGTCAAAATTTTTGTAGACTACTCTATAGACATTTTGTCTATGGAGTATTCATATCTTTGATTTGTGAGCATTTATGTACATATATCCGGATATATAAATAAATGTTTACAAATCAAAGATATGAATAGTCCATACACAAAACTAATAAGGACTAAGAAAAATTAGCAAGGACTAAACCAGGACCTTATTTTATTAAAACATATAACTGTCAAATCTTTAGAAAGACCGGTATTATAAAGATTGCTGCGCTTTCTGGAGGAACTGGTGCGGCAAGAGTAGGGCCAATATTTAAAAAAAAAACAGTAATGTAGGCGTATCCGTTCGTTGAGTCACGGAATCCTGTCTAAGCAACATATACAAATGTTAATTTTATTGATTTAATTAGTGCAACCAACATTGTATCATCTACATGACGTATATATACCTCATAAAATAGGTCGGCTGCATTGGTACCTCACTCTAACCTATTTCTACCGCCAAATAGAAGTGTTTGCATTGCTATGTTCCGGTCTGAAGAGTGAGAAAGGCAGTGAATCTACTGGGTAATGTGGCATAATATCTTTGACAAGATTGGCAACGCGTTAGTGATATTCTGCTGATGTAACGAGCGTCTATAGCTTGCAGTGTCGATTACTGTGACGCGGACAGTTCGCTTGTCTGTCGACCTGGTATATTAAAAAAAATCTGTTTACAATATTATATTAAAAAGGCATCTATGTAACATTGCATGCATGCTATTGCAATAGATACTTAAAGGGTAGCTCCACATACAATCAGAGCATACAACAATAATACAAGCAAATTATGATTATAACTTGCACATACTTCTAGTTGTCTGAAGTTGCCAATCAAATTGATCTGCAGAAAACTTAGGGTATTTTCAACCAAATAAAATGATTAACTAATATAATTCTGTAAAATAATAGTCAATATCCTCGATATATATAATTCCGGCTCTGTCTGTTTGTTGACGGCTCCAATCATTCACAGTTATCCTTAATAATCGAATATTCTATGTAATTTGACACCTTATTGGTGAATTAATTCGATAATATCCTTGACATGGCATTATACTACTGTGTCTGTCAATTCAACGAATTATTGTTTGTAAATAACTGCCTGTTTGGTCAATAAATATTCATCGCGAATTCCGTTAGAACCCTCAGTGTTCTATCATAATTTTCCATTATAATATGTTATGAAATGTGATACTTCTTCGACGTTATCATAAATTGACTGAGGTCTGATTGCATTGGAGTTGACGTCATTGTTGTCAAGCAGTCAATACATTCGTCAATAAAAATATTGTCTCTTTACTTTCATTTGTTTTTTTTTTATAAGATAATTCACGTTTAATTTGTTACTTTTTTAATAAAAAAATAAAATATAGTATTAGAAGTAAATTGCTATCAACAGTTACCATAGATAATTTAAAAATATGCAAAATTGAGATGACAGATCGACTATTTTTCTGGGACCATTCTTTGAAGAGTTATTTATCTATACTTTAGCTATTAAAACGTTTAATTTTAATTTTGACGTTGTTGATAGTAAAATAGCTACAACACTTAACTGAATTATCTTTTTTTTAATTATTGTTTTTTATTTTATTCGGAATACACTAAGGACAACGGTAGTTACGAAACGCGATAAAGATTTCTGTCGGAAACATTCGAATAGCGATAATTTTAATCGACTGAATTTTCTCCGCTTCTGCCTCCGTGATTTATCTGCTTTTAGCCTTTATGCTATCATAAATGTATATAGATACTGGAAGTGATTTTTGATCGATATCTAAATGTGACTTTTTTATATTAGACTATTTTAGATTAGGGCGACAAACAAGCATACAGTCTTCGTGAAAGTACACGTCACCGCAGCCTATAGACGCTCGTAATATCACGAGGATATCACTAGCGCATTGGCAACGTGAAAATAGAATGTCACATAACCTAGTAATTTCACTGCCTGCAAACCGGAACACAGCAATGCGAACACTGCTGTTTGACGATAGAAATAGGTGAGAGTGAGGTGAGAATGCATAAGATGTACTTTTTGACATAGATTACACTTTACCCGCATGTCATGGAAGTCTGCTTATTATTTTGTGAAGAAAATTTGATGGTTTTGTCGTCAAACTTATATTTAACTTCAAAACGTCAAACTTATATACTTAATCGAAGGTTCATCTTATTAAAGTTATTGGAATCGACTCCATTATGTTCCAATGAAATTACCATTATGTTTGACAGCATAATAGTGTTTATATACAATATATGTAAATAAAGAAAAAGTATGGGTAGAGTAAAATAGTACATCCGTCTTAAACAGGTGTCTTAAAAGGCGTATGTGGTACGGAACCGACAGGTGGCGATATATCCATCCGAATCAGCGCAGCTTAATTCTCTCGAATTTGATTAAAAAATTGTATAAAAACTTTAAGATTTACTATGTTATTTGACACTTAATGAGTATACTAGTGTTGATATTCTGACATGTAACTGTCAACCGGTGTATACTGATAGTTGTTAATGAGGTAATAAACGTTTTTACACGTCATTAATTCTATAATTTTAATTATCCGATTAATTATATATAACAGCAGATTTCGCACGTTTCCAATGGTATTTTTATATCACGCGTGTCTTATATAAACTTATGAGTCACCATTATCATAACAGCCGTTGGAAGTCCACTGCTGGACATAAGCCTTCCCAAGAAAGGGGAAATACTGCCCATAATTTGCGCTGGAGATACGTGTTGGCAATCGCAGAGCGCAGCTTTCGCAACGGGATTGTCGCTGCCCATCCCCACTCTGCATTTGAACTGTACAGTTTCGGATGGAAAAACCGCCACCTGTCGGTTTTGTTGGTTGTCAAATTGATTTGAGACGTATTTGTCTTAATGACTGTTTCATCATTTTATAAGTAAATGGAGCTTGTGTCGTCGTTCGTATAAGAAAAAGGTAATAGATTTTGTTCATACTTTCATGGATTTTTTATCTTTTGATTACTCATTTCTTTTTTTAATGTTTTTAAATAAAATCCATCGAGAGATTTTACTATTTATACATATATGAATTTATTATGAAACTATCATACTTACTTTGAATGTTATATATGTGTGAGACAATACTACAAGTCTAAAACCACACTATTAGTCAACGTTTCGATTTTCAAGGTTAGGTACACCTAGAGTCACACATCTCGTTAGTATATAAAACTGAAGAAAAATGTATCACTTCCAGCGCATGCGTCTCTCGGAAGATCCGCAAACGTCACTTCCTTCGGCGCACGCGCAGCCCCAACATACACACACGCACGCACACAAACGCACGCACACGTACATTGTCCGCGTGTTCGCGTTCACTTTCGATCATTGACTTGCTGAGGTTAATCGAGTAGGGTGACCACACCTCTTCATTTAATCTACATATTTGACTGAATATGGTTTGTCTCAATTATTGTTATCAATTTGTTTAGTGTATTGATCAGTAATAGCAAAAGGCGCAACGCAATGTATTTCTAAATTTGAGCATAAACATGTTCAACAATAATGTTGATGAAAAACATTTAAATTACACGGTTTATAATATTCAACTAATTATATTTGTACAAAATAAATATTATTCAAGATGTATTTTGACCCCAAATATTTTAAGAACCCTATTTATTAAATACCCTTAATTATCGTTTACTTAAAAATAGGTAACAATGTCACATGTTACAAGAATAATAATACTATTCATATTTTTTATGTATTAATTATATAGGAAGAGCGAAAAGTGACCATTTTAGGTATGTAGATACTTAAAAACTGGACTAAGCTGAAAATAGAAACCATCTTTCTTATTGTAACCTAGATTTTTATCACTATACCATCTAGGTAATTGATATATTTTAGTTTCGAAATACAGTGTCGCAATGGATACTGGCCTTTCAGTGACCTAATGTCTATATACGACTAATAAAAATAAAATCTGTATTATATCCGACAACTATTACCTATGTATTTGTTTATAGAAATTTATGTATATGTGTTTCAAGTATATAATATTTATTAATTAAAACCATGTCGTTTAATTCGTAGTTAGCTGCTATGTTAATGTAAGTGAATTAAAAACTCTTTAGTTTAGTTTTATTTTTCTTTTCTCTCTTATTGACATCTCCATATTAGTGTTTGATAAATGAGGAAAACCTATTGTTGCCTTTATTTTGTGTTTTATATTGTTTTGTGAAAAATAATTAAACGCTGTTGGTTTTCAAATAAATAAACTAAATGTCCTTAGAGGAATTTTCAGATTTATCCGGAAATATTCATTACAAACAGTGTTCCCGTACCAGTGACACCGCCGACGGATCATGGTATATTTTTAATTCTTTACCTGCTATGATCGTATGTCGTAAAAATGCTTTCACACCCGTTCGCCTGTGTCATTCGTCCCTTACGACCTTTGACATTTCATTTAAAATCAACTTTTTATTGATCTTGTATTACTAGTACATTTACCACTAACTTTGGAATGAAACATACATTTTTATTTAAGCACTAGCTGCTTTCCGCCCGCGACTTCGTCTGCACGGACTTTATCGCATCCCTAAGGAGCTCTTTTTATTCCGAGAAAAAGTCTATTTCGCTTTGTGACAGCTAAATTGTGCAAAAAGTCGTGGTGTGGTATCTATGGTCTATCTAGAATATGTTTCTGGGATGAAAATTAGCCTATCCATTACTCTAGTCTATCAATAATCTCAGTGCCAAATTTCATGCAAATATTCAGCCGTCCTGACGTGAAAGAGTTACTAGCATCCAGACAACATCCAGGCATCCGAAACATTTAAAACCTTAGTAAGGGTAAAGATGGTCCTATATTAAACAACATGAAGCAAATTTGAAACAGTAGCGAGTCACAAGCGGACAAACAGGTGTATTTTTACATAGTACAGATTAAAGTAAATACCTACTGTCTGTCTGTCTCTATGTATGTTTAGATCTTTAAAACAACGCAACGAATTTTAATGCGGTACAAATAAATAGAGTAATTCAAGAGGAAGTTTTATATGTATAATACATGCATAATATAGTTAGAAAAACACTGATAATTTTAGAGTTTCCTAACGTGATCGTACATAAATATTTTTTTTGCACTTACATTGCAAACGCTGGTTTAACCCGAAGAAATAGATCAAAATAATGTAATACAGTATTATACACCTTAAAAAGATCTACAAAAATTTATGATAGCATATCAGGTATGTCTATCTCTTAAGGATAACCCATAATAACCATTTTTATCCTAATATTATAAATGCTAAAGTAACTCTGTCTGTCTGTCTGTCTGTTACGCTTCCCCGCTTAAACCTCTCAACCAATTTGATGAAATTTGGCACAGACAATCTTTAGACCCTGAGAAAGGACATAGGCTATTTTTAAATTTGAAATAAGTGTTGTAAGGGGCCAACAAGGGGGATGAAAAGTTGTATGGAAGTATCGCTATTTTTAGAGCTAGAAACTTGAAAGTTATTTTTCAGGTCATTGATTCGATGTAAATAAACATGACATTCAAAGTTTATATAAGGTATGGTATCCGAAAAAAACTATTCCACGCGGACGAAGTCGCGCGCTAGTGTTTTTTTTATAAAATCTACTGAATTCCAGTCTGCGTGTATACTATATTTACTAATGCAGTAATTACCAGCAGGATGGAACCGAAATGCGGGCAGCTGATATATGCAGCAATTTACAATCGCCGGTGCTCCAGGATATTGTTTCATTTCAGATCGACTTGGAGGTCGGCCTGTTTTCTAACACGGATTCTTTTCTAAATACCCCACAAATTGATTGATATTTATAATTAGTCTATAGATGCTCGTGTTATCGCAGGGATATCATTAGTGCGTCGGATCAAAAGAATACAAGTGATGCTGTCGATAGAAATAGGAGAGAGGTACCCATGTAAACTGCCACTATATATGACGATTGTATTTGTGTTTTTTCTATGTCTGGCTGTTAAATATGTATTTCAGTGTTATATTTGTAATTTCTCTGTTGTTTGATATAAGACGAATGCTTTAAGCGACCTACGGAGTCTGGTCAATGTAGGAGATTATTATTGTAAAGTGCCGTGAGGTACCGGCAGATTAGAATAGTACCTCCCCCTGTATCGGTTGTTGTAAGAGGCGACTGAGGTACCAGAACCGACAGATGGCGGTATATCCATCCGAATTTGTGTAGCTCAAATGCACAGGGCGGTGATGGGCAGCCACCGATAAGGCTACATTCTGCGATTGCCAACACGCTTGCCCAGCGCGGCAATTAATCCCCTCTTACTTGGGAAGACTTACAGTGAACTTCTAATAGCTGATATGATGATTATTGTAAAATTTTGTTAAAATCAAATCAGTTCGACACAAAAAGTTTGTGCGACTTCAATAACACTAAGATATGATACAAACCTGACTACGATTCGAACTTGAACCATTAATATCTAGTACGAAATATCTCACCACCACACCAACTAGACTGTCATAGAACATCATATGAATCCACAACACCACATTGACGCGAAGATCAAGTTTACTAACACCAATAGCTAACACTAAACACTAAATATTACCGTACCACTGTCCCTTTCACACAGGCAAGACCAGAGAGAGATGAACGCAATGATTATAATTCCGTAATAGTTTACTAACGTGTTGGACCACACAAGAATGGGAAACGCTATTTCTACTAGATCGTGGACTTGAAAGAATGGTAGACGCAGTCTGATAGTTATCTATTGACTAGTTGCTGCTTGCGTCTTTGCCTAGGTACCTATATACGTGTATAAATTATAGTCTATAAATTATTCTATGATACAAAAATATTGATATATATGATAATGCATATATTCTATACATAAATTATCATATATATCAATATTTTTGTAAAAGTTTATCGGAATCCTTTTTGTGCGAAATTGTTACAAATATACAAACATTTGTCTTCATAATTGTATACGTTAATAATATAGGGAAGATAACTTGCAAAGACACTAACGATAAATAGTTTTTAATCTATATATGTGAAAAAGAAGCTGACTGAATCTATATATAGAAAAAGGAGAAGCCATATCAATGCAAAACATAACCTTTAAGTTTTAGAAACTAGAGTTTTTGTACAGAGGTTCTCTTGATAACTATTCTTCATAAAAATTCGTCCCCTAAAATCAGTGGCAAAAAAAAATTTTTGGCTTCAACTTCTTGTTGTCTAATGTACCTCTCCAAGAAAGAAAGAATTTTGGCCATAATTGCCACAATCGCAGAACGCAGCTTTCCTGATGGGAATGCTGTCGCCCATCCCCACCCATTGATTTGGATGCCCATTGTACCGCCATTTTTACCTTATTTCATGTCCTCCAGTCAGTTCTGTTACCTTAGTCGCCTCCTACGACAACGGATACAGAGGGCAGTACTATTCTACATAGCCGGTACCTCGCAGATAAATTCTGAACTAATAGATTTATTCCCAATTACAAAAATCGTATATAAAAAATTCACAGAACATCACATAAGAGATAAGTTAGAAACACATCTATGATAATAGAGTATGGATTATGAAATGGTCTGAAAATTAGGAGGATATGTCTAATTTTCTTTGTTAGTCCAAATTCAAGACCTTGCATTTATTGTAGGCGGGGCTGCCAAGTACGTTACGCCATATAATGTACTCGGAGCTTTACATATAACCAAATCACACTCTGTAGTAGCAGTCATAAAGTTTAAATTCGTTTATATTGTCACGTCCATTGAAACGAAGGCAAAGACCTCATACATGAAGATTTAATAAAACGATTTCTTATGTTGTCACGAAAGGTAAATAAAGCATTGAGTAAAAAACATAAGACTTAGTATATAGATAGGAGAATTCTAGATTCTGTTGCTATGTATAGGTGGTATATATATATTAAATAATTTAAGACGTATGAAAGGACTAATGCGAGTAAGGGAAGCGAGAGAGGTATGGCAAGACCGTTGCAAGTGGCAATCCATAGTCTCTGCCTACCCCGATGGGACACAGGCGTGATGTATATGTATATAAGGGGATATAGATTTGGAAATTTCTCGTTTGATATTATACCTTAACGAACTTATGAACAAAATGAACAAAACAAATATGAATACGTTTTTCCACCGAAAAAGTCCAACTAATGCAATTTTCAAAATTTCCAATAAGGTAATGGATATCAAATAACTTCTTATTATCCGTCCGTTTCGGATAGTTTCAGTCACCAATATTTAACTTTTAGGGAATTATTAAAGTAAAACACAATGAGAAAATTATTTTACTATATTTGTAGATTGTTTTTCGGCATCAAAATCTAAAGCCGTAAAAGCTAAGTAAAAATACATTCAGACAATCTTTCGTATTATTATGAATATTATTTTATTAAAAGTTAGTCCATATTCTAAATTAATTTACTTTTGCAACTAAATCTTACTTACGGTTATTTTTTATTCCGGATATCCGGATTTCTATTGAGTCCTATAACATGAGATACAAATAGATATAATAAACAAAGGCTATCTGCATGAGTTCCTCACTTTCACCTATTTCTACCGCCAAACAGCAGAGTCCACATTGCTGTGTTCCGGTTTGAAGAATGTAAGAGGCATATTCCGGTTGAGGTCGCGTTGGTGATATATATCCCTGTGATATATCGAGCGTCTGCATCACTCGGACTGTATGCTGACCTAATCATAACTATCTTGAGCGATATACAAATTAAAATCTTATAGCGGACTGTATTTAGCAAGCGTTCGTTTGTTGGCGGTTTAGATATGTGTAATTATGGCGGCCATCGCCGGTGGTTGTGGCAAGGTGAATGCGTAAATATTGCGATTATATGATAACTAGCTATTTGCTTCGGCTCCGCTCGGGTAAGCGGCATATACTATGTCTATAATATTTTTTTCTTTGACTGGTCCGATGGCGCCGATGGTAGTGATCCTATTTTGCACGCCAAAGGGTTCGATCCCAACCCAGGACAAATATTTATGTGTATGTTTTTATATTTTTTATTATTATTAATAAATTCTATTTTATGCATTTCATTTACTTAGTGCATTGGATGGAGATTAAATAAAGTGGATTGAAGTGAAATAGTACACCTTATTCTACATCTTTAGATTTTGTAGATCAACCCTTTTACTTTACGTGGAGTAGTAATTTCCCATTGTGCAATGATAGAATCAACTTTTGTTGTAAAATGTTTTATGATATCATATATATTAAGTACATGTTACTTAATCGGTAAATACGTTGTATCTAATGAAATGGTAGTGTTCATCCGAAAATATGGTGGTTTCCTACTTAAATGACGTGACGCGGTGACCAGCGCGCGTCGTCGGCGGTGCGGCGCGACGAGTTTTGCAACTTCCTCGCAAGAAATATGACACCATTGTCGCTGGTGAGCATTTGGGTTGGGGCCGAAGATAAGTGAATAATTGTTGAGTTACACATCGGGACTCAAGAGGCTGACTGACATGGATTCCTTAGTAAAAAAATTACAGTTGCCTTTAAAAAGCATTGCACTTAAAACTTTGAAAGTATAAGTACTTTTATGTTTTAACTTAAAACATTTTTAATTTTTTATTTTTTCGATCCCCATTGAATCCACGACCCTTAGCGCACAAGATATAATACTTCTATCTGCGCTATCCGATCCGTCAACATATGTGAATTCAATATAATTTTTGTTAAACCATCTTTAATTATAAATTCATTATTTAGATCATAAATAAAAAAAACTAAATCCTGTTTATAAATATCTAAAATTATTTTAATTCTTACACGTATAGATGTCAAATTAAAACTATATAATATTAATATATCAGTTTAAAAAATATTTTTCTATAGATTAGAACTTTATACCTACTCTTCTTGAAACTTTAATTTAGGAAATCCGCATCAATAAATTTGACTGCAATTAATTTATGATGAAGGAACTGAACTTTGCATAAAGATTGGTTCAATTTAGGATTTATGGGTAATTAGTTTCGTAATAAATGGTGTACAGCACGGAATACTTCGACGCTCTTAGAAATTGAGAGAAACTGGGAACGTCATGCTATTCCGCTCGCACGCGCGTTGTCGATGGAGATGACGTCACTCCTTATATCTGGCTTCCTTTTCTTATATTTTGATATATCTCTTTGGAGTAAAAAAAATTGTTGCTTTAAGTTACTTAATAAAAATATTTTTGTAAATTGCGCTTTTGAAGTATTTTCTGTACTTATTAAAAAGAAATTGTAAATCAAACTAGTGCTACAAATAAGTGCCTTATAAATGGAAATGAATCTAAATAAGATATCTTAAACAGATATGACTGTAGAATTCTCAACTAATTTTGAACTGAATTATTACACTTATGTAGTGTTTAATATTGGTCATACTTTTATAGATTTTGTTAGCCTTTGTGAACTCGCGATGTATTCTAATTACTTGAAAAGCATTACGCAAATAAAACTAGCGAATTTTAAAGTATAGTCACAATCTAAAGATGTTATGTAGTGTCATTACATCGTTAACGAAGTAAGACTCTCAAAGGAATCGAGTTAACTAATAAGTCAATCCAAAATGGAGCAGAACTCGCTACCTTTTCATTAGAAGCGGTCTGCGATATGCTTCGTTTGTTATTGATTGCCGCGTGGTTTTTTAGGTCATATGGTGAATATGTTTGTAACTTCCTTTTTGAAGACCTTTCTAGATTAATGTTAACGTAATATGCTGTACCTCGTACATCGTGTTTACTGGAGTAATGGTAACATGACAGGAACCAGTTGGCACCAGTTTCGTGTTTCATGTTTGTTAAAAAATTATGTAGAAGAAAACGATTATTCGGATTGAGTTTTTATTAAAATGAGGATATCTTGTGGCCTGCTTGTCTAATAACTAAATAAAGCTGAAGAGTTTGTTTGTTTGAACGCGCAAATCTCGGAAACTGCTGGTCCGTTTTAAAAAAAAATTTCCGTGTTAAATAGTCCTTTTGTTGGCAAGACTTTAAGTTAAACTTTATTAAAAAACAGGAATCTGTTTTGAAATAAATAATAAATCCTGAAAGTCACTATACACGGCATAGCCACTATTTTACACGGACGAAGTCGCGGGCACTGCTAGTATCATATACTTTTCTACTACGAAACTGAACCAGAGAGGTCAATTAAAGTCTAGATGTATATAGATAAAACACTCCTTTAAATATAGCATAATTAGAATGACAAATGTTAAAGTTATTAGTAGCACGAATTATTTAAATTGACATTATGGTATTTACACGTAGTAATTTGTTATTGATATTGTTTTTATTAAATAGGTTTCACATATAAAGCAGAACATATGAAATCAACCAAAAAATCCATTAAAATAATTTTAAACATGTTTGTGTGACAGCTGTCCACAACAAACTATATTTTAATTTTCAGAATAATGATCGTTCCTAACCAAAAAATAGATGGCCATCCCTGTATCACCGTAGGACCTCCACTAATGGACATATACTTTCCCAAAAGATTTCTACGAACACAGATAAAGGAGAAACCTTAATTAAAACTATTATCACATAATAGCTGTCAGATATCTGTGTAGAAAGTTGTGATCAAAATACGTCCGGGTATACATGGCAGAGCAACCTGTACGAATTTGGCCAACACCTTCAACCAATTTTGATCTCAAAAACCAAAGAGGAGAGTATACTATCGATTGCAACATTTTGACAGCTACACATGACTTAATCTGTAGCTGTGTGTACAAACAAAGTATTAAAGAGTGACGAATTACAAAACCTCCTAGCAGTTCAATCGGTGTGGTATGACGTTCTATGCTACCATAACAATGGTGCCCACGCGTCTGCGCTCAATAGAATAGTATGCTTTGAAATAGTTCGTTCCGTATGGGACTTTGATGGGAGAAACACTAGGTAGCATTGAGGCGCTCTTTTGTCTAGTTCGGGTCTCAGGTCTATACATTCATACATCACGCCTGTGTAGGGGAAGTCAGAGACCATAGATATCCACTTGTTACGATCTTGGTATACCTCTCTCGCTTCCTTACTCGTATAGTCCTTTCATATACGCTCATTTATTCTCGGTATTTCTGACCTGGGCCTTCTTTAATACCTCTTCTAACTGGTTAAGATATGTTCAACTATACCAACTATTCCATTCACTTCCGCTCTATATATTTGTGCAGTCATTCTACTTTAATCTATCCTTTCTACATGTCCAAAACATCTGAACATCCCTTTCTGATTTGAAGTAGAAGCTCATATGGCCTAAGATTATTGGAAGAAAGATTTGTCATTATTGACCGTAGCAATGGCGCTTTTGGATGTCTGTAAAACAGTAATCTAAGCCACTAATCTGGGAGTTAGATCAATATAATTATTGGATGCTGTATAAATTAAGTATTCATAAATAAACATATTTGTTTTATTCTTTTTTGAATAGTAAAAATGCTAGATTTGATTATTAAGGCAATTTTCACCATATAATTTTCTACCTAAAAAAATCCACAGCTATTTGTACTACCTAGACATTAGTAGACAGGTAATAGTAGCGTACCTAAATCTAAATACCTAATCCTTTGGCTTCATTATTAATATTAAATCTTACGTGCACATAACGATTATATATTTAAAAGTCTTCAGTCAGTCAGTGTGACGCATATTTCTCGTTGCCACATAAATGCAACGTGTCTTTGTCGGTGTGTGTTACTGACACCGTGTTTATCGTATAGTTATCAGATTTACGTGATCATTTTCTTGATTTAAAGATACGTTTTCTGGTATAATTTTTTATTACTATTAATTTGTTATCATATGTGATGCTAAGAAACAAAAAATTATGTTAATAATTATAATGAAAACAAACACATCATAAACAATGTAATTGTGGTTTATTGTAAACATGTCTGAAATACAAGCATCTAATCGTTAATAATTTGCTTCAAATTTAGATTACAGAGTGACTGTTACTTCTTAGTATATAATTTAATGAGAGACACTAAAATATTATTTGATATTGCAACATTTGATTCCTCACAACCTGTAGATAAATTCCTAATTTCATTACATTTTTAAACGCCTGTAATATACCAACGAAGAATATTACCTTCATTCGATATATTATTTTTTTACATTGATGGCGTCACGCCTCTGCTTCGCATGGGTCGCCAATTGTTTTAAACTTCTTGTACCCACGATCCAACACATCCGCTGAAAGTCATTTCATGGCAATTTTTTTATAGCTTATATTATACTAGCATTGCCCGCGATTTCGTCCGCGTAGAATAGTAACTTTGGGGGGTATAGTAGCCTCTTCCCCGTTTTTGCAACATTTCTCACTGACGCTTTTTTCCTATTAGTCTCAGCGTAATGTTGTATAGCCTAAAACTTTTCTCTACCAATAGACTATCGAATAAAAAAAGAATTATTCAAATCGGACCAGTAGATCCTGAGATTAGCGCGTTTAAACAAACAAACACTCAAACAAACTCTTCCGCTTTATAATATTAGAATAGATTACTGAAATTTTAGTAAGGATCCCTCATTGTTTCTATTAAAAATAATGTGGTATTATAATTGTAAGAGAATTCTTGAAATCTGACTAGGAGTTTTTGAGTTTATTCGTGCTAAACAAACAAAAATTAGTTTACTCTTTATAAAGCAGATTTACAAAATTCATCTGCATTAATACCGCACTCTCGTTTGTTTCTATGTCATACAGCAGTGCTCCTATTGCTTTGTTCAGAAAGGAGAGAGTTTTCAGAACTTGCTTTTCTGAAAACTCTCTCCTGAATGTGGAAAATGAAATGTGAAATAATAGGTCAAACGCGCTTGTAATAACTTTTGTGATGTCACGAGCGTGTATAAACTACGGAACCGCTTCATACAGGCCGTATTTTTACAGAAAAATGAAAGGCACATGTTTCGGGTCCGCAGTAGAACAGACCAGATCCACCGCTCTCGTGCCAACAATGGGCCGGTCCCAGACGGGCGACACTTTCACGTCCACAATAGAAATAGTGCTCTTTCGGAAAAAATGCATCGGTGACTAAACATACGTTGCTTCTCTTACATCTTTATATATAGCAATTTCACGTGAAAGGTTTGTGCGGGATTTATTTATTTAGGTTCTCCGCTATTTGATAACATTAATGCAGTTGCACAATTTATAACACTATATCTTAGAACTGAATGTAACAAACAAAGGAAAACAGCATGCGAAAAAAAAAGAAAAAAAAACATATCAACTAATACTTAAAACTTAACTAAACTACTAAAAGGAATCGAAAAAGAAAGAAAAGAAAAGAAATAATAGTAATAATAATAGAATAAAGACGAGTCATCATCACGTTTTTCGGCGGTAGAAATGAGAGTGAGGTACCAATGCCGGCGATCTTTTTAAGAGGTATTCCTATAGTAAATTAGATGTTGTTCATCATTGTAATTAGCTATTGGTACGTTTTCAAAATAGGTTTGCTAGTTATTAAGTCTATTCGTTACAAACAAATACGCAAATATTTTCTCTTTATAATAGTAAAAAGATAGTGTATAGGTATTTAAAATTAGCAATACAGAATACTAAGTTGGTGATAACCGGACAATAAATGTCAACCTAGTTTCGGTGTTGTCTATGGATAAATTTAAAACATTTTAACGAAGTAAGCAATTAGTAGATAAGCTTGTTTGTGTATGGGAAAACGGTTCTGTTATTTGGTCAAGGTGAGGAGCAGATTGATTGTTATGTGCGGTCATTTTAGTGAACTTGTCCTTATAAAACTCTTTTTTAACGGCTTTCAAGCGCGGTTTATTTAATTTTTAACTAGTTCAACGTTTAAACCTCGTTTGAAAACCGTAAAAAAATAGTTTTATTGCAAAATAAAAAGACCATAAATATTACCACCCATAAACTACAGATAGAGGTAGAACTTTAAATATCTGAGCCGACAGACAGCTCAAATACTACAGGTCGAGGGTGGGCAGCAGTATTCCCGTCGCCAAGCTACGCTCTGCGATTGCCACCACGATTGCTCAGCAGGGCAATTTTTGGCAGAATTCTCTCTAAGCCAAAAAGACTACGATTTTATTTATGTCGTATCAGCATTTATTTGCGGCTTGGTCGGGTTAATTTCCCAAGAAAATAGTACTCCTTTATGAGATGCGATATATAGATATAGATATATAGTAATATCCTTTTCCTAATGAAATTACACGAATATCTGTTAAGTAGAAAAGCGTGAAGATGCAAACAACGTCACTTAAATACTTATGATATATGTTAGTTGAGTTTGGACACAGCTGGACATAGGCCTCCCCCAAAAGGAGGGAATTTTGCCCAAAATTACCACGCTGGGCTAGCGTGTTGGCCATCGCAGAGCGCAGTTTTCGCGACGGGAATGCTGCTGCCCATCCCGGTCCTATGCGTTTAAGCTACATTGTTTCGGATGGATATACCGCTATCTGTCAGTTCTGGGAGGCGAGGTACCATTTTACTCTGCCGGTACGTCACGGCGCCACGACGGCTCAGTAGAGATTGAACAATTGTTAACGAGTACAGTTCGTTTTTTGGGATGAAAATTGAATTCCTAACTCTATGTATGCAAAATTGTCAGCAGATTGCTTGAGTAGATAAAGCGTAAAGAGGTAGCAAACGAAACAAACTCACTTTCGAATTTATAATATTAGTTGGGATACAATATCGTACAACAAAACTGAATGTCATTGAAAATTACAGTTCAGCGACCCCCAATTAACTTTGCAAACACATCAGTCACTTCGAAGCCAGGATTTTCCCATACACTAATAAGTTATTATATTTTAATCCGCTATGTCAGTTTTGTAACTAGTTTTTGCGTTACAGAATGTAACTTGTGTCTACATACTTTGTTAATGAATGTACGACTATATATATTTATTTAGCTTCAAAGTGAGAATTGAAATGTGCTACTTTCACTGCGCCGTGTTGAATTTTAATATGTACGAAAAATACATTTCTGTTATCGTTAGAATTTCATTGTGTATACTTGTTTGTTTGTCAGCGATGTTTTTTTTTTATTATTAGATCAGGTTGAGAAGCATACAGTCTGAGTGATAGTAAGCGTCACTGCAGCCTATAGGCCCGCGAAATACTTTTTTGATAAATTAAAGATCAGACATATTTAGGCTATTCCATGACCTCTAAGCCACTAAACTATTAAAACCAATATCTGCAAAAAAAAATTGGTTAACCTTCGTACGAAATCGATTCAACTGGTGAAACACGACCATTGTGATAACTCGCTAATGTCAAAGATCACAAAATGGCCGCTAATAATAATGTTTCATGGTTTTCTTTGCATAACCTTTGATCGTTCCAAATAGAGCGAGGCCTGTAAAATGCTGCTAAGAAATTACAACCAAGATTTTAATGAATATCTTTAGAAAAATATAGGTTTACGTAAATATATTTGTTATTTCTCTAATAAGAATCATCATTATCATATCAGCCATAGACTTCCTTGTCAGGGGTATATTTGCCCTAATTGCCGTGGCAAGCGTGGTGGCATTTAGTGATAAATACTCTTACACTACTTGCCGCGAGCTACCGGCAGAGTCCCACTACAATAGGTGTCGTATGAGGTGACTACGGTACCAAAATCGATAGATATATATCCAAAAAGTGCAGTTAAAATTCACAGGGCCAGGATAAGTAGCAGCATTCCCGTCATGAAAGCTGCGCTTTACGATTACCAACACGCTTGTCCGGAGCGGCAATTATAGGCAAAAAACCTCCTTTCTAGGGAGGCCTATGTCTAGCAATGGACTTTCAATGTCTGGTATGGGTCTAACGCTAATGAAGGTTCGCAACGCAATGCTGTTTTTTTATTTAATGTAATAAGATTCTTAATCTGCTTAAAAAGATCTGTCGCGGTTTTTCCGTCCTTCCGTCCTATCTCTATCATATCTATTAGTTATCCATCATACCACATACCTATAGTTGTCCACCGTGTTGTGTACGCAACATATCTCCATCAGTGGACACATGCTCAATCAGTGGACGCATATGGTCTATCGGTGGACATCCTACTGATGTTATGAGAATATGTTTGAGCTAATATCTTGGTATATTCAAGTGAAGTGTCAACACCGATCGTAAATATGCGCGGTTGTGTGTACCGACCGCCATTGTCTCGCGCGGTAGATTTTTCAACCATTGTGGCTACTGACCGTGGCTGTAGGTTGAAGGCTGGGATAACCTGATTTTTTATGCGTTTCGCTCGCTGAAAGGTTTGTGTGTGTTTCAAAAATTGTTGAGAATAAATATCTTCTTGTTCTTAAACTTCATTGTATGTGTCTTACTTGATTTTGTCTTTGAAACAGCAAGATATACATCTCACGATTTAGTATATATTCACACATCTCAAATAAGACATGACATAACTCTAAAATAAGTCTTGTGAAAGCACTTGTGCCACAGACGTCAGACAACAGAGGAATCACAAATTTAAAACTTATATGTTAATATCATATAAATATTTTTCCTGGGTGGTGATAGAACCCACAACCCTTGGCGCACAAGATAGGCTAGGATCTTGACTATATCAATATGTATTGCGACTACATTTTTTTTGAATTCATACATCTCATACCGAGATATGGACATGAATCAACAGAGTAATCACAAATATAATACCTACTTGAATTTTTAAAAAACCAGACACAAAACGAACACAAATATTAATCTTGTTAATATTTGTCTTGGGTGGGATTGAACGTTCTATCCTTCACAAGGTTCCTATCTTGTGCGCTAAGTGTTGCGGGTTCGATACACGATCGAATGCCACATCGGCCCCCGGTTTTATTAGACAAGTGTGACGAAAGTAGTTACATAAGGTAGACTTCATACAAAAGTTCGATTTGACGGGCGCGATGGCGCAGATGGTAGTGATCCTATCATATGCGCTAGGGGTCGTGGGTTCGATTCCCACCCAGAGCAAATATTTATATGAAGTTATTTGTGTTTGTTCTGTATCTGGGTGTAAATTTTATGTATTTAAGTAGTATATTTGTGATTCCTCTGTTGTCTGGCGTCTGTTACACAAGTGCTTTAAGCGACTATTATAAGTAATAAGCGAATAATATGAGATGTTGTGGGAATTTATTATTATTATTATTATTTATCGCTACCTCACTCCCACCTATTTCCACCATCAAATAGCAGTGTTCGCATTGTCGTGTTCCGTTCTAAAGGATGAGAGAGGCAGTGAAATTACTTGCAGACGTTTTGTAAAATGTTTACCTCATGGAATATATGGAGAAAGGTCTTCAATTTTTTATGTTCCTTTTATATTGATATACATTAAAAGGCAGTAGTTTAAGATCCTAGTAGTATTAAAAAATTAAGAATATATTAAAAAACGCTTTATAGATAAAACAGTGACGCCATTTTAAAATTACCGCGTTCAAATAACTTTCTATTTGTCGGTAAAATTATCTGAGTTAAACTGAATTAGTTTAATTTTGAGAATGAACAGCAGTTTCGAATAAAAATGTCCCGCTTAATAAGTGGAAAAGTCATTGAACTCTACTATGTGCTGTACAATAATAGACAAATAGATAACGACTATGTACAATTTTAAATACATCTTTGTGATGTCACAAATAACCTTTTAAATAATTGGCTATACATTTACTCGGTTTTAAATCAGTTGTATTGTTTATTTACTATAATTTTTAAATAACAATCCATAATTAAGACAATACACAATCGATGGTTGTTGTTAAGCAACTATCGCCTAAATATTAGGTTTTGGATGGGTGACCTAAAATTGATCACCTGAAGCTCCTCAGTCCTTTGGTATGGACGTTACTTACGACCGCATTTCCAGTCATTAGAGCCATTGGGTCCGCGTAGTAGATACGGGCTTTCTATCAATACTAATATTATATAGAAAAAAGATATCATTGATTGTTTGATACGATTTAAATTAAGAGCTACATGTTTCCCAAGTATATATCATCATCATATCAGCCATAGAAAGTCCACTGTTGGACGTAGGCATTCTTCCCACTCCTTCCCCAGTATAGGGGGAATATTGCCCTTAATTGGCGCGCTGAGCAAGCGTGTCGGCAATCGCAGAGCGCAACTTTCGCGACGGGGATGCTGCCCATCCCACCCGCTGTTTCGGATGGTTATACCGCCATATGCCGGTCCCAATATCTCAGTCACCTCTTACGACGCCTGGAACAGAGGGAGGTACTATTTTACTACACCGGTACCCCACGGAGCAGTGATATATGGCTATACTATATTTTCTTGCCAAAATTAAATTCTAACCAAAAATGCAACGAGTTTTGCACTTTTGTACGTTTGTAACAAATAAACTCAAGTACTACGGGAACTATTAAAAAATTATATTTCAGTAATAGAAAGTTACTCTACCAGCATACTATATTAGCTATAAATTATCCCTATATTCTTACGAAAACGGGAATTACGGTGGAAAAAGCGGGGACATTCTTAGTTATCTTATAAGGAGGCGCAGTGCACATTTCAAAATGGCTGACGAGGTTGAATATTTCAGAATAACAAATATAAACATAAAACAGAAATTTTGAGAAACGAAAAAGTATTAACAAGTTTTCTTTCACATTTATTTTTCCGTTCACCTTAAAGCGGAGCCTTGGAATAATTGACAGTGTGGAACGTCAATCACAATCACTTTGAAATGTCAATTTGACGGGAAACTGGAAAATTCCGGTTCCTAATCATACGCAGCGTGCGTGCGCAGTTTAACAGAAACAGATAACTTACGAGTAATCTTAAGGCAGACGGAATAATATGCATTTTATTTTCCTCTCCACAAATGTTACAAAATAAATAGATAATGATAATTCCCCACAACATGTCATACATTATCTGATTCACACAACACTTGTGTTAAGGACAATCATACAACAGAGGAATCACGAATATACTATTTAAATACATATATTTAACACCTAGACACAGTTACAAACATAAATATTATCATATAAATATTTTTCCTGGGGTGGAATCTAACCCACGACCTTGATGTCTTAGTGTACAATCACCACCTTCTGCGCCATCGAGCCCGTCAAAATGTGTATCATATAGGGGAGACTGGTGTCAAATCACCAGGCACCCCTTGAGTTACGATTAAATGACCCTTCAGTATACTTCACCCGTTTAAACTATCCTATAAATAATGATTTCATATAACCTAAATAAATTAACAGACCATAAAGAAGCCGGATGGCGCATTCAATGTCCCTATCTTGTGTGACTAAAGAATTTTTACGAATTGCATCTCCGCTAAGTGTGACAAACAAAAAAAAATCTCTATGCACCGAAATAGGTCACCTGCATTGGTACCTCACTCTCAACAAAACATACAGGAAAATTAAAAATATTTTAAGCATACAACCAGTTATGCAGTTCCAGGAAATAACGAAATAAGGTGACATAAATGTATCCTCAAAAGAAAAACAAAACGTCATGTTTCTTTGAAATCTCATTAGCGTGTTACCTTTCCTTAATTTGTGATGCCATAGAATTCATAAAAATCATGTCAAACAATAAGGTTAGATTGTATGACACGTCATAATTACAACATTATTACTTTGTTAGTCTCGATGGCGTATGCGATAGTTTTTATTTACTAGATAAGCCGATCAATTTGGTTATAACTAATTATATTTGAGTAAAATACAATCTTAATACAATTCACAGTTATAACTAAATCTATGAAACAGATAAAAATATAATTGCTGAACGTGCGTTCAGCAATTATATTTTTATCTATAATTAATTTGACAACCAACTGACACCTTTTTTATTTTTTAAAAGACAAAAGACTTCCAATATTTCGTAGCTACGACTTGTTTGTATTGGAGAATTTAATTGTCGTTTTAATTGTTTCTTTTTACTTACTCTGAGGTCTACTTTAATACCTCCACCGACTCTTACGACACCTGGTGTAGGAGAAGACTCTATTCTACTCTACTAGTATCTCAGGGCCAGTATATATGTTATAATTATGTCACCTTTCCACTTAAAACAAGATAACAAATAACAAACGCACCTCATTACAACTTGTCAGTAGTACATTGCGAAAGGTAAAGGTGTGTTACATAAGATGCATGTTAATGTATCATAGGTGGGTTTCGGGGTCGTTGACATGATAAGGGTTTTTTAACGTATATTTTTGTTTTTTACAGGTAAGTAGCAGAGGCGCTTTGATTGAGGAAGTTTATGAGTCTATAAATCAAAATTAGTATGTATAGTGTTTATTCGCTACTAGAATTGTTAAGTTATTCAAATATATCAGTTAAACATTATTAAGCACTATAATATTGAGCTGTTATGTTGATAGTTTTAGCTTTTACACAAAGGTTTAGTCAATAGGAATAGATACAGTTAAGTAATAAGAAAAAAAATTAAAATCGATTCACAATTCTCGAAGTTATCGAGTAACATACATTACAAAACAAAAATTCAGTCGAATTTAGAACCTCCTTTTTTGAAGTCGGTTAAAAATCACATAATATCTAAAATATTCTCTGCCAAATTTTGTTTTGTCTGTAGACATATATTTTTTTTGTATTACATATATATATATATGTAATAAAAATTGAAAACAAAAACCCATGAATTGTAGGAGAGCCACAGAGAAGTTCATAAAATGATTTTTTAAAGATGATTTCTGAACTATTTATTATCCTTTCACGCATACACCATAGGCTTATGATTCTTGGAAAATTTCCACAGATGTAAAGAATAAAGCCAATTAGTTTTTTGATAATAAAATAAATAAGCAAAATTTTTATAAGACCACCCACACTAAAGCATTTTTTCTTTTATCTGACTTTTTCTGGCCTAAAACAGCCGCCACGAAGGTTATATTCGCAAAAAATCATCTGACATGAACAAGTTAATTATATCTCATTGTGAGCGTTATTTTATTTGTTTGGAATCGATAATGGCTTTCGTTCGTTTAATTATAAATCAAATGAGAGTAAGTTTTTTTTTAAATTAATAAATAAAGCAAAAGTTCTATAAAACTTTTGACTTCTACCAAGCATAAAGTCGTACCATAGACTCAAGATGTTTACCTAATCTGACCTGTAAGGTGTGATCTGTCTATCGATATGATTATTATTTAATATTTTTTGCAAATTAGCGACGTAGCTTTGAAAACAAATAGAAACATTACAGATTATCAAATAACAGTGATTATGTCATTGGCTTGAATGAAACTAGATGTTTTGTTATGTGGACCCTTTTATTAATAAATATATAGCTTTGTTTAAATGGGTGATCGGCAATATTGGTTTGAATAGAAATCAAATTTGCAATAGATATTAAACTTTAAAAGCAGCCAATAGAGTTATAAATTGAATAAGTAATTTTCCAAATTCGTACAATCCGGTCTGTAGCCATGTATACAAAAATAAAGATAGCCTGTAAACATGTATAAAATAATAGAAACATGCAATGAATTCATTTAGAAGAGATTTTATTGGCAATATTTATTTAGCATTCAATTGCATTTTAGTATGATAGAGATATTATTATTAATTTTAGATTACCATAAACTAAAACTTGCATACTTTAACGATGAAAAATAAATCATTTATAATGCAATCGAACAGTTCTAAGTATTATTATTGTGCCTCTTTACTTTGGAGAACTCTTACAAGTGTCTTTAAATATATAAGAATATTAAATAATAATTTATGGCATAGTTTCCGATGTATAATGGGAATCGTAGAATGAACGCAAAACAACAAGTCTTCAAAATTAAAAGGATCTCTCAAGAACACTTTCACATGACGTCACTAATAGCTAAGATATGAAAGCAAACAAGTCCGATCAACTAAATTCTCTGTTAGGGATTCAGAACACGGCCACTTTTCACGAGGTCCCGCTTTGAATATAATAAATTCCACTGCCTCACTAACTTTGTGTGCAGAATCTTAAATTACATACGCTTTCTTTATGCCCATCTTATGAAAGTGGAGTAGTTTTTTTGTTGAGCGCAACTCTCAATTAAAAACTCGAACGGCAGATGCGGCTGTATCCAGACAAATTCCTTTGCCAAAAAAGGTAAAGTGTCATATTCGGAATAAATATTATGACTCTGATAATCCACACCATTGAAGATAACCGTACAGAAAGGCCGTAAAACTGTTAAAAATCACGCGGGATTACAAGATAAGTACGAACCATAAATTGCAGTTATCATATCTCGATAAAGTATGAAATTTAAATTAAGCCGTATGTACTCCTTTACGCATGCGCCGCCTAAGGAGTTTTATGTGGCTGTGTGATAGCGTTTTCCTTTGCCCGTGTTTCTGAAAGAAGAAGGTGCCCGACATTATAAATATAAATACGCTTTTAATGAATTTAGCATCACCTTTATTATGTAACGGTATGTGAACTTTGTTGAGCAAACTCACGGGATATTATCGGGAGGTCAAAAAACGTATTATGGGATGCTTCAGGTGAGCAGTGGGGGGTATAAACTGTTGATTCGTTTCGGTATTTTGACAGTTAAAAATGCGCGGGCACCGCTCGGGGTCACGGTTGCTCTGCTTAGGTTTAACTTTATTCAAATTGGCCTGTACCTTCTTTTATATTGATTATTTTGAATGTAAAGCTACAGTTAACTATTTTTAACATTTATAAATATGCAATTAATCTGCAAACGTGAGGTTCTATGATCGATGTAATCTTGTCTATGCCATTGGATGGACTTGCTAATTTTAATCTTATTTTATTAATTTAAAGGATATTTAGGGTTTACACTCATTTGACATTTAGAATCTGTTTGTCCCTCTTTCTTCTTTATTTTATAAATAGTATTTTAGATGTTTACGTTGGTAGGTTCCTAAATATTTGGCTACATTTGATTTTATAAATCTATAGAAAGATTGGATATATTTTTACTTTGCGAATTAGTTATACGGTATTGTTAGCGTAATGCAAAACGGCAACATTTTTAAGTCTACATTATAACTAGAAAAACAAAATTAATAAATAACCGCGTACGGAATCGTTCGCGTGGTCTTCACGTTACCCACAAAGCGCAGGAACTTTCTTAAGATCAAAAGGACCTAATTAATGGCTTTCGCTAAGGCTTAAGCTAATCTCATGTAAAATATCACAGAAAAATGTTCATTGGCAAGTTTATTTTTTCATTAGACCAGGTCGACAAATAACAATAAATATAGTGCGCGTGATAATAATAAGCGTTTACGCAGCCGCTCGTGATATCACAATGATATCACTAGTGCATTACCCAATTTGCGACTTGAAGATATTATGTGACATTACCCAGTAGTTTTACTGGGATTTATTGAACAAACTGGAACACAGCAATGCGAGCTCTGCTAATGTACGGTAGATATAAATGAGAGTGATGAACCAATGCAGACAACCTTTGCATGAGCACTACCTCATGTCAAAAGTGTCGATCAATTTTGAAATTTAAAACGATGTAAGAGAGTTCAAAACCAATTGACAAATATATATATATATATATATATATATACAGATTTATGGTTTTCGTTAGCTTAGAGTAATCCAATGCTATATAGTATAATATTGGATATATAGTATAAAAAACGTATTACGAGAGACGTCCTGAATAACACTTCGAATATCAAATAACACAGAAGTCGTAAATATCATTCTACGAGACGAGTTGTCAAAAAATAACAAGTCACAAATATTTAACACCCAGATACAACAGAAACGAAACTACTCCTAATTATGTTAGACCTGGGTGGGGATTGAACCTACCCACAAATACCTAAATACCGAACAAATATCATATATTGCGGAAATCAGATACCATAAAAACAATTGTTGTAAAAAATACAATATCACAATGGAAAATATTAAGGTGAATGTCACTTCCTATTAATTACTCATTCATATTAAAAGGAAAACGGGTTTTTAACTAATGTCAAACAAATGTGAATTATTGTGTTGATGGGGCAACATATCTGTTCGGATACATCGTTGGCTACGTGAGTTATGGTTCGAGATAACATATTAAAATATAAACAGTGATTGAGACCGTTGCATTTAATTAAACTTATTTGTGTGAAGCTAGATTTTTACTATTTTTTACTGCTGTGAGGTACCGGCAGAGTAGAATGGTACCTCAGGCAACAGTGTAGCTTAATTGCTTATTGTTCTGAATCTGGGTATTAAATGATGCAATTAAATATTATATTTGTAATTCGTCTTTTATATTATTATAGTAGATGTGTTACGAAATTAAAACTTGGTGTAGTGTTCATTGGTAGGAGTTGCCTAACTACCCTAATTTTTTTATTATATTTATTATTTTTATCTTTTGGGATGAATATCTAAATTACTTTTGCCTACTGTGTACAGTGTGATCCAACTTAAGAATTTGAATAATTTATATATTAATTTAAGACAGGACAACGTTAATTAACGACCAAATATGGTCTACAACGTTTATCGTTTATCTGGTTTATCTGATTACATATATATTCCGACTGAGTGATAATACTACCGGGTTATTATTTACTACTGCTTGTCTAATTATAACGCTTTGAAGGCTCGACTGGTAAACCGATTGTCATGCAATTTGTGATGTGGGTAAAAAGGATGTAGAAGTCGAAAAAGTTCTAGAGCGAAACTATGTGAAGTCTGCATTATCGTCGGTACAACAAACGCGATGATTCCGGTTTTTCTTAAACGAAAGGTGTTCATTTAAAAGTAATAATAAGATAAATATATTGATACGCACGAAATATAAACATGCAGAAACGACGACATTAAGAATATATTAATTGCTAACACCGCGAAATGTGTTTTATAAGGTACTGTAAAAAAAGTGTACTTGGCCTCTTAACATTATCTTAAAAAATCGTCAAACGCCAAAAAGTGCGTTCCGTTTAATGCATCTGACGCTTTGGAAAAACCGCCAAAGGCGGCAGTGCCGACCAATTAGCTCTCCTTTGCTCGCCGCCAAAATAAAATACATTTTTTAAGTTACGCGGCTTTGAATTACTACCGGTTGAGATTTGAGCGAGTGTTGTGCATGCGTGGAGATTGAAAAAGTTCAATTACTCATTTTTTTCTTTTCGGTTAGGTGGAGGATATTACAAAAAAAATGTGAATAAAATGTAATATGTATTTAGTTTCAGGAGATGAGAGCGAAGCGACTGGAATTTCAGATGTGGATAGTCTTTTTTATTAAAATATATTTTTTATACTCCAAGTCAATTCCTTTCATACAAACTAAGTCTTATATCTCTTATACTTATATAAGCACGATTATTTAAGTAGGTAATTCTGTAGATTATAAAATTCAAGAAAAATCTATAAATTTAGTTCCTTTGTCTAAATAAAAAATATATATATTTATATCATTGTAACATCATATAATTGTTTAACTAAAAATTATACACGAATGAAATACATATTTACATTCAAATTAATATTATTATCCTACTCTGCTATAAGTTAAACTGAAGTGGTCCAAAAAATTCTACCAATATATAAAAATTGGAAAAGTAAAACGTCGACCGCCGCATTTTGGCGGCAATATCATTCAGCCAACGATAAGTTTATCTGTGGTTACTGGCCCGACTTAAAACCACCCGCTGACGACTGTCGGTATGGCAGATTTTTTGGAAACCCAAAATTTTTATTATTACTTACCTTGAATTTATTTATTACCATTTCGTTATTGACTTGTATAATTTAGTACTGACATCGTCATCAAAATATGTACCCACTGACGATGTATAAATTAACTTACTATACATTTACAAAATATATTTTGCATTGAGTCGGTCTAAGTCAATTAAGTGGAGCCATCAGACAATATTGCCTGTGTCACCCAGTTTTAATGTGCGTAGTGGACGAGTGCAAAGATTATCTGTGCAATCATTGTAAAATCGCGTAATTTCGGTTATTGATAAATTAATTAGAAGTTTTGTATAGGGTACTAATTAAATGAAAATTTAATACATGTAATATTATAAGACAACTTTTATTTCTAGTTAATACAAAGGGTTATTTAATTTGTTTGACAAATATTGTTAAATAAATAAATTATAGGGTTCTATAATTTCCATAATAGCTTTATTGTATTCTATCAATTTGAAGGTCTCTCATAATAAAGTAGCTTTCATAGTTTCGGTTGATAATAAAAGTAATTGACTTTTAATGGTTCATAAAACCTCCACAACATAATAGTCGAATAAGCGACACAATGCTCGGTTTCGTAACCTTTATATACTTTCCAGAATTGTTTTATCTGACTTTATAACAAACGAAAGAAACCAGTTGTTACAAAATCTCCCTCCCCCCTACTCCCTCACCCCCCACACCTCTTTCCGTCCCGCTGTTGATCTCCTAGCGGCGTGTGAACGTATATCTTACAAAATCAAGAATGTCCGAATTTGCGAAATTATTATAATTTTTTGCGTCGTTACGTTTGGAACAGTAGTCTCCGTATATTGTTTTGGATTATACTTATATATTACTAACATGCACACTATTTTAAGATTCGTGTGATGGTAAATGACACCGTAGATTATAAACGTGTCATCAATATGATGATATGCGATGATGTCGTTTTAATATTTTTTACAAAATTCGAGTAATTATTAATATATTTACACAATATCTCATATTGACCTGACTCCGAGGTAAGTCACTTAAAGCAATTGTGTTACTAAATTGACAACAGAGGAATTACAAATTTAGCTTAATAAATAGTTGTAGCCTCCAGACACAGGACAAATATGAATATCATCATATAAATGTTTGGCCGGGGCGGGGATCGAATATGAAACTTAATAAATATGTTTAACCCCCGGACGCAGGACAAATATTATCATAAAAATATTTGTTCTGGATGGGGAGCGAAACCACGCTCCCCCTTGGCGCACAAAGAAGGATCAGTACCATCTACGCCATCAGGCCTGTCGCAGTTTAAGGTGTTGCTATATCAAATTACAAATTAAACATTGCTATATATCGACCACGGAGGTCGGATATAAAATGGTGAACCACTACTATATATTTATGTCTACATATAATTAATCTTTGCTTATAACGCGGTATTTAAGTAAATGTTTGCTTACTGTTTAGTTTGGTCTAACCTGAGAGATAGGATAGATTATATTTAAATTTAAGTCAGGACAACGTCTGTCGGGTTAGTTAGTCTTTAAATATAAAGATCAAACATTTATATGATTATATTTGTGTTTTGTTATTTATCTGGGTATTAAAAATATGTATTTAAGTATTATATTTGTGATTCCCCTTTTATGATAATTATCTGATGTCCCTAACTCGTTCAAGTTACAAGTGATATATGCGATCTACCGTATCATATTTTTATTTCAGCCAGGAAGGGTCTAAATTAACAAATAGAAACAAACTATGTATGTCGGGCAGGGATTTTTTTATTGATAGAAGTCCCATTTAATGTCAGTGAATTGCACTTGCTGCAAATTCTTCTTAAACAAATCAAAAGTTTAAAATCAAATAAATAGGCGTTTCTTTGTAAAATCAAAGTGTGGGTTTTCTCTTTAATGTACCTCTGTTTAAAACACTGCAAACTATTGTCACCTTTATACTGTACTTAATAAAGTCTACATTTTGTTTCGAATAATTTATAAATCACCAAAGAACAACTTTATTATCACCAGCATACGTCAAGGCGAATTTGCTAATTAATAAACTAAGTAAATATGGACGGTCATAGCTTCCTACTGATATTTGAGGTTTTCTATCGTAATGTTGTCATTGTGAAATACAATCACAAATTTGGTAGGTACAGATAACCCGGTGACGTGACAATCGTTTAGTTAAAAGTTTTTATTACCGGCCCCTCTGTTTATTTTAAATTTGCGGTATCGTCGGCTCTTCGCAGTAATTGGGCGCTAACTTTTTCCAGCAGATTTACGATGTTGCAACACTATCGCTAACGATTTTATTGACAGACTCGTCAGTGTTGCCATGTGTGTATCATTAAAACAGTTTTGTATGCAGTTACGAAGCGATCATTATTTATACAGCTTTCTGGTGAGGAATAAATTATATTTTTTTAACAACCCCGTTTAAGTACTTGGAAGAATTCACTCAACACTGTTCACAGTTTCTAGTATTGACGTAATGGAATATATTCTAGGGCATCATCGCCTCTTCAATTATGTCATTAATTGCATGGTTATGATAAGTTTCTTGTTCTTGGAATTAATAAAGCTATAAAAAATCAAAATATTTTTTTTTCTATACACCTCCAAGTTCAAGCAATCGGTCAAATCTCTATAAAATAACATTTACTTATTTTTTGTGATATAGAAAAATAAATACGATATTTTTTTTACTTTAAATTATATGTTGAAAACTAGTAGTTACTTTTGACTTTGTTTACATGCTTTAGATTTGATGTAGAATGTTAACAGTTCTGATGTATGAGCAACATTATTTTTATAATCTATTCCATACTTTTGGCGTGAGAGAGCAAAAAATTCATCACATCAACCAACTTTTGCGTTCGTTGCTGAAAGACTGACAAGTAGCTCAATATTGATATGGACAAAGGTACAGACAGAAAAACCAGTGTTCATTTAGGAACTTTTTAGTGTACGATCCTCTTTGCAGGACCCAATTTAAAAAGTCCCGCACGACATGTCAAATCGTTACGTTGTCCTCATCAATCGGCCGAAGATCACAAAAAGAATCGATACCTTTCTCGATATAAATCATCGTGTAAAAAGGCGGTCCGGACCCGTGGCCACCTGTAGAGGACCGGTTGGACGCGGAAATACTTAATATTTCGACCCGTGTGTTTCTTCGAAGCGACATTGTCCTTCTGCACGCAGTTTGTCGACCTTTCCTGCAGGACATATGAACGGTAAGCTAGGATTTAGGGAAGTGATTCTTTGGGTTCAAAATATTCTTTGGGAAAATAGGTCCAACACCATATGCGAAGTGTACCTATAGTCGACTTTATTTTTCCAAACAAAATGGATTGTATTTGTGCCTTGGACAGGCCTGTAAAAATATATCTAGTATCCAACTGCTTTACTACTTCTTAAGATGTTGATAGCTTGCCTGATGGCGATTAAATTCAGATGTAGATGATAGTTAAATAGCTTCATCCCCTGCTTGTTTACCATGTATTTTTATCATTATGTTTTTAATTTGGTTTCCACAATGCGAGTAAAGCTACAGATTGGGCAAATTCCTCAGCTAAATTTGAATTTAATGACTAATATATGTGTATCAATTGAGACAGTTTGCCAGATTTTATACTTTATCGTGTGTACTTTAAGTTTATCGCTCTGGTATAGGGCTCTGCGATTTGACACAGCTTGTATATATATATACACAGGGCTTCTTTTTATAATGTAAGCGAGCACTAATAAATAATTCTTGAAAACACTTCTAAACGCGTAAAACAGGGGTGCAAATTTAGTTTGAACCATTTCTGTTTTTAAAGTTATTTAAATGAAATTAAATATAAAGGTTCTTCATTTAAAGTTGTGATACACGGATTAATTATTTTTCATAAATCTTGCCTTAACTGGATAAATGGGGGTGCAAAGTTAGTATGAAAATTCTACATTTTAACTCGAAATCTTAACCGACTACTGACTGAATGACTATAAATGTAATTGATATAAATAGTGAATATAACGTGGATTTACTAAAACTTGAAGATTACGCGAGAAAAGCATAGGTAATATAATTTTTATGGAAATTACAGTATCATGGAGAGCAGAGACAGAATAGAAAGAGTATTGAATTGCGACGCAACCAATAAATTTTGTTACTCGTTTGTACCATTTTTCGAATTAAATCAAATCAATATCTCGGTTACAACAATTAAAAAACTAAACTAGTGTCAGCTCAACTTTATGTTATGCAACATCATGTAAAAAAATCAAATTAGAAATACTTTAATTAAGAGAGATATTGTTTCTTTATCCGAATACAAAATAATCAGGTTAAGTACGTTTCCTAAAGACTATCAAAGTTATTTTTTATTATCAAATGTCATAAATAAAACATTTAGGTAAACTGCATTTATTTACTCACAGTATAGCGTAAGTAGGTACTACTTAAATACTTACACACTGAAATTTTTACATGGTAGAAAGAGCGGGGAAAATTTGTTTGTCTATGGTTACTTTTTTGGTGTGGCCATATTTGGCATTGAAAAATGATCCTTTTGTTAGGGGAAAGTATGTTTTGTTGGGATCAGTTACGGTTGAATTTTTATTAGTTTGCGAGCAACGTTTACGTTTCACTCAATTATGCCTTTCCTTTATGTATAAACATTTGACTAGATCGAGGTTACTAGCGGTCACCTGTTACTTAGTTTCGTATATATATATAAATTATAGTTTACATTTTATTCTGAAATACAAGTTATGTAATAAATAAAACAATACTCATTTTATACTTCAATAAATACAACAGATTTTCGCCTAGCCCTACTCTCCGTGCAAATATTTCGTTAAATTAAGTTGATCACATATTTAGAATAGATTTATTAATATAGTATTTTTATTTATACGCAGTTTGATCACCTTGACTTAATGTGAAAAATTATCTTTATCAATAGGCCTTTTGTAGGCGTTTTAAAAAATCAACAAACAATTTTTTCTTTATAAATATCGATAATTACAATTAATCACTTATATGACCGAGCACCCTGATCATAATATAGGATAATAAAAGTAATTTAGGCAAATAAGTCATTTAAAACAAGTCTGCTTTGGATGGGTTTTAAAACTAAATTATTAAATCTTTAAGAAAATCTGGTGAAGATAAAGGTACATCAAAACCTAGTGGTTGGTTTTATTGGGTGATTGTCTTAAAACTTGCCTTGTGTAAACTGCTCTTTATTCTCAATCTCTTATTTCTTTTCATAAAAAAATTTCGTAAATTTTATTTATCTATGACGAGTAAATTGAAATACTCTTTAGTATGTTAATTTGGCAAAAAGGTCTAAAATAGGACGGTTCTCAATACTTAGACATACCTGCGTTGTGTGCAGCAGGGTCAATGACCGTGTCTGAGACCCGTCAATCCTGGATGCGCGCTTCGAGAGCACAATATGACTGATTTGCATAGTGACCACGCCTGTTCATTTAGGAAAGAGGAATGAATCTCGTTTAGAATACGTGAGTTAATGTATGGATCGATGTAGGCAGGCAACAGAATGTTGCCTTTAAAATTAACTCATTCACCTGATTCCGAAATAAGTCGCTTAAAGCACTTGTGATACGAATATCAGACAACATAGGAATCACAAATATAATACTTAACATATTTAACACCCAGACACAGAACTAATACAAATATTCATCATAAAAGTATTTGTCCTGGGTGAGGGAATCGAACCTACGACCTTAGGTGCACAAGATAGGAACCCTGAATCTGCGCCTTCGGGCTCGTCAAAGCTCGTTTTCGGCTTTGCCTAGGATTTCCTACCACCTTAACTATTTTATTAAAAAAGAAAGGAGTTATATTTTTGTATGTGAAAATAAATTTTTTTTCAATGTAAAATTGTTTTTTTAAGCTACAAAAAATTTTATTTCTCCGACCTTAATATACCTACTTCTATTCTCGAACAGGGAGTAAGGAATTCTAGCCATAACTGCTAAACCGGGCAGGCGTCAGGACAGTCGGGACAGCCGCAGTAAATTTGGAACAGGAAAGGGTCTATACGCGCCCTGCAGCAATTTAGTTAGTCGGATGCATATACCGCCATTGGTCGATTCCTCAGTCGCCTCTTAACATCTGGGAGGTATTCTACTAAGCCAGAATCAAATAAAAAATGTCTTTCTGATTTTTTAAAGCTTCAATTATAATAACATCGAATGTTGCAAGTATTCAACATTAAATAAATGTCACTAGAATAATAATAAAATAGGTTTTAATATCTTGTTTATTTATACTGTTACTACAAAATTGTATACTGATACCTATATATAATTTTGTAGTTACAAGTGAATGACGCAAGGGACAACCATTTGCCCACTCGTAAAACATCTCCTATAATACATTTATTGACTAGTGGCGATACTACGTTTTTTATTCTGTCACCCAATACTTTATGATCTAAACGTGCTGCTACATCTAAAGCAACTATAAATATTAATAACTCTTCATTTATGATTTAATTAAATTCGACTCATACTTCCTGATACATGTGAGTTTAAAATCTAATTGTAGACTTGCGGCACCCCTTGCTTTTAATCACGTTGTCCCCGTTTCTGTTACAATACGAGAATAAAATTTAGCTCATGTTATTTGTGTATAATGCAACTATCAATTAATAAAACAAATTTAAAATTAGTTTTGCAGCTTTGTTCTTTATTTGTTATAAACACTCGAAAATATAAATTTTGCCTTTATATATTTTATACTAGCAGTGCCCGCAACTTTGTCCGCGTGATATAGTGACTTTGGGGCTTATAGTAGCTTTTCTTAATAAATGGACTTCCCAATACCGAAATAATTTTTCAAATCAGACCAGCGGTTCCTGATATTAGCGCGTTCAAACAAACAAACCCTTCAGCTTTATAATATGAATAGGATAGATATATTAGATAAAATATTTAACTTTAAAAATTACAAACAATATATGTTATTTCGTAAATATGCAACTTTATTAAAATAAGGATAAAACGTAGGAGTTCAAGCATAAAAACAAAATATCAAATTAGTCCTCTTTACAATATTAGTTTTAGTTTTTAGATCAGTAACCCGTTAATTATTGTTATGTTATCAGCTGCTTTATTCTAATTTTTTTCATTCCCAGGTTCCAACATGGAGTCGACACAGCTAGTGTCGGCCCAGTGGCTGTCTGCTGTCGTTTTCCTTTGCTCCTTCTTGTCTACCTACTCGCTCAATACTAAGGTGAGATTTTTATAATCATCAATCAATTTACTTTTAGCTAACACTGCTAATTCCTATTTAATCGTCGATCTCCAGCGACTAAGTTATCTTACAGCAGTTAATAATTATAAGTTTATAATTATAGCCACGTATTTTTGATAAATTAGTTAGTCGATATCTTTTCATTTATTGCTAACCACAATCGAGTATTTGATAATAATATCTATGTTTTGCCCAAGAAGAAAAAAACTATACTCTGTTTTTTGTTATCTATTATTATTATGAAATGCATACGACATTATGTTTTTGTTGTTATTGTTGCCCTAAAAAGTGAGCTTATTTGTCTATGATATAAGTGTTGTTTGAAATTGCGAAATTATTATTAAATGTTATCTGAACCCGAAATATTCACGTCATATTGAACTGCTAAAGTGAAGGTTAAACATTACATTACATTCAGTTTTATCATACAAGTGAATGTCCAATAGTGTTAATAGCTAATGAGTTAAGAAATACCGAATGTTGCCGCAAACTCTGCGGTTTGCGTGATATACGGCGGTTTATGCGAAATTTTACGAACCGGATTTCTTTCACTGTATAACCACCTGATTATGTATTTAAATTTAATGTAAATTATGAGTTGTCTGATGAGTCCAAAGTTGTCTCGCGATCACGTTTAGAGAAGAGGTTTTATGCTTCAAAATAATGCCTTCAAAACAAATCTTACGATAACAATCTTCATAAGTTGATCGAAAATTATTCTTCAATAAAGGTGTTATCTACCTTTTGTGTTTAAAAATCAGGCTTGATTTATTATGAGAAATAAAGCGCGGATTAGGAGTAACTTTTTGAAAATGAATAAGTAATTCTAAAGTCGTCCTAAAGTGCTAGTACCGTAAAGTGCTAAATTAAAAAAAAAAAAACGTTCAAGTGGCGCGGGAAAATAGACATTAATCAATCGGTAGTCGCCATTTTGTGATAATTATCGCGCACCACGTGACTACTGGCTGAATGCTTCTTTACCGCTTTTAGGCGTAATAGTAGTTTTTCGGAAGTAACAAGGTGTATACTGTACACGCGTAAATGCATTATTCATGTAGTTACGGCATTACTTTCACTATAAGAAACTGTTTTAGCTCAGTTCATGAGATGTTTGATAAACATTCGCATAGTGTCAATGCTTTATGTAGGGTACATAAAGTGATAGAAACATAAAGAAATCTGTACATTTTTTACATAAAATTTCGAACTCAATTACTTGCTTTTAGAGATTAATATTATGACATTTTAATTTAAGAACATTATAGGTTGATCTGCCTTGTGTATGCTAGCGCGTCTTTAAGGGATAAAGTCTAATAATAAATAAATAAATAAAGACTTATCGGACATAGCACTATGTGAGTAGGTAGGTACCTACTCAATACTTATTGACACATTTATGGTATAGGTATACCATAAATGTGTCAATAAGTATGGACGTACTCTACGAGTATTCTATCATAGACATCCTTCTATCTCATCCATTGATCCTAGAAATTATTCTAGAAAAATCATATCTTTTTCTTTTATTTGTATAGGTATACCATCAGTATATGGAGTTGTACAGAAAGACAACTCCATGTACTTATGGTATGCCTAGTACTTAAGAAGAGAGTCAGAAGGATAAAGAAAAAAACAATACAGAATACATATTCTTTGGAAAATTTGTTAAAATGACTAAAAATATATAATAACTATTTAAAGTGACTTAAATATAAATAAAGGAACAGTTTACATACATCACATCAAACAAATACTTTAAGGGTACATTTGGATGTGGCAAAAAACAAATATTATCACATTTCTGTAGGACGTGTACCGTAACTATACATAAAAGCATAATATGAGTGTTTTTTTTACCAAGAATCAAAACCTTCGTTTTCAAATTTAGCCCAAACAGCCATATTAAATACAAAAGCAAACTATTGGAATTTATCATCAGATTGATGTCTCGTTTTTTTTTCTCTATAAAGACAAATACAGACGACTGACCTTTTGCACGATTACTAATGTATTATTATTTTGTCGTTAGCAAAGCCTGAGCAGTGTTTTTTTTTATATTGTGATTTGTTGAGGAAAAGGTACGAAAAATACTGTAATGTTACGTCAATACTTTATAAGGCGTACATATTGTTGTTTATATTGGAAAAATACCTAATTAATATGTTTTATGTAAAGTAATATACCGGGGAGCACCGACAACTGAAGTATCGGAACAGACAGATGGCGGTATATCCATGAGAAATAGCATAGCTCAAATGCAGTGAGCGGGGATGCACAGCAGCATCACCATCGCGCATCTACGCTCTGCGATTGACCAGCGCGGCAATTATGGACAAAAAGCCCCCTTTCTTGGGGAAGCCTATCTATTAATGGACATTAAAACAGTCACACATAAAAGATTTTGTCAGTGTAAAGCATATTTTATATTAGATCAGGTCGACAAACAAGCATACAGTCCGCGTGACAATAAGCGACACTACAGACTGTAGACGCTCGTAATATCACAAGGATATCACTAACGCATTGCCACGCTTTTGACTTGAGGATATTATATCACATTAAAAAAATTACTGCCTTTCCACCCTTCAGACAGGAAGACAGCAATGCGAACACTGCTATTTGGCGGTAGGAATAGGTGAGAATGAGGTACCAAGGCAGGCGACGACAGTATAAGGTCTACCTCATGTAAAATAAATATAATCATTAGTAGTGGTCACTAATTTGTATCCATTTTGAGGGAAAATGTGATAAATAGGTTTAGTTTATATTAAATCGTTAATCTATGCACATTATTAAAACACGTATTAAGATATTATGAATAAAACAAGTAAATAACACGGGGAATTCACGCTGTGCCTAAAATATCTTAAAAAAGTATTTATATATATTTTTTTCTAACAATCGTATTGGCATATATAAACCTTGAACGTCAAGATTAAAACTAAAAGTTTTTGTAAAATAGCAAATCTACAAATACTCAAACTTAAACTGTGTTAAGTTGTACAATTCCTAGTTATATTATAAATGCGAAAATAACTCTGTCTGTTACGCTGTTCCGGTTAAACGTCTGAACCGACTTTGATGAATTTTGATGAATTTTGGCATAGACAATTTTTGGACCTTGAGAAAGTACATAAGCTATTTTTTTAATTCGAAATAAGGGTTGTAAGGGGTCGAAGAGGGGGATGAAAAGTTGTATGGAATTATCGCTATTTTTAGAGCTAGAAACGTGTAACTTATTCAAGCCATTGATTCGATATAAATAAACATGACATTCAAAGTTTGTTTAAGATGAAGTAAATAGCTATGGTATCCAAAAAAACTATTCCACGCGAACAAAGTCACGGGCACAGCTAGTTAATTATAAAAGTGTTTAAGTAGAGTGGTGCAGCGATTTTTATGAAAGTTTACATGATAGAAGCTTGAATCATATAAAAGAACGAACCCGGAAAATTCTCGTGTATTGCGATAGAAAATGTAATGAGCGCAGCAGTTAGCCGTGTGGTACCGGTAGAATTTTATAGTACCGGAATATCCATCCTGGATGGGCAGAATCATCCTCATCGCAAAGCGTCCTCATCCTCTGCGATTGCTACCACGACAATAATGGAAAATAATACCCCTATTTTGGCGAGGCCTTTGTCCAATAGTGGACAGAGGCCTTCTTGTTTGTCGACTTGGTCTAATAAAAAAATATACATATCCATCCAAAACAGCGCAGCCCAACTATTAGAGGGTGGGAATGGACAACAGCATCCGTGCGTGGCAATTAACTTTCCGAGCTTTAATTAACTTTCCTTGCAAAGATTAAGTCCAACTGTAGACTTCTACAGCCGATATGATGATGTCTGAATTCCAATCAGCAAGAATAGTAATAATAAAGAGTAGAATAAGTGCTGTTTAAATGAGAGCACTTCGAGGTATGTAGGTATAGTGTGAGTTTGAGAGATAGATTAAAGCATAGTGTAATAAGAGATCGATGTGGTGTAAAAGATGATGTTGTGACAACAATAGAGAAAGGAATGTTAAGATGGTTTGGACATGTAGAAAAGGCGGATGAAAGTAGAATGACTGCACAATATATAGAGCGGAAGCGAATGAAGGGTTCGTATAGAATGACCGAGGCGAACATATCTTAATCAGGTAGACGTGGTATTAAAGAAGAGCCAGGTTAGAAGTACCAAGAATAAACGAACGTGTCTAAAAAGACTAATGCAAATAATGGAAGCAAGTGGACATCTAAAGTATCTGTCTACCACGATGGGACACAGGTTTGATTAAGAAGACGTAAATAAATTTAATACAAATAATAGTATTCCTATAAAAATATACATAATACTTGTACTTAACATATTTCTAGGATGCGTTAGGTAAGGAACAGTTATCTTTTTTAGTTTCAAAAAAGCGTGTGTCTTTTTATAAAATACAATGAAATGTTAATTATTTGGTACACTTTATACATCTCTTATTTTTGAATATGTTTTCCACAAATTTTCCATGCAAAGGTTGCCTCAAAGAAATCGCTCTATGCGTTAAGGTCACCAATTTTATTGTACTTCACTATATACGTAATACTATTCATATAGTCTGTAAATTAAGGTGTACAAAAAGTATATTATTATTATTAAATAAAGAAACTAATTAGCTAATAATATTCTCTAACATGGTAGTGAACATGAATTGACCAACAAAACAATATCATCAAAATATAGTGATTCGCGTAATCAAGTCGCTCGCAATCATTTCGTAACTCATAATATAATAACCGGTCCATGCGACAGACTGGCCTCTTGTGTAAAATTGACTTTAAAACTCGGACGAAGAAGGTTTGTCTTTATACCTTCTAATTTTAGATTATTTCGACAAATATGTTTATTTTTAAATAGGCTTTTTACGAGTCATTGCAAAAACTCTTTAAGAATTATGTTTTTTAACCGGAAATTTCACCTGCGTGGTTCCAGTCACCATTGGAACACAGAAAAAAAATACTACATATTATTTGATGATAATGCAATTCAATTAATACAATAAATATTGAAATTTGCCGAGGGGTTTTGGAATGGTTTATTTTTTTTCAACAATTTGTATTACGGACGACAGACAACAGAGGAATCACAAATATATATGTTTTATATATATATATTTAACACCCAGATACAGAACAAACGCAAATATCATCATATAAATATTTGCTTTGAGTGGCAATAGAAAACACGACCGCTGGCGCACAAGATAGGATCGCTATTATCTGCACCATTGGGCTCGTCCGCCTATTTGCCACAAACGCACGTTATTTTAAATCTAGCCTCGTGATTTTCTTTTTTAAATGATTATAGTTTAGTTTTATGAAGTATAATGTAGCGTATATTACTCGCCGAAGATGTAGCTTCCTAATGGTAAGAGAATCATTTAAATTGGTTGCGTACATTTTAATTTAAATCCTAACAAACAAACACACAAATATTTCATTCTTATAATATTAGTATAGGTGTATTACTATTTCCCTTTGGTCACGGCATCGCAGCATTACGCGATTTCGTTATTAATTTTTTGTTTTTTTTTTGTTATTAGACCAGGTTGACCAAGCATACATTCCTTGACAATAAGCGACACCGCAGCCATATTGATTATAACATCAGAAGGATACCACTAGCGCAATACCAACCTTGTTACTTATGTATGACTTATATATGTTACTTTTATAGATATTATGTCACATTTACCCAGTAATTTCACTGCCTCTCTCACCCTTCAAACCAGAACACAGCAATGCGAACGTATTTGAAGGTAGAAATAGGTGAGAGTGAAGCACTAATGCAGACGGCATTTTGTAACAGGTCTACCTAGTGAATATATATAAGAAAAATTCTAGCTGTGTAGCTGTGTAGATGTGAGGTACCGGCAGAGTAGAATAATACCTTCCCCTGTAAGTACCAGGTTTCTTAAGAGGCGACTGAGGTACCAAAACCGACAGATGGCGGCATACCCATAGTCAAATTTCCTCTTTCTTGGAGAGGCCAATGTCCAGCAGTGGACTTCCAATGGCTGGTATGAATACTATACGAGAAAACATTTGCGTGTAACGACCTCAAACACCACAGAACAGTGACGTCACAGAGACGCCAAACAAGAGTACACAATGCCAATCTTTATTCGGAATCTATTGAGATTATTATTTCAAACCAAATCCACTTATGTATGGAGAGAATTTTAATTCAAAGCCTATTTTAAATAAAAGATAAACTGCAAAACTTGATGGTTCGTTTCCCTGTTTTTCTTCTGTAAATATAAATATAGATAGGTACTACTGCTATATTTACATTATGTACATATATTTTTAATCACCGCTTAGTTACATTCACTCTTTCCATCCAAAGGTTTCCAGGAAGAAATTCGTTTGTTGTGATAACGCCCATTGTACTTTGTAATTATTGTTTTTGTTTCCTTGTATTTATTTGTTTGGCTTACAATAAAGGATTTATTATTATAATCTACCATAAATGTTTATATAAAGTAAATAATAAATATCATCATCATCATTGCAAGCCATGCAAGCCCACTGCTGGATATAGGCCTCCATAAAAAAGGGGGAAATTCGCCCATAATTGCCGCGCTGGGCAAGCGTGTTGGCGATCGCAAAGAACAGCTTTCATGACAGGGATATGCTTACTAACTGCATAAACTAAAAAGTTAGATTTATATATAGTAAATAATTTGCTATATGTATTTTTTTTCTATTGGACCAGATCGACAAACAAGCACAGTTTGCGTAACAGTAAGCGTCACCATCCCCACCCTATGCGTTTGAGCTTCGTTGTCTCGGATGGATATACCGCCATATGTCGATAACGGTACCTTAGTCGCCTCTTACGACACCTGATGCAGAGGGAGGTACTATTCTACTCTACCGGTAGAGTGATAATAAATATGAACATAAAAAAATTAATAAATATGAATATATTTAACTGTACCGGAACCGACAGATGGCGGTATATCCACCCGAAATAGTGTTTTTTAAATGCACAGGGTGGAGATGGATTCGCTTTTAGGGGAGGCCTATGTCCAACAGTGGACTTCCAATGGCTGATATGATGCTGATGATATATAACTGCACGTTTCATATGAAAGGCTTAGAATAATTGTACTCTGGAACCCTTATTCTTTATTTGAACACGCAATAAAGCCTCTGTTGCCGGAAGTAGCGCCCATATTTTTAATCAAGTCATTATGAACAACTCAATCAGGTTTTAGTTTGCGAATGTACATTTTAGTCATTTCTCTGCCCCACCCACCTCCGCATTCCTGTTAAATAGATCACGTGGCTTAGGTACACTGTAAGGAACCTTTTATAGGCAGTTTTACGAAACCTCTCTTACTCAACCACTAAAGGCGTGCCCCGGAACATAGCGGGGCTGAAATAAAACCTCTCGTATTACATTGAAGATGTTTACTAGAAAAAAAATAAACTTCTCTTGGGCTTTACGCAGGACTCGAACCTGCATTTTTTCTATGCCGGGAGACTGCATTGACATTGTGCTACCGAGACCTCGACAGACACATCGAATTTTGCCTAGTGTTCCTTTTGAACTGAAAAATCAGCGCCATTTCTTAAATATTACAGGTAACTCTACTCTCTCTAAAATAATTAATTTACTCTTTCTACTTTATTGATTGCTTTAAACTTGTAAATACTTGTAATAGTTAATAACAAAGACGTTTCAATATTAATGTCATTCTTATATGAATTTAATATTTATATGATGATATTAATTGTTTGTTCTGTGCCTGGGTGTTAAAAATATGTATTCATGTAGTATATTTGTGATAGCCTGAATGTCCTAGGTTGCTTAATGTTCGTAACACAAATTTTAAGTGACTTATCGCGGAATCAGGGCAATGTATGAGATGTAGTAAGAATTTATTTATTCATCAACAAACAAAAACCTTTTCTATGCTAGTTGCGTATCGCATGCAGCAACAAAACGGAATAATTTTGAAGTTATTATAGTAAATTTGTATAATTCAAGAGGCAGGTTCTCCTAATACACTATACATTACCGGCTCCACTCTGAGCGTTACATAGTCCACCGCTAGGTAAACACCGCACCTTCACGCCGGACCTTAAAGTCTCAGCGTCAATGCGCTAACGCTTTCCGCCGCGTTGATCCGCACGACCACTTTATTGCTAATATCCTGCCCACTCCCGCGGCCTTCCATATTTCTGCTGTCCACTCCATTAACAATTTCCCAATCGCTTTCCATACCGCCACAGTTTCTTAATAACTGCATAAATAAGTATTTTAACTTGTCGTGTATGAATTTAACATTGATTGTCGCTTACAACAATTTGATAAAGATTCATTTTATTCATCTTATCGTGTCATATTTCCCAAACATATTTATTCGCTGGGACGCCCTTTGAGTCGCTAGGATTGATTGGAAGTTGCAAAACTGTCATCATCATCATATCAGCCATAAGACGTCCACTGCTGAACATAGGCCTCCCAAAGAAAGGGAAAATTTGACCATAATTGCTGCGCTGGGCAAGCGTGTTGGCAATCGCAGAGCGCAGTTTTCGTAACAGAAATTTCGCCCAATAGGACCGGTTGTATACGGCCTGTGTTCAGCGCAATCCTTCGGTTTTAGTCAGATCGTCTGTCCATCTTGTGGGTGGACTGACGATTACAATTGTCCATTACGATTTATCACTTTCATATTAGTTTATAGTATTTTTTATCATTATATCATCCGTAGGACTTCCACAAGAATATTATATGTGTTTTCTCTGAGAGATCACCTATAGGATCTACATTCAAAAATAAGTTGAGATTAAAATGTAGGAAGACAATTCAATCCTTCATAGATAAAATGTTCAAAAATCAATTTAAATTTCTTATTTTGCGATTTGTACCAAGACAATATATTTTTTATACAATACTAGCTGTGCCCGCGACTTCGTCCGCGTGAAATAGTTTTTTTGGGTACTATACCTCTTTACCTTAACTTATATAAACTTTGAATGTCATGTTTATTTATATGTTATCAACAGCCTGAAAAATAAGATTCAAGCTCTAATAATAGCGATAAATACAACTTTTCATCCATCCTTTTCATCCTTTTCGGCCCCTTACAACTAAACTTTAACTTATAAAATAGCATATCAATGTCTGTGCCAAATTTAATCCAAAATCGGTTGAGAGGTTTAAGCGAGAAAGTGTAACAGACAGACAGAGTTACTTTTGCATTTATAATATTAGTAGGGATGATTCATAATATGTTCATATTTAAAAGACGTAAGTAGCAATTGTAAATAAAGTTTAAATTGCAATTACAAAAGTTGATAATTCGACCTTATTTACTAACGCTACATACGGGATAATGAATTATATCTAACAAAATAAGCAAAATTGGTATCATAAGTGTTTAATCTTACAAATAATATCATATCTTGATATAAATATCGGACCCAACGATCAGTCAACATGACTCATAAGCGAGATTGATCACGTGTTTTTACCACGCCTAATAAGGCACGTTCTGTACCGCTAACATACTGTATTATTCAGAAAACAATAATAAAGAATGGGACTTTGAATTCATATTAACGCTTTTTATAACAATACTAGCGGTGGCAAACGTCTGATCTTATTGCAGCATTCTATCAATGTCAATCGCGCAACTGTCTTAAACACTTGACTATTATGTCAAACGCCATAAGTTTCTTAAGAAAAGGTTATTTATAGTCTTTAAATTTTTTATAACATCTAATATTTTACGTGACCTTCTCATTCTTTTTTTATTATTTTGACGTGACAACGTCTTATGGTTTGCCGGGTGACACTTCAAGAAACTGCGTTACGCTCCGCTCACGTTATGCGCTCACAATGAGAGCGAGTGAGAGGCACGCGTCCCTCTCACTCGCTCTCATTGTGACGTGTGTTATGCAAATGTATTGCAAGTTATTGTATGTATATTTGTATATAAATACGTATGTATGTGTAAAGGTAAAAATAAAATTTTATTATTATGAAATTCAGTGCGAGATTCTTTGTATAAATTAATGTTTTAAATATAATTCTTTGTATAAATAAATGTTTTAAATTGTTACTATTATTTCATCCTTATTCCTACTATACGAATGAATATTCACATTAGAATTATTTTACCACTCAAAGTCGTTGTTACGTAAAACTTTCGCCCGTATACCGACTTTACCCCAACCAATTTTTTAAGAAAGAAAACTAACATACATAAAATAAGTGGTCTAGCACTGATTAATTTATATATATATATATATAAATGAGTCAGGGCTAGACCACTATAATGTCTCATATAATATACCTCTCATATAAATACAAAAAAGGATTTATTTTAATTTTGAATATTAAATTGCTGGGGCTTCCCAAAAAGTAGTGATAAGACTCTTGTGTAGGGAAAAATAAATAAGTAATAAATCCGGATATTATGTCTACTCAATTTAGACAAAGTGATAAATGACCAAATGTAATATATTTTGTCATTTATCACTTTGTGAATGCGAAATATTTATCTCACAAAATAATATGTGTAGGTCAACTGAAAGGAATGGTGTTTAGGTTAGGTTAGAACTGCGACTACAACGCACGAGCCGAGCGAGCGAAGCGAGCGTGCCGCCACAGCGGCCAGCGTATGCCAGAATCTAAAAATAAAGTATTAACAGTTGAAATATTTCCTAAGTAAAACTGAAATTGCGAAATTTGCCAAACCTGTATGCCAATCGATTTTTTTTAAAGTAATATGTTTCGAAATGAAAGTCTCTCAAGTGATTAGTTTTCAATATTGTTTGTATGAATTAGTTAGATTATTTGTAGAATATACATGATAACAAAAACCGTTCGCCTTAAGATGAATAATTTCTAGTAGCCTATATTCCTAGACGCCTAAAACATCGGGGTATCACATCAAATAGTTGCCATTTTAAAAACTTATCGACTTACTTCCTGAATGTAACCTCAGTATTGGACTCATTCAACATCTGTCGTTCTGGATGCCAGCTTTACTGTATCATCCAGAGGTCGCGAAACTAAATGTCGTCGCTCGAAACATCAACACTGAATGTATAAGCCGTTAGAGATGTTAAGAGTATTTTAGAGCTGCTTTGACTTCTTGAAACAACCAACAAACAAGAACTTTTTATCAATATTTCGACAATATTTTAACTAGCGATGAGCTCGCACGGATGCAATGAGAAAAGAAATGGTTATTGAGGGTTATATGTAACTATGTACAATACTGTAGTTCATTACTTTGATCTACTCGTATCTATTCAGGTTTAGCCAGCGTTTGCAATGTAATCGCAAAACAAATATGTTAACTAATAATAACACATTAGAAAAGTCTAAAATTATCAATGTTTTCTACTATTTTATACATGTATTATACATATAAACATTTCTCGCGAATCACTCTATCTATTTAAATGCGTTGGGTTGTTTAAAATATTTGTAGTACTATGTAGTGAAGTATATATATAATATAAGTGCAGTCGATGAAATATTACAAATAAAAATACTGCAGTTCTATATAAGGTAGAAATATAATTATTTATTGCATCACACATAATTGGACGAGTTAAGAAAAAAGGTTGCTTCGCAAAGGGTAGCATAATCCAACACGACTGCCCGACCCAATTTCGCCCAAGTTTTTCATCGCTTTACGAAATGTTCACTCATCAATAATTGGCAGCCATACTTGGCTCCTCAAAATGCCAGTAATCGGCTTTTTTTTAAAAGGTCAAAAAGGCCCACCTGTGTTTCGATAAATTGGGCCCTGGTCATGGCCAAGTAATTATATGTTTCAGAAATGCCATGCGTCACATTTTTGACCGGTATTGACGTTCAGGGTGACCTATTTCTCAGGTCAGACCTTCAATTTCTACCTTTGGTTTGGTAGGTTATATAGCTTTTAATTGTTCTAACCTCTATGCTTTAATCTTTATGCACCTTTAAAAGTTATTATTTCTTGTAACTTGTATGTTCTAACCTCTATGCACCTTAAAAAGGAGGACGGTTACCTTTTAATCTATATTAATATTAAAAAGAGGAAATATTTGATTGCTTATTTTATTTTGTTTGTTTGGTACGATTGAACTCAAAATCTACTCGACCAATTTTAATAACTCTTTCGTTATCTAAAAGCCACATTTTCAGCTAGTAATATAGGCTCTATTTATATACTATATTTTTATAAAACTAAACTATAAACAAATAAATAGAATATAAAGAGGCAAAATTTATATTATTGTTCGTTAGTAACAGATAAACTCGAAAACTACTTAAATAATTTCAATAACTATTTTACAAACAAAAAGTTACATTATCTCGAAATAATATAAGCTGTAATTCATCCCTGAATTCTGAAGGTTAAGGAGAAAAATCGGGTAAAACCGCGGAGACCTGCTAGTCGTAAATGTGTGAAATAACCGATTATAATTTAATCATACATCGGTCAGCTTCGAAGAGCAGTGAGTCTCAAGATAGTTACAGTATATCTCTTGACAGTACCGATAACGTATTCGGTGGTGTTCCGGTATTTGTTCTGTGTCTGGGTGTTAAAATAAGTATTTGAGTATTATAATTTTAATTCCTCTATTGTGTGATGTCCGTAACACAAGTGCTATAAGCGACTACCACGACGAGATGTTGTGTAAATATTAGTATTTATAAACTGGAAATTGCATTTCATTTTCCTTACTACAACACACAAGTTTAACACATTTTTTCATGCACTAAAACGTGTAGTCACACATAAAACGAAGTATTCACTTTGGTGTTTTTAGTTTGCACACCCGGACAAAACACAAACTTACTACATGAAAAAAATGTTACACTATATTGTAATTTAATACGGATGTGGTAAAGTAAATTCTGGTTTGGCCAGTCCTTTCAGTCTGGTAACAAATGAATGTAATCATGAGATCGTAAAACTTAAGGGCTATACTTTCGCCGTTTGTCTCAAGCTGCTTCTTTGTTCGGACAATTTATGACAGTGTATGCTTTACCGACCTGGTATTGGTTTATATTGTGTTTTATTTTTACTTTTATATGATAACTTAGTTTACGAGTTCACAAAGTATGGTAGTACATTTTTTTTATTATTTGATTTGCCAATAATTGCTACACGGTATTTACAAAGCTTAAAAATATAGACTAAATCTTAAATATCTAGAACGGAAGTGAATGGAAAAGTTGATATAGGATAGGACGTCCGGCGAATTTATCTTAACCAGGTAGAAGAGGTATTGAAGGAGGGTCAGGTCAGAAGTAAAAGAATAAACGAGCCTGTATGAAAGGACTAATGCGAGTAAGAGAAGCTAGAGAGGTATGCTAAGGTCGTGATAAGTGGAGATCCGAAGTCTCTGCCCACCCCTATGGGACACAGGCGTGATGTATGTATGTTTGTTAAAACTTTTTTCTCCTGTGAAGAAAAGAAAGAGTGAATTCTAACTATATATATACTAAAAAAGCTCCTAGTCTTGCGGTACCGGTTGAGTACACTAGTATCTCCCCTTGCCCAGGCGTCGCGTCGTAAGAGACAACTAAGCGACCAGAGCCGACGGATGGCGGAATATCCATCCGATACCGTGTAACTCAAATTGTCAAGGTGACGAAGGGTAGCAGCATCAAAGTCGCGAAAGCTGCGCTCTGTTAATACCAACACGCATGTCCAGCGCGGCAATTGGGCAAAATTTCCCCTTTCTTGGAAAGGTCTATGTCCAGCAGTGGATTTCCAATGGCTGGTATGATGAAGCTTAATTACCGTTCATACAATTAATGGCTCGGACAACATATTTCATACGACTAAAAATAACATGAAGCGTCTAATAAAAAATAAATAAGTATCAAAAATTGGTTGCCTGTAAAGTCGGTATACGGGCGAAAGTTTTACGTGACAACGACTTTGAGTGGTAAAATAATTTTAATGTGAATATTCATTCGTATAGTAGGAATAAGGATGAAATAATAGTAACAATTTAAAACATTTATTTATACAAAGAATTATATTTAAAACATTAATTTATACAAAGAATCTCGCACTGAATTTCATATTAACAAAATTTTATTTTTACCTTTACACATACATACGTATTTATATACAAATATACATACAATAACTTGCAATACATTTGCGTAACACACGTCACAATGAGAGCGAGTGAGAGGGACGCGTGCCTCTCACTCGCTCTCATTGTAAGCGCATAACGTGAGCGGAGCGTAACGCAGTTTCTTGAAGTGTCACCCGGCAAACCAATTTATAAGACGTTGTCACGTCAAAACTGGTGAAGAATATAGGTATTGAGAGCTTTCGTTGTGTACGCTGCGTAAGCACTTGAAGTTACGCAAAAATATGTAAGAGAGAGCCTTTCCTCTGTCACTATTCTACGCGGAAGAAGCTGCGGCCTCAGACTCATGATATAGAGGGAGGTACTATGCTAATCGGTAAAATATTGGTACCTCACGGCTTGTCTATTATTTGACTCCAGTTTATAATGTTTTATTTATTATGCACAGCTAGTGCATAATAATTGTTTCACTCAAAGTCATCACATTATCACATTTTTGAGTAGTTTACACATTGTTAATGACTAGAAAACGTGTTAATGTTTCAAATATCAATTAGTTAGTTGAACAGAAAATTTATGCATTATGTAAAATCTAAAGCACAATCGCAATAAACTGGTTATCAAAAGATTTCAGAGTAAATATGAATTCATTGCAGTCGTTACTTCAAATATCCAATTCAAGCCTTAAAACGGTTGACAGCATATTAAATCTCCCATGCAAATGGGTGACAGCGGCCATGCGTCAAAAAGTGGTAAAATCCGAAATGTTAATTTTTGCCGCGGGCCCGGTTGAATTTCCTTGTGGTGATTTGTTTGGGGCAGACTGCCTGGCGGGCAGTGTTGCCATTTGTATTCTGTCTTGAAGTCTATAAATTTAAGTTGAGGTATTGGGGAAGAATTTTTCTAATATTTACGCGTTCACTTCTGTTAACAAAACTCCTTATTTTTCTCGTTATATTTGTTAAATTAATTGATTTTCTATTGCTTTTACATGTTATTTTATTAGTAAACTATTAAAGTAGACTTAAACGGAAACACGGACAAATTTACGTGGCAAATCTAATAGCGGTTAAAAATTATCTAAGTTCTTTGCTAATGAGAAAAAAAGTTGATTATATTATTTGTTACTTTACTAATTAGTTAAAACAACAAATTTTAAAACAATTACCTTTTGTCTCCATGTATGGCAACCATACATTCTGCTTCGAGAATTGAATATACTAGACTGCTGAAATCTTAGCAGTTGCTTGTCTACTTATCTGTAGACAAGTGTATTAAGTATTAAGTATGTATTAAGTTTAAGTAATATCAAGTGAAAACTCTGCAATGATAAAAATCATAAATTATTTCTAATTATAGAGTGCAAACTGACCATACACTAAATTGCCGTTATATCGCATATATTTTAAATTTGACTTAACTGCAAGTTAAGTAGTACGCGACTCTAGGGAAAAGACCCTTAGAAATAAATTGGCTGTACTGATCATATTTAAGATAGTCATCAATCATCGAGATATATACTGCATTTTCCTATCTCTATCTAGTATAGATACAAACATTGTTGTTCTGTACGAATTATTCTCGATATTCTATATATATCGAAGCATTAATGTATTATTTTTTTCATTTTCAGGTAAATATTAGCATCGAATTTAGTGACCGGCTTTGAATTTTCCTGAAAAGGTAAGGCTGAAGACGATTGATTCAAATACTTAGATTTTAATTATAAAGAAATATCATGAGAAGGTGCGACAGCAGAAATTTCACACTTAGTTTTGATTAGTTGGATCATCTTATAAGTAATATCTTAGTACCTAATCTTCGGTCATATATATTTTTTGCGGTAGATATTTTTTGAGGCTAACAAGGCAGTCAGGCTGTTAGCCGAACATGGAAAACTGAATTTTTCCGTTGACATAATAGCCGCGTATACTTAAACTCTTCATAGTTATTTAATATGCCTTTCTCAACATTAAGCAAAATTAACAGTTATAACATACGCCCGTTACGTTCACCTCTTGATGTACATAGCTGTAAGATCGTCTGTTGCAATCAATATAAAATCACTTACGGTCGGTAATGTCAAAGTTTGGTTACTTAATAAAAGTATACAGATGGTTCGGCCTCTACGCACGCCTCAAATCTATAGTTAAACGTACAAAAAAAATAAGGCTTATTTATATATTCCCCAAGCCTGTCTAAAAAGACGGCAATTCTCAAACTCGAATTAGCACTCCCTTTACCCATTTAATAAGAGAGTAAAATTGGGGTGCGTAAAAAACAAAAAAAGTGACATAAATTTCCGTCATTTGACAGTTGGCGCAATTGACAGATTTTGAGCCGTTAAAAAGATTATTTAAAACAGATGCTTCAATCCGCATATTTACAACAGAACAACGTAAATCGTAATTATTATATATATATATATATATATATATATATATATATTATATTATTATTATATACTAAGCGATAAGGCCGCCAATTGTATTATAATCTATAAGTTTTATTTTCTATATGTAATGTAGTGTGTACAATAAAGAGTATATTATTATCGAATCAAGTTGGGAAAGGATATTAATTTCTCGATCTTTATTTAGCGGGCAATCTTTCTCTACTTGGTGATTGGTCTGGTCCCCATTCAATCCGATTGATGACCCCTGCCGCGGACCGTTAATCCACATTTAAGGAATAATCAATCACTATAAATTGTAGTTACTTATTGATATTCAAATTTAAGTAGGCTGATCGTTATGACACCGCGCATAATTGATGCCTAAGGTCAGCGAACTTTGAACTAGCTTGACATTGGCTTGATGCGAAATTGGGTATGCATAACCGTATCAAATGATGTAGATACCTACATACATGCGTCTAACAATATATTCTGTGTAGTTTGTTTACTATATTTGAAGGCATATATTACTTGATCACGTATTTTCTTTTGCGTACCAAAATCTCTTTTGTGTCTAAAATATGTATGCTTCAAAATTCATTTTATTGTTAATGTTACGACTATTATTCTGCGGATATTTTAAATAAATAGTAATAAATACTAGGAATTTATTGTTCTGTTTTTATAAAAAATATTATTTATTAGTTCCAAAGAAAAAGAAAAGGAATTTACAGGTTGCAATAAAAGTTTATAAAATCTGACTTATGATAAAGTACCGATCTAAATTATCTCTCTACACATATATATATACTTAAATTGTTAATAAATAAGTATGATTTTATAGAAATTTTATCTAATATGTAACAAACACACAGACGGAATAATCAAAAATGGAATAGAACACACGACCTGTTTAAGTATTTAAGTATTTAAACTTGATGAAAATTGTATAAATAATTATATAATGTAATTGGCAATTAAAAAAGAAGAATATGCACATGCAAATGTTAGTGGTCACGAAACGATTAATGTGAACTGATTTCCTTAAATGTTGCTGCATTAAAAAATTACATGTGCTAATAGCAAAATATTATTTAATAAATAAAGAGGAAATGTCGATACGTCGTGAATAATCGCGATTTATTGTCTGTCTTTTACTAGGGGATTTTTTATCTGTATCACGGAAAATGAATACGTAAATTAATTAATACCTATCCGAAATGTATGCAAGTATACAGTAAGTATATAGTTTCAATCGTTTTTAAAATTAAGTAAAGAATATATTTTTTTAATTCTAGTTTATATTATCTTCAATAAAGTTAGCTTTTTAATGTATAAAACCTCTTAAGTAAGAAAACTCGTTCACTCTAACAATACACGTCGATAAATTAATTTTACACTCGAATAAATTTAAAAACTAACATAATCCCAATCACATATTATCCCGTGAGGTACCAGCAGAGTAGAATAGTACCTTCCTTTGTACCAGGTGTCGTAATAGGCAACTAAGGTACCAGACCCAACAGATGGCAGTATATACATCGGAAACAGTGCAGCTCAAATGCACAGGACGGAGACGGGGCTGGGCAGCAGCATCCCAGCAGACGCTTGTCGAGCAATTATGAGCAAAATTCCCCTTTCTCGGGGAGGCTTATGTCCAGCAGTTGACTTTCAATAGCTGGTATAATGAAGCCAGATTACCGTTAATTTAAGCAATGGACACACGGACAATATATTTTATTGCAATTTTAGGTCTTCAGCATATTATTATTATGTAAATATATATATAACAACTAAAAGGATGACCTAAAAACATGTTAAAACACGTTTGAAAGTACTCGGAAACAATTGGTGAGGATTTCATAAACCGCAAGAGTTTGAGTGTGGGAAATTAATGGGTGCTATGCCAAAAAACATTTATCACATTTTTTTTGGAAAATACTAAATCAACAGCACGAATTGGAACTATCAAGGATACACCAAGGTATATCCTTTATTTTACGAATGATATAAACATCTTAACCGTTCGATACGTTATCTGTTGGTTGGTCTTTCAGTTAGAACATATGATATGAATTTTTAACTTTACAATAATATATTAAAGTATGATATACAATTTTGCGACGGGGATGCTGCATTCCCGCTCAGTGCATTTAAGCTACGCTGATTTAGATGGATTTACCGCCAACTGTCGGTTCTGGTACCTTAGTCGCCTTTTACGACACCTGGTATAGAGGTAGGTACTATTTTACCCTACTGGTATCTCACGGCTGGTGTTCAAAGATGCTTGGTCATAACTGGTGCGATGGACAGACGTGATGACTTCGCGATGAAGACAATGTGAATCATCCTCGCCCTGTTGTTTTTAAGCTACGATATTTCAAATGGATATACCGCCATCTGTTGGTTCCGGTAGGTTAGTTCCGTCTTACAAGAAACAATCTTACAACTTAAACTTGTATACTTATATATTGAATATTCATTCAGGGTTTAATTATCATTACTTTAGCCTATACTAAGCATAATTACGACACATGTTTCCGAAATGAGGTTGTTAAGTATAATACAGCTCACACGCTCCAGTTTACCAGGAGTAGGCACTAAGAGGGAACATGTTAACATTTATTTCCTTTGGAATTATGTACAGCCTATTTGTGGTCTACGGCTCTTAACTAGATTTGTAGTTAAGCTCAGTAATATCTAGATTTAAAATGAAACATGCAATTTTCTCATACAAACTAATACACATTTGCTGGTTATATCTGTATTAAATATATAAAATTTCTTAATGTTGGTTTGTGCTATTTAAAATTAAACATATTTATTTAATCAAGCCTAACCATAAGCACTAACAGAATTATTAGTGCCTGCGGAAACCGATAGATGGCGGTGTTTACTCGCAACAATGTAGTTCAAGAGCAACGAGCAGTTATCGAAACAAATTTACTTTTTCCTGGAGAGGTCTACATCTTACAGAGGGTACTACGGACTGATATAATAATGACAGGCATATTTGAATCGACAAAAATGAAATAAATTTGCTGAAACCATTAATTTTGCTTTATGTCATTCGTCATATCAGCCATTGGAAGTCCACTGCTGGACATAGAAAGAGGAAATTTTGCCCATATTCGCAGCGTCGGCCAAGCGTGTTGGTGATCGCGGAGCGCAGCAATCGCGACGAGGATGCTGCTGCCTATCCCCGCCCTGTGCATTTGAGCTACACTTCTTCGAATTGATACACTGCCATATGTCGGTTCTGGTACCTAAATCGCTTCTTACGACAAGTGCAGGGGGAGGTATCATTCTGCTCTGCCGGTACCATACGGCAGTTTATATAACAATGACAAATACCTACTCATGCTTCATGTTCTAATCTTACACTGTGACAGCTATTTGACTCTAGAATTCGCTTCCACTTAATATCAAGAAATCATCGAGTAAGTTAGCATTTAAAACGTAACCATTCTATCTACCTTCTTGTATTCTAACTCATTCGTATTAGATATAATAATAGTAATAGTAATATATATATATGTGTGTGTGTGTGTGTGTGTGTGTGTGTGTATATATTGTTATTTTATTACGTATTTATAAAACTTATATTATTAAGTATAGTATTTTAGATTTTATTTTGCCCGATGGTTGACTAGTAGATAGTATTTTGAATGTGCATAAAGATAATTAAATAAATAAATAAATACAGACTCTTTATTATTGCTAATGCCCATCCTTCAATTCAAGCTTTCGTACCACACGTGATCTATTTGTAACAGTTTGACCAACAAAGCTATTGCGTTTTATCTCAGCGTACGGGTCTTGAACCATGACCTCTGCATTTCCCGTCCCGCTCGTTCGCCCTTGTCGGCGAGAAAGGTTTATTATCACAGAAATGCCTCCGGTGGTTGAAGCACTTTATTATTGAGTAAATATACTTTAACTAAAATTCTTATCTGACATACTCCTGACGCATTAAATATAATCACTAACACAATGTAATTACACAAAAAGCAGCTAGTATGTGTTTGAAGATTTTAAATTGTGGAAGCGAAATGATGGTACTATAATACTTTTAATTAAATTAAAACCAAAACTACTGCCAGCAGTAACATGACAACTTGACACAGGACATAATAATAATAATTATGATAATAATTTTATTCAACAACAAAAGGAAACTTAACTAAAATACACTTTCATACTTAGTACCTAAACTAGGTCTAGCCTGTTCTTATAGGCACCTATGCTCTGTAGTGTGCATGTAGGTGTGAATGTGTGTGTACAGGTCTAATATAATACAAAGTTTGTTAATACAACATATTATTTACGCATATATTAAATAAATACATAGAATATGAAGCTATACTGTGTAAATACAATATATATAAACAATAATAGTAACAATAAATATAGCATATAATATATGAATAATCTATACACAATACATAGATGTGACATTCACCTAGCTTGAATATTTCTGACATTTAAGAGGTAACGGCTAATAAAACTACTTTTGACGCTGGTTTATTTATTTTCATAATAAAAGTTTTATTGAGTAATAAAAATAAATTCAACTTCAATGTTTTTCTTTGCATTCTTTTACTTCACTCATAAGTGGCTTCTATCATATAGACGTGACGTTACCATAATTTAACTTACAAAAATCCGTAATCATTACCAATAATTGAAACGTTTTTGTGAAGAAAACACGAAAAAGCCAAACCGGACTCGGTTCGGACGCAAAGGACTATCAACAAAAGATACTTTTTGCAATGCTCGCCCCTTGATATTGAATTAGTTCAATTAGTTAGTTTCGCAAGTCGACCTACAGGCGAAAATGTCACGAGTTCACATTAGACACGCCGAATGACCGGACATTACAACCAAGGACCATTGGAGATTTCAATCGCTCTAATTCAGACACTCGGAGAAAGGTGTACGTTAGGTTTTAAAAATATAGACAACCCACAACAGATTATTATCACATTTAGGTTATAATTCACGATAAAGTGTAACTTTATTCAAATTGTCATTCGTGATGATTGAAAGAGTATAATGACCAATTGAGTGCTGACTGAAGTTAGAGGACAGTTCTCAAATTCAGATATTTACTCATAAAATGTATCCTTGCTAGCTGCTTGTTATTAACTCTACGTGCCAGAAACACCTTAAAATCCCTCCTTCAATCATAATTATTATCTTCCACATAACATCTCTTTCTTTTCTCTATCACTATGTCAAAATTTTAAATTAATGTTATAAGACGTAAATAAATTCACCATGAAGTATAAAGCCAACCATTCTTATGTTCTAATCCAAATCCAATAAATAGA
>JACJUM010003223.1:4881427-4896685 GCA_020976665.1 Heortia vitessoides | reverse complement strand
AAAAAAGTTATGTTAAATCTTAGTATCGCTGCACAATTTTGTGCTTTTGTTTTTCAATTTTGTACTATAAACTTCACATGTCACTTACTTTTCCCGACTGCATCAATATTGAGGCAACATTTTGCAAGAACATTAGATTGATGCGGTATAATTATTTGGTAATGTATTCGCAACAACTGTTTTATAGCAGTGTTGCAGTTAGAAACGTCATTTAACGTTTTAATCCGCCATTTTTGCATAGATTGCGCCACTCGTTACATGTCGCGCCAAATTGTAGCGTATAAGATGCCGATAATGATCGCTCTTTGCGACTGCTCCACTGTTTTAGATATAGGTCAGAATCCCGTTTGCGTACTGTGCGTATTATTCTAAGTATGCAACGAAGACAGACAATACATTGAGAAACTCAAATTATAATTTTACGCTCTGTTTGTTACTGTAATTCAAATGTCCACAGATCAAAACAAAGGAAAGAAACAAATGACAGTCAATTATCATCCACGGAACTTGTTCACATTTTTGGCGAAATCTTATGATTCTGTTTCATTTATATATTTAATTCTGTCATTTTTGTTTCAGATATCTTTTCACCAAAATTATTGTTTGGAATTTTTTCAGTTATCTTTCAGTTTGATGATTTTTTTTCGTTCAGTGTTTGTTATGGTTGCCCAGACATTTAAACCTCATAGGTTTCATTGATATATTTTCTTTATGTTTGTCTTTATCACTTCCTGCATTCTCATAGATAACTTTGAACATCTACTGTTTATTTCGTAAAAATCAGTAAGTCATGGTATTATAAATTAAAAAATAATACATAGAGAATTATTAATTAATTTATATGATTCTTAAATTAAGCTATTAAGATTCTATCTACAAGAAGTATTTTTAAATATGCAAATCGTCGCAGTCCTACTTTATTTGTCATTATATTATTAATTAATTTTATATTTGTTATTAATTGAATATTGCGACTTTAATAATGATTTACTATTCGGTACGAATAAGATAAAGTCACCTCACTGGTCCATAGCAAACAATAGTTGGAATACATTAGACATTAGATAAGTATTTCAAAATAAATCAAAAAATAGTAATACACCTTTGCTATTTGTATTACAATATTTTGCTGCAAATATAACATCTAATATAGAATTCATCAAGAATTATCGCATACCAATCTAGTTTCTCATACTCACATAAACATATTTTGCTTGCAAATTAAAATTTTTTCATACGCATAAAAATTTATCGCTTTCAAATGTTATGATGCAGACTCACGATGGAAATATCTTAGCTGCAGATACATATAAAAGGAAAAAGATTAAATATTAATTCATTTATATATCCATAAGCATTTTGGTATAATAACCAAAAATGCAAATTGGTGTAATGATTTGTAAGCGATCATAAAAAAAATGTGATACTATAAATTAAAAGAAAAAGTTTGTTTCTGGAACTCCTTTGTTCGCCGCTACTGTAATATTAGACATAATTTATCATGAAGATGTAGTAGTAACTGATCTCCGAAGAGATGTGAATGCAAAATTTCGTTACACAAAGCAAGTTTTATTACCATGATCCAATGAATTTTATTACGTTTTTTAAAATGGCGATGCTGATACTGTCTCAAAATGAAGTCATAAAGATACCCACTTAATATCCGTCAAATTAGCACCTTCTTATGTCTTGAACGTGACAGCTGGGAAAATAAACCCTTTTTTGATAATAAACCATTTTTTACTCAAAGGTAACCTTAATCGATGTCAAGGTGAAGGTGTATTTAGATCTTTGACCGCGAATGAGGAGTGGTCAATATGACTTCTTTTTTGTTTTACTATATTTTGAAACGAACAAACAATATAAATTAAAATGGAAATTAAAAAAACATTACTATTAGATGAAAACGCAAAAAATAATTTAAGAGCTAAATATTGCCCTTGAGGTACTCCTATCAAGTAATAATAGAGGTTATTTTTACAATTCGAATGGTTCAAATATTTCATGCGTAATAAAGCACGATATTTTTGATTTGAAAACAGATATGACAAAATAAAACAAGTTTCATGAATAACTTTATCAAAAGCTTTACTCAAACTGCAAACGAAGGATACCTAATTTCTACAATATCTTCTTGTCGCTATTATATTTGACAATAACGTTGTCAATGATATATTCAAACAGGGTTTGATAACGAGAACATGTTGAGATAGACACAATATAAAGTAGAAACTAGCATTGTCTAGTCGAATACAATCGAACAGTTGGAAGTTTTAAGACATTTATATTTTAAAACACGTTCTTAATCAATCCCATAACTGACTCGGTTATCGCCATACCTTTTTACCAGTTTAAAGTTGGTCACTGGCCATACCTTACATAATAAAATGTTGTGTTGAATGATTTAACCGTAAAACGACGTGGGCGCACGCGTGAACAATTAAACTGAACACTTTTCAAAACTCGTGCCAATTTAGACTTTAAATTCCTCAAGTTAAGTGTCAGAATGGGCGACATTTTGCTAAATTGCGTTTTGTCACGTGACGAGAGGTCTAATGGAATGACAAGCGTCTAATCCAGTCCAAGATCAGCCCGAAGGTTTTTGGGGGGTAGATAAAACTTTTTGCGTAATTTATTTTACGCGTGCAATCGTGAAACCGTTGCGTGATAGGTCGTTCCGTACATTGCAAAAATAGAATTAATTTATGATTTAGTTTTGGCATGTAGATGTGCATACTTAAAAACCGTTTCAAATAATTAAAGAACGTTTACCACTGTGACTGTAATTGTTTTTAACGAGATATCCCTTTAAGATGCAATTTCACAACATTGAACTTATTCTTAACTCATAAATGAATGTAATTTAGTATGTAAAAATGTAGTTAGCTGATTTTTGATGTTGGATAGAATCGTATAGTTTCTCTCATTGTGCTGCTATGGTACCGAAGGTTCAAAATACATGTTATAAATAAGTTAAAAATCTTTCTTTAGTCATCGTGTCAAAATATTACGAAGTCAATCGGTCTTATGATAAAACGAATAGTAATATGATAATTTACTGGATCTATATAAAAAATCCTTAGAGAAACTAATATGTTTTAAATATTGCGAGCATATTTTAAAAGATCTAAATATTTAATAATATAAAGTTATAAACAGTTCATTAACCCATATTAATTTATACATAGAACACACTATCCATCCATCCATTACACATATTATTCTGGTAACTGTTAAACTTGTGGACTAATTTGTTTTAAATTTGTGATGAAAAATAAATAATGAGATGTTTAAGATTTCTTAACAGCCGTCATATATCTGTGTCAGTTTGTGACCAAAATTTTAATAAATAATGTTTGGATGCCCTTTAGTAACTTTAATGGCGCGGTGTAAGTGTTTAGTAATACATCAAGATTAAATAACTGGTTTAGTGTCACATGTATCGGATAAAATTGATAATTTGTATGTTCTGCATTTTTATTTATCATGATATTTTGTTGTTGAAAAGTTGATTATTGAATTGATATCAGTACTCAATAATTTTGTCTTAAGCTATGTTTAAAAAACGAGCGTCCCATCAAATTAAAATAGTATCGGGTGCCGTACCAGAAAGGACTGAAGTGCCGGAGACAGAATAGATCGTATATCGAAACGAAAAATATCCAAGCGTCACTCAAATGCTACAGGATTGGGATGGACAGTGACACGACGTCACGTCTTGCAATTGGCACAAACTTATAATGATTAATCATATGAGAAATCTCTTGGAGAGGTTTATTTTCAACAGTGGATGTCCACAAACGATATCCTTTGTCTAATATGATAAAAATTAGCAGCGCTCCGTGGTTTCATCCGCGTTATAATCTTAAAAATTCTAATGTTCATACCCCCCTTTTACCTGGAGAGATGATTTTTGAAAGAATGTTCTACACATGTTTCATTATCATTATCATTACGGCTATTGGAAGTCCACTGCTGGCCATAAGTCTCCTCAAAAAAGAGGAGGGGAATTTATACCCTAATTGCTGCGCTGGGCAAGCGTGTGGGCAATCGCAGAGCGCAGCTTCCACGACGGGGATTTGACCTACAGTGTCTCGGATGGATATACCACCATCTGTCGGTTCTGGTACCTTAGTCGCCTCTTACGGTACCGGCAGAGTATATATCTTACACGTGTTTTATAACTTACAAAGTAACTATAAATACAGCATAGTTTCAGACTAACCCAACACGCTCGTTTTCCCCCTTTAGGGGGTAAATTTTATAACGAGAATATCAAGTTTTTTTTGCTTATAGTTTAATCCTTGCGTTGATATCTCAGTCAGTCAGCCTCAGTCTACATGAAGAATAAAAAAGAAAATTGTTAAAAGAACATTCTTTATAACTTTGATATTTGAAAAGTTATTTTTAATTATTTTAAAGCTGTTAATCATTATTGAAAACGCATAAATCAAACCACCAATTAATGTGTAGCATTACTATTAAATCATGTAATGCAAGTGGTTTAATTAAGAGATCTGCTTTGAAAATTTACAAGCAATGTAGTGAACAGAAAGAATGAGATTATACATGAAGAGACCATATTTTAAAGATATAATTAAATCCGAATATTTTAAGCTGCACACCTTTTCGAATTCAATTTCCTGAAAGAGATCATTCCCTTTTAAGATCGCAACATAAACCGTGAAATCTAATTACAGTGGACCCCCGGTAATCCGGCCCCTGTCTAATCCGTAGACTCCTGTATTCCGACATAGTCTTCAAGTATGATTTGTACTTCAGAGTACATATATGTACATATGTATATTTAATATGTATAAAGAATCTTATCATTGGATCTGTAATGTGTCGGATAACAAGGTACTCTTTTGGAAAAAAATCCGGACTATAGGGGGTCCTAGGCAGTACTCTATAATTCGATAGTTCGACACTGCCCTGCAAAATGTTTGTCGGACTACCGGGGGTCCACTGTATAATCAAAGTAAGAAGGATTAAACATATTAATTTCAGTTTGTATTAAACAAAGAAGGTTCATTTTTCTACTTTTGTTAGAATATTAAACTTGTAACATGTACAAACACATATTGTTATCGCATAAATGTTTCAAAATAAATTGCCTTTTGCTCAATGTCAAGGTTCTCTATGACATCATGTCTCCCAGAATATTAAATGTACGTGCGTGTTGTGGTTGTGAGTTTTAGGAACTAATTTAAAGACAAGACACCGATATGAGTAACTGTATCCATTATGTTTAGTATACATTTTTCCAAAATCCACTGCTGGACATATATAGCCTTCCAAGAAAAGGGGAATTTTCGTCACCTTTTACGACACCTGGTATAGGGGGAGGTACTATTTTACTCTGTCGGTACCTCACGGCTTTAATACGTTATATTTGTATATTATTCGTGCTTTTTAGTGGTTCTGTGGGGATTATACATCATCCTTAATGACCAGTCGTTGTATAAAACAAACTAAATACCTATGATTATAATCATAAAAAAATGCGACTAAATAAAATGTGGCGAAAAAATACAGACAGTAGACGAAAAAAATTTAATTTGGTTGAGTAGTTTCGAAGTTCATCCATGACAAACAGCGTGACACCTAATTTTTATATATAAAGATTTTAGAATTCTTTAAGTTTTGTGTCGGGTCAAACCGATAGGTCGGTACTATTTCTTGTTTACCTACTCACTACTACCTAGAACAACACGTTCTAACAATTTGTTATGTTCAACTATTCATTGTTAGCTATATCATCGACAATATTTTTAAATACATAATGCTTATGTTTTAAATTCGCTTTATTGAAAAGAGGTCGTCTCTAGTCTATGTTTTAAAAAAGCAGGAGTATGAACTTTTAAGTTTGGTCAGGATCCTTTAAAAATACTAATAAAAAAATATCATTAGTATTTTTTTTATTAGATCAGGTTGACAAACAAGCATTTAATCCGTAATAGTAAGTATCACTGCAGCTTATAGACGCTCGTAATATCACACATCACTAGCGCGTTGCTAGCCTAGTGGTTTGATGATTTATGTTACATTACCCAGTAATTTCACAGCCTCTCTTACGCTTTAAACCAGAATATAGCAATGCGAATACTGCTAATTACTAGAAATAACTGAAAATGAGGTACCAATGCAACAACCTTTGTACGAGGCCAGCCTCATGTAAATTTTCCTTTTCAAGTAAAAAAAATATGGAATAATCCAGGTAAATCGTGTCATTGTTACGCTGCTGTCATATCGCTATACGCAGCATTCCGCATTGGAAAACACAATGAGTGAAATCACCGTCCAAAATAATAATTAACGATTTCAAACAGCCTGATTTATTAATTGATTCATAGGAAAATTATAAGTAATAGCATGGAGATATATTATTTTAACTAGCTGTGCCCGCGACTTCGTCCGCGTGGAATAGTTTTTTTTTGGGTACCATACCTCTTTACCTTAACTTATATAAACTTTGAATGTCATGTTTATTTATATCAAACCAATGGCTTCAAGTTTCTAGCTCCAAAAATAGCGATACTTCCATACAACTTTTCATCCCTCCTTTCTACGCCTCCTTTTTTTTTTCGAATTTAAAAAAAAGCCTATGTCCTTTCTCAGGGTCTAAAAATTGTCTGTGCCAAATTTCATCAAAATCGGTATAGAGGTTTAAACGGGAAAGCGTAACAAACAGACAGAGTTACTTTCACATTTATAATATTAGTAGGGATCTGTCCGTGCATAAATTATTGTGTGGTTGAATTAGCATGAAGATTTGTGAAACAATTTTCTATCGACGGATTATTACAAGGTACAGTTTAAAAATTATTAGTTGGACCAACACTACGGACGCTTTTAAATTGTTTTCATGAATAATATGTTAAACATTTTACATAACAAGATACAAAAGGTACGCGTAATTGGATTCACTAAAATATTGAATTTTTCGCCACGGCATGATCACGTTATTTTGTGTAATAAATGTTTCGCTCTGATTGACCGAATCGAGTGTACGCAATTGCCTGCGGTGCGTACAAGTGAACGCACATAGGAATTTACACTTTATATACTTAGTTACAGAGAGTATTTTAGAGTTTAAGCCAATTTTCACCAAGTTCTGGAAATTATATCGGTTTCGCTCGATGTTTCGTTTGGTTTGGCAATAAAGACATTTTTATCAGTCACTCGATAAAGGATAGTTATTTTTCGTAAATCAATTTAATATTAACCAATATCTAATATAAATTTTAAAATGCAGGTCCCGAGCGAACTTTGGCGGAGTCAAGGGAAACTTATTTCATTTATTAGGGTTGCAACTATTGACCGAATTAACTAACGTTATTAAAAAAATACTATGTACGATAGTGCATATATATAATTAATTTGGATGTGCAAAATGATATATCCAGTTAATTGCTAAAATTACCAATCATAAATTTAAATGCCACAATTTATCAAATGTAATATTTCAGTATCAAATTGATGATAATAAATTACTGCCCACACTTCCATTAAATAACTACGAATGTCTTCATTTTAAAGTCACTTCTGTCAAATAAATAATCAATTTCGATTAAGGAACACGTAAAAATTAATAGCATCGATGTGCAGATAGTCTTCTATATTATTACTACTAACTTGGCAGGGTACGCGTGATAGCAAGCGTCACTGTAGCCTATACGTTGATGCAAGCTTTCAAAGATCATCACAGAGAAAGACATACCACATTATCCTATAACTCCACTCCCTCCACCATTTAAACCGGAACACAACAATAAGAAAACTGCTATATGGCGGTAGAAATAGCAAAAAGGCAGACAAACTGTATGAGGTCTACCTCATGTGAAGTAGGACCCTCCGAAGTAGATTAGTAAGTGGTACTAATGCACTATTTTTTTTTAATAAACTACTCAAGTTTATGCCTAAAAATAAGTGAGAAGAGAGATAACAGTACACACTATTTACTTTAGGCACGTCTTATAAATAAATCATTATCATACCAGCGATTAGAAGTCCACTGGCCATAGGCCTCCCCAAGAAAGGGGAGACTCATAAATGCCGCGCTGGGCAAGTGTGTTGGCAATCGAAGAGCACAGTTTCAGTGATGCTGTTTCCTTTTCCCACCCACTGCATTTGAGCTGCATTGTTTCGATTGGATATACCGCCATCTGTCGGATCTGGTACCTTAGTCGCTTCTTACAACACTGGTACAGGGGAGGTTCTATTAAACTCTGCTGGTACCTTACTCTTTTAAATAATACAAGCGATAAATATCGGAGAATCGATAAAGTCCTTGCGGACATCGATTCGTATCGAAATCGGAAATCGATGGGCCGCGTGAGTCGTGCGTGTACATTGCCAACGGGTTGGTCGACTTCCGCTGTCACTGGCCGGGCGAGATAAAAAATATATGTGCGGCACTTAAAAAAGGTTTGTTCATGTAAAAAATTTGCGCAGCGTCAGCGGTATATTTAATATTATTAGCAACTTGATGGAGTAGTTGCACCAGTTTGCTATATACAGAAGTTTACTTGGGTGTAAAAGCAATTTTTAGTCGTTTTTTTTTTCTAGAAGGTTTAAGTAACCTTCACTTAATTCATACGAGTTTTCTACATGGAAGTTTATCTAAGCTACTATAGCTTAAATATTATGCCAGTTTAACTCTGATGATCCTTTAGGATCATGAGAGTCATTTAACATGAATAATTGAAGAATTATAAATAGTTTTCTACTTGGGAGCTTATCTTTAGCTTAAAAGTCGTTACCGCTTAATCCTGATGACCCTAGGGGGTCATGAGAGTTATCTAATATATAAATTATAAATTTAAGATTGTCTGGAGATTCAACGTTTAAAAAAACAATGAAGATGTTATCCCGAAACCAAATAAATGAACCCAACTTTAATTGACATCGCAAGTTGTTGGGATTTTTATCAAAACTATAAACTACAAGGGTTATAAAAGTATTGGCAGCATAAAAGCCACGTAAACAATTCTCAAAACCTCTCCAATCTGTCTCAGAACTTAAAGAACTAAATTTAAACTTGTTGGCACGACAAAAAGAACGATCTCCCTTGACAATTTTAGCCAGACCTGCTCTATAGCCGGTAGGTGTCGGATTTCGGTTGAATTCGGTGACATTGTAAAGACTCGATGGGCTCAAGTTGTGTTGGGTTTTTAAAGGACCTTTCCAATATTTGTCGAAAACACTTCGGGTAGGCCAAAGACCTATTGAGGATACAACCTGTCTTCGTCCAGGTCATTCTACGCTTTGTTCGACAGATCGTGACTCGGGTGATGGGAATGGAGGGGATAAAGGAAATAAGTGTCATGAAAAAACGATAATTCGACATTGCAAATATTTAGACAGATGCTTTTAACACTGATTGCGATCTCGTTTAGTCATGCAGATTTTGTCTTGCGTGATTTTTATCATGTCTCTGTTATGATTAATACGTTTAGATTTTATTTTATTGTTTTTATGCATCGAAGTGCATAGTTAATATAAGTGTAAAGGCCAATTATATATATATATATATATATATAATTTTACTTAATAAAACAAAAGGGTTTTAAGCGGGACTCAAACCCGCACTCTTTTCTTTCTTTCGGGAACTTGAAGGCACTTTGGTTTTTTTTCATAAGACAATTTCTGCCTTCAATCTTGGATAGAATAAATTGCGTGTATTTTTTCTGTATCTGGTTGTTAAATAGAAACTTAAGCATTATTCCCCTGGTGTCTGGTGTCCGAAACACAAGTGCTTAAAACGACTTTTCTTCGAGTCAGGTCAATGTTATATTATGTATTATGTTGTGTGAACAATAGAAAATTAAAAAAGTAAGTGAAACTAATATAATAACCTTCAAAGAACAATTAAATCATTTGGTCAGGTACTTAGGATACAGCCTCTGGTTTAGCGAAACTTGTGAGAGAGTGGGCCTCAGTGGTCTCGATTTAAACGACGAACTCAGGAAGCGCCTAATTGTGGTCAGAGATTGAGGCTTTCTTCAATCAGCGTGGAGAAACGACTGTTTTTCTACGCCTATCTCTTGATTAATTTCATCTAGTACCAACACAAAACGCCGACCGCGCGGACTTCCTGTCGCGTCCCGTGAGATTTACGCGAACGGAATGATCCCATGTGTTTCTTTAGGTTTAGTTATAATAATAATAAAAACTTTATTCAACAATAAAAGGAAACTTAAACTAAAATACATTTTGATACTTTAGGTACCTAAACTAGGTCTAGCCTGTTCTTATCTATGCCAAATTTAATATAAGTCAATGTATTTATCTGTATAGTCAGTTAAGCTATAAAAATGTAACAAATACATGACCATCTTTCTAGACGTACAATAATATTTTCATTTAGCCCATAATTCAGCAATAATGGGCCAAATTCCCCCTTTCTTGGGCAAGTTGGGCAAGCGTGTTGGTAATCGCAGAGCGCAGCCCTTGTGACGGGGATGCTGCTGCTCATCCCCGCCCTATGCATTTGAGCTGCACTGTTTCGCATGGATATAACGCCATCAGTCGGATCCGGTACCTCAGTCACCTCTTACGACACCTAGTATAGAGAGAGGTACTATTATACCAGTACCTCACGGCAATCAATAATATATATTATTAAATATAATAAATTCCTACCACATTTTATACATGTCGCTTAAAGCACTTATGTTTCGGACATCAGACATCAGTTCTCTATTGTACTATTTCATTCACAAATGTACTATTTAAATACATATATATATATATATATATATATATATATAACACCCCGACACAAGACACACACAAATCAATCCAACCCACGTCCTTTGGCTAACAAGATCATTACCATCTGCGCTATCGGGATAGTCCAACACAATAACATAAAAATTTATATTTAAATTCTTCCTATTTCATTCTCAAAATTTTCTTTTTCTTAATAAACAACTAGATACGAGTGGCTATACCACGATAGTTTTTTGTATGTATTTGTGCATAGTAGTTGCTTTCTGTTTTAGGGAAAAACTGTCTGCCATATTTCCTATCCGATTAAGAGAGAACATCTCTACCTCCTAACAGGCCACAGTCTGAGCACTGATTGTCTTTGTAATTACTTATTTTGCTGCTATTTTGTTTTTATAATTTTGGAAATATTTAATTTTGAACTTTTGTTGTTTCAGGTATAAACATTTTTGTTTGCTGCGTCATGTGTGTGTCTACTCTTCCTTCATAACAACATAAGGTACAAAAGTAAAAACGACACAAAGACTCCGTAAGCCCAGTAAACACCGGGTGCCGAGTCAACGTTTCTTTAAGACTTGTTATATATATATATATATATAAGTTATTAACTATATATTCTAATACGGACGTCAGACAACAAAGGAATCACAACTATAATACTCAAATACATAAGTGTCACCCAGACACAAAACAAACACGAAAATTCATCCTGTATCTTGCCTGAGCGGGGTTTGAACCCTCGACCTATGCGCATAATATAGGAACACTACAGATTATAGGTATAATCCATTATTTTTACATAGAATATATATAGCCTTAGATAATATATCGAAGTCTATATATAGAATATATATAGCCTTCGATATAATATCATATCGCGTACGTGTGAAGAAAATATCATGAAGATATTTATGAAAATATCACGACATTTTTACAAGGGAGGTGTGCTTGGTAATTTCTCATTATATTATTTTTGTCAAACTCAACCGCTCGTGCATCTGTATTTCTTTCTTATCCTTAGCAGGTTAATCCATATTGAGAAAAAATTTGTTTGTTTATTTGTCTAATTGTTGTTACGCTTTTAACACTCAGCCGGTGAACTGATTTTATTAAATTTCTAGAGGTGAAAACTCTATATAATATTTTTTATATGATTAAGTCGACAAACAAGCGTACTTTCCGCGTGATAGTAAGCGTCACCGCAGCCTATAGACGCTCGTAATATCAGAAGGCTATCACTAGCGCGTTGCCGAACTTGAGATTTGAAGATATTATGTCACATTCAAACCGGAACGCAGTAATGCCAACACTGCTGTTAGGTGGAAGAAATATGTAAGGGTGAGGTACCTCATGTAATAGTAGTTTCATAATATAAATAATAAAACAATTGAAAGCCGTTTAAATTAGCTTTATTTTTTAAGCGTAGATTTTTAAATATCTATTTTTTTTTTCTTTTTTCCGGACGAACCTAGTGCTGGACTATTATTTGTTGTTTTTTGAATGGTTGGATGTATTTCAAAATGATACATCTGAAAAGAAATATGTTATACCTCCAACTGTCAGTTTAGGTACCTTATTACCTCGCTGACGCAATCTCTGCAGTGTTTTTCGGCCGTAAATATGTAGATACGTCAAAATGACAGCGTACCTCCGTCAAGGTTGAAGTGTTTATTCGCGTGCGCTGTGCGATATAGAGATGTCAATACTGGGACCCGAAACGTCGTCTTAGTGACGAATAATTATAGTAAAAAGAAAAATAATATGTCAGTTTTCACGGTTAAACTGTGGTAAGAGTTTTGTCGCACATTAGTTCATTAAATAGACAAAAGCCGGAGAGCCTACCAGTTAGCTTTCCTTTGCTCGCTGCCAAAATAATATATGTTTTAAGTTAAGTGGCTTTAAATTACTTCTGGTTGTGATAGTGCGAGTGTTGCGTTGACGTAGAGATTGAAAAGAGATCAAATACCTTTTTTTTCTGGTTAAGCGGTGGTTTTTTTTCATTTTTGAGAGTTTTTTCAGAGTTGAAAGACAATAGGCATTCCTATATTATTAATAGAATGTAATAATGAACTGGTTGTATAATAATAATTAAATAGGTGTATAATAATTGATAATGTAAAAAAGATGTGGATAGCATTTTTCGCACTACAGTATATCTTAAAGACTCCGTGGCTGATCAGAATCGGCCAAATTATTCACAAGTCATACCTACATGTAACTATTAGATAGAAAATAATGTGTTGGTATATTTCGTTATTTACTCTTTGTCGTCACCAGAGGAAATACGCCAAGCTGCACAATAATGGCTGGGCTACTTGTAAAGCGTTGCATACCCTTTAGGGCTACAATACATGTAAAAAACTCTCGGCTGCCCCCCGAAGGCGTCTCTTAAGCATTGAGTTTGGCTTAAAAAACCGTCGTCGTCGTCGGAGTCGTATTTTGTGTTGAGTTTGTTATTACCATGGGAACGTTTGTATGAAATAAATAAATTAAATTGGAAATCTTTTCCGCTCATTTTGCCCTTCGAAATGTAGCCTTATCGGTTTTAATATATTATACATATTATCATATCAATCAGAATCGGTATATATAAAAGGAGAAGCTAACTGACTAACACACCAATGCCTTAACTATAATGGTTTAGAACTTGAAATTTTACACAGGGCACTGAGAAAGCATTTATAAAAACTCACCTCCTATAAGTGTAAAACAGGGGCAAGTTAGTATGAAACATTGCTGATTTTTTTATTATTAATTATTACACACAGTTAAGACAGGACCACGTCTTTAGGGTCAAGAATTATTTTTTTATTTTTCACAATATTATCATGAAATAGACGTAAAATTAAGTAAGAAAAAAGTAGTTAATCTCGAACTAACATTCGTTCGATATCAACTAACGAATTTACCGGTTCCTGACCCAATATTATTTAAAAGTTTTATTTTCTATATTACAGCTATAAAAGTAATAATTTATATACCGTCTAAATCAAACACAGTGCCTGATCATTTTTGCCAATGAATAGTCGTGTTTATTCCTTTTACTGCCTTCTTTGAAGCGACTATTTTTATTTTGTGATGACACAGTACGAGAATTCCATACGGTTACTTATGTCCTTACAATGCAACCTTAACCTCTGCAGCCTTCGATTCCGGAAACAGTACTGCTTCCTACTTCCTGTCATGAACTGTCATAATTGTCAATTGCTTTCTCCACCTATCATTGACCTCAGAAGACGGAAAGTAGATCTCTAGTCGATGGCAACCTTGTCGCACGCAAATTCAATAAAGAAAAACAATGAATGCTGTGTAATCGTTTGGTACACGTTAATTTGAATTTGATTCACGTATTGTCTATACTGTCGTGTCCAATGCCATGTTTCTAAACAATTCGACTTATACGCCCAACTGTCACAAGGTATAACGTGTTCTAATACTTGCATGGGAAGGCCGCGAATCGTATGATGGCGGCACATTATAATAAAAGGTGCTTTTTGCAAACCGCTATTTGTGTTACTGGGTAAAGGGCAGACGCGTAAACGTTTCATTACGCGCGGCACAAGCGGGTTTTTGCCGCGGTTTGTCTATGAATAGAGTGCGGTCAACCGAACATAGACAATTAGATTTTACTTTTATACGGAATGTATGGCGGTGTGTCGCGTCGCGTCAGTGCAGTATTGCATTAACTGAATGAGAGGTGCATCTGTAATCGGAAACAGTCTGGTCGATCGTTTGATTTGCATTGAAAGTTGAAACTCTGTCACAATTTTTGTTCATTGATTTGTAATTTAGTAAATGTATCGCAGTGTTGTACTTGGATCGAATTTAAACGAGTGCTGTTATTGTAAATTAGACTCTAAAGGTCTGGAAATAAAAGGTTTTCATTCGGGGTAAATGTATGTGACAGCGTGAATCCTTTTTTGTCGATCGGTTTCAGAATCGACACTGTCGCAGTTCTACAAAGAAGTGTAACTAAAATAAAACTTGAAGTTACAAACTTGAAGTCACGAGAGCACCAATGTATTTTGTTAAACATTTTTAAGAAGGTCTTCTCGAATTCAAGTTTATTTTTAAGATGTTTGCCTTTTATTACAGTTGTTGTTTTCGTTTTTTGGTTGTCCCGTCAGTCTGTTTGAGAATTAGGGCTCTTCGCTTAAGAGTACTTAAGACCTGAATAAATAAGACGCACAAAAATTTTGCAGTGCCCTATATGGCCTGTTTTTGTCTTCGTATGGCTGTACTAGGTCAAGGTGAGGTGATTTGATACAGTTTGATAGCGGCACTTCAAAGACTAGACCGTATCTAGAAGCACTAAAATAAATCTAATGTCTCATTTTTATTAAAATATACATGCGGATTTTCCATTCCCTTGAAACAAGCTGTATACGTTTAATCACGATCAAAAGCAGTCTGTCACGATTTAAGTTCTGTACCACCATTAAAATATTTTATCAGATAACAGACAGACAGAGATTCTCGTATTTAATTTATGTATAAAATAAATAATTTACAATATAATTTTAC